>JAQPPZ010000407.1:6000000-6600000 GCA_028583015.1 Wollemia nobilis
CATCTATTGACCACCACTTGGTGGTTGATTGGTTAAGGGATATTGGCTCCCCTTAAACCACACATCATCCTGAGCATATCCCATGTGGGATAAAGCTCAAGAGAAGTCTATGAATATCTTCAGCCTGTACGCACCCATGCATTGGCATCGTGCTGATATGGGGGATGATACAATGGTGGATAGGTTTTAATTAACCCATACCCTAAGTTCCACCCTTAGGGACCCTTTAGTACTGAGTGGTGAATAATAAAATTTATGCTATTTCTAAGTTAAAACTTAGGGATATATCATGTTTGCATTGGTGACTCGATGATGGAAGGGAAAATTGGGTGATGAGAAATAATAATTGATGTGTCCTATGATCATTCTACAGAGGTAGAGGCTATAGAATAGATTTCTAGTTGAGAGAAATAACCTAAAATTAAAATATTCTTCTAGGCTAGACCTTAGGAAGGGAATTATCAAGATGGTGGAAACTTGCATGATGGTGGGGATAATTATGATGTGATGAAGGGGACTTACAAAGGTAGCACTACCTCTAGTTTGAAAGTTGCACTATCGAAGATGATCTAGAAGGATCAACAAGTAAAATTGATGTTATTCGCAAGGCATGGAGGGTTTCTAACTATGGTAGCCACCTACCTAGCATCGATTAACTACATCTATGAGCACAATGAGGGAGTAATAGTGGTAAATAAAAATAAATTCACCTAGCTTTCACAAAGTTGTCGGTTGATAAAAATAAGCTTCACACAAAGGCACTAATTTTGTTAAAGGATAAGGTAACCAATAGAGATGTAGGCCCAAGGACTCTATATAATGAGAGCTAAAACCAAGAGTGAGTTTGATTAAACCTTACACAAGCATCACAATAAAAAGTAAAACTTGATCTCAACTTTGTTATAAAGCTATAAATTTGAACTCAATATTCTAATTCGAATGGCATGGTTTGAAATATTGCATCCTAGGCCTTCTCAAGCATTGGTAAAGCAGTATAACAAAATAATAACTCCAAATCTTCAATGCCCAACATAAGCATTTAATGGTCAAATAGGTCACTGAGCAGACATGATGAATTTAAAGGCCTTTCAAGGTGCAAGAGAGCACTGGTAGGAATCAAACATCTATTTTAAACATCGAAACTAGATTCTAAACACTGTTAAAAATCAATGGATCATAGCACAAACCGCAAAGATATTCTAGGTAAAAACATATACGACTCTAGAGAAACGATTTTCAAGAGAAATAGTCACCAACCGAACATAATGAATGTCCCACTACAAATGTAAAATGGTAAAATACCAAATGCATAACAACCAAGAGAGCTATGAAAATTAAACAATGAAGTTTCCACTTTTTAATAATAGGAAAAGCAACATCAATCTCCCCTAGCTTATATTTAGACCAGACCTTACTTAAAACCATGATATACTAGTTAAACCAAGATAATTCCAACCTGTAATTGCCCTTCCTTGATCGTCCTCAACTCCTCCTCGAGTCATCATTTTTTTTTCTCTTCTTCCATTACGCACACCTCCCTGATTCCCCTATTTTTCTTTTTTTTAATACCTCAAACATGATGGCTTTTTCTTCAAGCCCTCCCCCTTTCCAAGAAGACTTGCATTTTTTTTGTGGTAGGGGTAACTTGCCATTGAGGCCAACCTCCTTTTGCATTTTTTTTGTGGTAGGGGGTACTTGCCATTGAGGCCAACCTCCTTTCTCAATCCTAGCTGACAAGGGTTCATAATTTTCTTTCACCAATTTAGCCATCATTTTTAATGATTTTAAAATACTTCCCTCAAATGGAAATTCAAAGGAGAATCACATACATATAAAAATATTTAAATCACTTAATGACCCTATCACAATAAATAAAAGCCATAATTTCTATAAAATAATTATTAATCAATTTCTTTTTGCTTAATTTAAATTAAAAGTAATATTAAAATAAATATTAAATTGATATTTTGATACCATAACCATTTTATGCAATTAAAAAATATCAAGCTATTCCTTAGCAATTTGATTTAATGCCAAGACAACTATTAAATCATGAGCTTAATGCTATAATTAGTAGTCATTTTAATCGAACTATAATATGCATAAATATCAATCGTTTCCTTGTCTAAACCATTTAAAAGCATCATCAAGGTGGATATTAAATTTTTAGCTCAAAATTATCCACTCACAAGCATTATTATCCTTGCAAAACTATAAAGACAGCAATATCATAAACATAAACAACAACCAAATACTGCATCATATCCCTGCATAGCCATAGCACTAACAATGTTAGGCATTAAAATAACGGATCCAATTATATTGTTTCCTAATAAAGGGACATATAGGGGTGGGTTGTGACAAATGGATAAACTTTTATCATGCCACTCTCAAATAATTTATTTTGATCAATGTATCCCTTGATGAATTTTTTAAATCATCCTATAAATTTGTCAATGTAACCCACCATCTCTTTATCTCTTTATTTGACATGTAACAGAGAGATGTCTAAAGGGAAAAATAAATATATTTAGGTTGTAATAAATGGATCTTTGAATCACATATCCAATTTTTTTATCATACTTTTGGTTTGGATCATACCTTAGTTAATGATGTCATGGATTATAAATCAATATTGCCATTTTATGAGTGTTACTAGATAACTGGTTAATACTATAGAATCTATGATTTTTTTATTAGTGTGACCCTAAATTTACAACTAGTTATTATGGGAATTTTATGGTTTAAGGATATAAAACTACCATCAACATGTCTAGGTGTTTGTTTATCTAGTAAAGGAAACAAGCATGAGATATAGGAATCCGTTTTACATAGAATAAAATCTTTTTTTGAAGGTTGGAAAGCTTATTTTCAACCACTAATGGAAGGCTTCTACTCATAAATACTATAATTAAATCATCCTCTCTCTATATATGATGTCACTTTCAATATTTCCAACATGTATAGCATCCAAAATTGACAAAATTTAAAGATATTTACTTTGAAAAATATATGAGGAAAAACCTAGGTATCTTCTTTACAAGTGATATAGGGTTTACAAATGACAAAATATTAGAGGGAAAGAATTATAAGAATTTATATTTATGCATTTAGAATTTGGAGAAATCTTGGATGGAGATTATCTAAATATAACGAAAATATTTGGGGGAAATGTTACTTCAAAATATAAAAGTTCTATTGATGTAGTAAAATTATTCAAGACATAAACTCTACCTAGGGGCTTAACAATATGGAACATAATATTCAATATAATTTATAATTTATCAAGAATCATAATAGGTGGTTAATCAATGAGGGAAATTCTATAAATTTTTAGTTTGACGATTGGCTAAAGACTTATCCTATAATTTTTCCAAAATGGAAACCATTGGCTTGGGCATGCTTAGATTGTAAAGGTTCAAAATTCAAAAACTATATTAATATGATAAACAATTTCATGTAATAGAATTCTATTAGAAATATGTTTGAAGAGGAGGATCTCAAATGAATAATAGATGAGCATCAAAAGATACTTTAAGAGTTCTATTTGATTATTTTTACCAAGTAGAATGAGTCAGCTTGGAATCTAGTAGAATATTCCAGATACTCCGCCAAGTCTTGATATAAGGCTATAAAACATTCAAAAGTTCCTATTTTGAAATATTTCCCTTAGAAAAATATTTGGGAACTTAATGTCATTTCTAAGGCCTCAACATTCCTTTGGTTGGAAATCTAATGTAAAGTTCTTAAATATGAAGTTATAAAAATAAGAGGATATTATGATTCTTTCAAGTGTGCCTTGGGACAAATGGATCTAGAAACATCAAATCATTTACTTATTTGTTATCCCTTTGGTTACACCATTTGAGGTTGGTTAGCTCCATAACTATTGACAGTTAATAAATTATTGTATTTACTATTTTAAATACAACAAATGATGTCATCCATGGATAATTGGTCCTATCATTTTTTGTTAGAATTTATTAATTAAAATAATCCTATCATTTTTTGTTAGAATTCATTAATTAAAAGAATCCTATAATTTTTTGTTAGAATTTATTAATTAAAAAAAATAAGAGAATTTTGAAAAATAAATCTCAAAATCATGCCTGAGTTTGGAGTTAAATTATTACCTCTCTTATAGAATATTTAGAGTCATGCCACTCATTATGTTAAGTCTCCAGTGTTGATAAAGACATGATAGTATCTTGTTTATCAAAATTTAATATACATATAAATTTCATCCATGATAATGGAATTAACACAAATGATTAATGTCAATCTATGATAAGATAGAAATATCCAAAAGTTGGGTGCAAAAAATTAGTTTTGATATTGCTTCTAAAGGAAATTTAGACAATCTTGGAGAGGAAGTTTTTATCACAATAATAAATCCAAAATTCTCATTTGCTCTAAATAATAGAGAACTTCAACAAAGAACTATGTGGTGGCTAGAGTACATTTTACATGGATCAAAATTGCCATTGAAAAATGATGGAAATATATATCAATTGAGTGGTATTCATAAATAATTATTAAAGCTATCAAGAAAAATTATGTGTGGATTAGATTAAAAAATTACTTTGTTTTCATGTCCACCAACTATCATCAAATAGTAGTATCAAGTAGACTAAGAGAACATTCATTCTAAGTCCAAAAAATCATATTCAAAATTAATACAAATCAACAATCTATTTGCATAATAAACTTTGACAATGTTCTCTTTATCTACAAGGAGTCATAATTTACTCTAGAATGATATTATGACATTATAGTCATGATCTACTATCCATGACCAAAAGAGCGATCTCATTTCTATATATTTAGGAAGAAACTAAGTAATATGAAGGACTCAACCATTCATACTATACAACTATCCATCCAAAAGTATTCATCATGTTGAGGAATATTACATTATTTGGTACATGCTAATATATCCCCATGCTACCTTCATGGTACAAATATAAAGATATAATAGATTATGGTTGAGTATATAGTTTAGATGTGTGATTTATATTTCCCTTTTCATGCAAGTTTCAATGTGTAAGAAATACACAAGTATCATGCAAGAGTGCAATGTGCAAGAAATACACAAATATCATGAAAGTTGGAGTGCAAGAGTGTATTGAGAGAATATGCATAAGTGTCATGTATGTAAGTGTACAAATATATAAAGAGAGGATGTGCACAAGTTTTTTTTACTAGGAGTGCATGTAGGAGAGTAAGAGTCATGTAGAAGTGTGCAAGTGTCATAGAGTCAAGTATGCATATAAGAAGAGAGTTAAGAGTCTAGTATACAAGTGGCAAGATGATAAGCCAAAGGTCATAGAAGTTGTCATATGGAGAGCAATAGTCAAGTACATGAAGATTCATATTATATTTCTATATTATGGAGATAAAACTCCATGAAATAGATATCATATTATCTGATTTTAAGAGGAAGATATATAAAAGTGAATAAAGCTTGTATACAATTTTTTGAGCAATACATATTGTAATTATTCTTCATGCATAGTACATGAATGATTTTGGCTATTTACATTCATATTTGATATTATAAGTGAATTTTATTCTATTATTATATTTTCCTAGATATATATTTGATTTCTCATTTATTCTACTCTTCAATATTAATATTTAGACTTTTAATATTATGGCTTCTTTGTATTGGGACCTACAATATTCTATGGTAATAAGGCTTAAAATCCAATAGTGGTATCAAAGGTACAACTTAAATCTGTCCATTTTTTATAGAGTTACATTAGCCACCTTAATATTGGAGTATGTCCACTTTGATAATAGTGAAGACTTGGAATCTATTTTTGAAGGTCTAATTGAGTAGATATTGAGGGGACAAGGAATAGTCACCTTGATTTGAATGTTAGGGTCTTTCCACTTGGTTGAAGGAAAACCAGTGAAGACTAGTATTTGAGAAATAACCAACTTAGGAGAAAGTTGTTCATTCAGGGATATTGGATTCTCTAGAAAAGAGGATAATCATATATGGCTTTTAGGTGTGACCTAAGACATTGAAGATATATTCTAGATATTAGTAAAATATTTTAGATAGATAGAGGAGAATTGTAGCCACCGAATTTGGACACACCTCCAAATTACTAATGTTATTAAGACATCCTAATTATCCTAATAATGTGTAAATCATCCTAAAAAGTCCTTGCCTTGATATCTATTCCAAAAGAAATAAAAAATAGCTCAATTGTGTTCTCTCCAATAAAATCAGATGATCCCAACAAAATTGGACGTATCTGATAAAATTGAATGCATATGATTTTATCCAAATAATACATGCACCTAATTTAGGTGCCTAGTTGGATTTTAAATATAATATGGGCATCGCCAGATTCCCTACAAAATTGAATGATCCGATAAAATCGGATACAGTCGGTTTTGTCCAAATCAAGCCAAAAACCTAATTTGGCCTAACAACCTAATTTTTTTTGCCACTCACCTAATTCCTCAAACTGAAGCAACCATTTAACCCCTTATATTAACAATAATTTGATGATATTTATAGAATATATTGAAGAATAGGAGTTTTTGGAGCGTTTTGTAGGTTATAGTGGAGAACGTCATTGTGAGATCATCATCCAAGGAGCATACAATCATGGCATCACTCTCAATGTATTTAGATCTTGCTTTTATTTTATTTATACTTCATTTTCCATCAATTGCATGAAATCAACAACGTTTGATTTCATCCCTGTTACGTCTGATCTGATATCCTGCCTTGTAGAACTAGTCGTTGGATAAATTTAGCTACGTATAATTTCATATATTGTGTATGATTTCATGCACAATGTATGATTTCATACCTGTGTCCCTCTAGAGGGAAATTTTGAGTATTAGTTTGTTAAATTTATCTTATTTCCATTATTTCATCCTTTACTTCTGTAATCTTGCACTGTAATTCTTTGTTATTACTAGATCTATTGCTTTATTATCACATGCTACATATTTAAATAATCAAACTTATATTTTCTCTATGGTTGGATAAAATAATTGAGGGTATTTGACTATCACAGACCATGATATACTATGGTCTATGCAGATACCGCATCCCTAATTTCAAAATCTAGTGTTCTACTATGAAATTGTAGGTTTCAGACGAATTCATATGCATCCAGTTTTATCAAACGAAATCGTACATCCATTTTGATCCTATAAATATTCGAGTTCATACTGAATAGCTGATTTAAATAAAAATAAAAAACTCAAAAAACATAGATTTATTATATTGTTCACAAAATACAAAAATACAAAAAAATAGATTAGTATAGATGAAACCTTTGCATCTTAGTTGAACCTTACAATGTTTTTTTAGATAGATTTGTATTCCTTGTATTCATCTAAAATTGAATTGCATATAGCTAGGTAGAAATTGCATTTTGGCCAAATCCTAGGTGTATGCTTTCAAGACAAAGAACACATTAAACTACTACCTCACCTAGGCATGGAAATTGCCATAGTAAGTGTTTCTTGGTGAACCCCACCCCATTCATCGACAAACACCAAAGAGAGTGCAACAAATTCACTTCTCGTCCGAGTTGTAGATCCTATAATTTTCCTCCCCCTTTTAGGTGCGGATCCATTAGCCTGGGAGAAAGGGGTGTGAAAATTTTGAGCCTACATTCTTTGGTGAACCCGATATGAACTACACAATTAGTATTAAAATTTTATTTCTTTTACAAAAAAATAAAACAAAATAAAAGACACAATATCATTAAATGGTAGAAAATAAACTTAACGAATCCTTATTCATAGATCTTAGGAGAACACTTTTTGAACAAGAGGTTAATATTTCCTATGAACACGATGGAATAGAATGCCAAGTATATTTGTGGAGACACTTTGGAATCATTGAAAACAAATCCCAATAAATTAGAGAACTTAGGAGAATGGATGTTGCTAGAGCCGTAGGACCTAACTTTTATTCTCCTTACTTTGAAATCAAGAGAGGGTGTGAGCGTTGGCTTGCAAACAAACGAGCTAGTGTCCACACAAACGTTTATCCTTGGGATAATTACTTGGAAGAAGCCTTAAATATCTATATATTCTTATTGTACTTGGAAAATAATGAAGTGACCCTAGAACAAAGAAAAATATTTCAAAAAGCACCTAGGGCAATCTTATTTCGAGAGTATTGTTACGAGTTACAAGTCCAACTTGTTAACTCAGAGACTAAAAAATTTATATTTTTCCACTTCATTCAAATATTAATAGATGATTTCTCTTTTGAGGAAGATCATTATATGAGCCTAGAATATTTGGTGTCTATCAATGACATCCACAGGCTCTTTGGAGAAAATTGAAACCATTTAATGTCATTTTCAAAAAAAAATTCTTGTAAATATTTGGGTTAAAGCATAGTAAATTGTTTTCTTAAAACAACAAAAACAAAAAAAAATCATTTTTAGCATCGCTATAAAATATGCCTAAAAATTTGAGAAGTGGTAAACAAGTGGCAATTGGCTCTGAAGATGAAATAGATATCGACCCTAATGCATGAGTTGAAATGGAAGAAGTATTAGAAGAACAAGCACATCAAACAATACAAATTGATGAATATGAAATTGTTAATAATGCTAACCCAAAACTAGGTCCTCAAGGAGATGTTCACTTTCAGTCCATGCAACATTTCTATGATTTTTTGAACCAAAATAGAGCTGCTATCACTAATGTGTTGGAAATAGAAGATCAGCTTGCACAGGGTGATTTCCCGATGGAATCATCTTTAGAAGCAATATATTTATATAAATACTTCATTACAACATGCCAATTACAAATAAGTTTCGAGGTGTAGACCAATTGGTTCATCCAAACCCCATAGGGGGCGGAGGTCCAAGGTTCAAATCTCGGGCCTCGTCGGACTGAACGCTTGTCCCTTTCCTGGTGCTTTCAGCAATGTAAAAGGTTTAAAATGATTGTGGCATGGTGGTTATAGGGGTGTACTGCATGAAGATCTGTGTGGCAGCTTCTAAGGCGGACAACATAGAATACTATGGCGGCCATAAAAGTCGGACACCCTGCCCGAATTCGTGGCGGCTACCGATTCCACCATGTAAATTTAAAAAAAAAAACATGCCACTTACAATGATCCCTCTTTAGATAATACTAAAAATATGCCTCCTCCAGAAGATAATTTCCAAGAACAAGCACCTGAACCACTGCAAAAACAACGTCTGGGTGATGCAACTACTTCTAATCAAAAGCAACCATCTTCTATTAATAACCCTACTTTACTTTCTCAATATTTTCAACATGTATTTGCCCTAAATTCATCTTCCAAAAAAATAATAAAATTACACAAGTTCCAAGTTCTCCTCGATGAAATTTTCAACAAAACACAATTCCCTATAAACTTTAATATCCTCCTCCTACATCAAACCCTATGCATAATAGTATTCCAATAGCAACTCCTTATATGCCAATGCAACAAACTTATTATCCACCACATGGAAGCATAATAAACAAAAATAAAAACAATGAGCCACCACATCATCTTGAAGCTTTAGTGAAGCAATTAGCTTCACGCTTAGATCAAATTGACCCATATTGTCCTAAACATATCTATAAAGAGATGTGCAATCAACCATTAGACCTATGGTCACTGCTAGGCCATACCCTAAATGGTTCCCTATTCCTATTATTCTGATCTATAAGGGAACAGAAGACCCCATAGAACATCTTCGCATGTATGACAACATTTCATGACATCGCTTACGATGATGTGCTATTGCTAAAGATATTTCTAAAAAGTTTAGGGGGAATGGAATTAGAGTGGCATTATCAGTTGCAAACACATTCCTTAAGAAATTTTTGAAGAAACCGTAGAAATTTTTGTACATCAATTTAATGCTTACATAGAAAGACATGTTACAATAAAGGACTTATATAACTTTAAACAAGGAAAAGAAGAAAATTTTAGAGAATTCTTAGCTTGATGGAGGAAACTTTTGGGAAAATTACATTTTGCTTTACCTCCAATAGAAATGCTAGATATATTTATTGGAAATTTACAAGAACGGTTGTCTTACAAGTTAAACACGGCTATCGTGACCTCCTTTGACCAAGCTATAGATTTAGCAAGAAGGGTAGAGGAAGCCCTAATCTGGAGAGGACAATTTTAAAAATAAATATGAAGATAAGTCATCTAAAAAACAATACAAAAACAAACACATGGTATTATATGGGGTCAGATAGTAGATCCCCTCAAAATGTTAATACCATAGATACCATGAAATAGTTTATGTTGAAAGCACCCCCAAAACCTCCATTACAAAATTTTACAAGGTTGAATCAACCCATGACAACAGTCTAACTACAACTAGTATAAAGAGGTCTAATAAAATTGCTAAGATACAACAACCTGATCCTTCCCAACCTTGGTATAGACTCGACCAACATTGTGACTACCACCAAGTTGATGGACATCCAACAAATACCTGTAAAAAATTAAAACATGTAGTGCAATATTTAATTGATGAAGGAAAACTAGAAGTGGAAAACCCTCCACAAAATATAAATCTTCAAACAAATACACAACCACAATAATCGTAAAATATAAACCAAAATATAGATATTTTTACTTGTTACCAAATCATGGCAAGGAAGTTGTAAATCAGCTAGACTATAAAAATACACCTCATCCAACAAGATATGTGGGAAAAAATTATAACTATTTACCATATTAACTTCCACAAAATATTTTTGTGCTACTCAATTTGATATGACAATTAAGCAACTCTAAGGAAGAAAACCACAATTATCATCTTTGGATAAAATAGGAAGTGAATTAGAATTTGAAATAGATATTAGCTCACAACATGCTAATGGTTTAGAAGGTGAGTCAGGTCCAATCTTGCCCATTACCGATTCACTTACTCCAGAAGAACCATTTACAAGAATGATGGGCTAACTGAAGAACAGTTGAAAGCTAGAGCCCTTCTAGAAAAGGAAATGGATAAGGATCTAAAAAAATTGTATCTCCAATATTTATGGAGAAGGTGAAGGGGATGCAGCCGAAGCCTGGCTGAGAGAATTAGAAGTTTATTTGATAGTAAAAGGCTATTCCCTAGGAACTCAAATAGATTGGGATACAATCAACTTAGAAGGGGCTACTTTAGATTGGTGGGGACCTACTATGAGAAGAATAAGTATGAACCCATTGATATCAAATGGAAATATTTTTTGAAATCTTCAAAAAGAGGTTTCTCACACAACACTATTATACCTTAAGGTTCGAAGGATTTTCCAATATTTGGCAAGGAACTAAGACAATTAAGACATACTATAAGAAGTAGGTTCGGCTACTTAAGTATGTACTTGCTTATGATGAGAGTTCATAAGTTTATTTACAGGTTGGAATCTAGAGTGAAGCATGATGTAAACATATGGGAGCCTAAATCATTGCAAAATGCATATGATTTAGCAAATAAATTAGAGTCACACTTGCAATTCAACTATGATGCCCTATCCGAGCAATATCAGTAAGCGCTAAAGAAGAGGAACGGTCAATGATTCTTGAAATAGGAAGAGGAAGAGAAATGAAAGACCAAGAACCCTCAAAAATTTGAGAAGAAGAATAGTGGGAAACAAAGAAAGTTAAAGAAAAATTTCCAAAAGAAAACAAACAATAATCCTAACAATGCAAAGCCTCACCCTCAGAAACTACAAACGTTAGCCTGAGTAAGACGCAGAGCAAAAATAAATAAAGAAGCAAGGATCCAAGGATGGGTGTTATTATTGTAGAGGCCCATATTATAATAATCAATATCTATACCAACCAAGAATGAGCTCATCCAATGCCAAAGGAAATGAACCCAAGCATCGGATCTATGCCACAACCAAGAAATAAAATCTAGAGGGGCAAGCCACCCCAATGCTTGTGAAAGGTAAGATTTTTAATAAGTAAAAATTTTAATTGACAGTGGAGCCACAAATAGATTTATTTCTTCTAGATTAGCAAATAATATGTCGAAAAGACCAGGATATTTGGCCCATGCATGGAATATAGAGTATGGTTTTGGGTAAACCTACTCGGTAAACCAGTGTCATCTTATGGCAAAAACTATTTTAGCTAGGGGTACCACCGAAGGTTATTTGTATGTAGCCCTACTTCATGCCTTTGATGTGATCCTAGGGATGGATTTTTTACAAGCCCATAAAGACTTGATCAATTTCTAGGATAGATGGATCAAATATTTGGAGAAAGAAAAGGGAATACTGAGGGTCTATAGCAAGCATAGGGTATTCAAATCCTAGATGCTATTAGCTATGCAATTGAAGAAAGCCCTCAAGAAAGGAGGGATAGTGTATGTTGTAAAATTCAATGAAGTAGGAAATGATCATAAGAGGGAAGTGCTAGGGAAGCTCTCACTTTTGCAGGATTTCAAGGATGTATTTCCTGAAGATTTACTTGGACTCCCTCCTATGTGGGAATTTGATTTCACAATAGATATTATGCTAGGAGCATAACCTATTCATATATATCCATAGAGGATGAATCCTATAGAGATACAAGAACTAAAGGTTCATCTACAAGGATTATTATAAAAGCGATTAATAAAACCAAGTGTGTCACCTTGGGATGCATCGATTTTATTTGTGAAAAAGAATGACGGTTCACTAAGATTGTGTATCAACTACATGATGCTAAATAAGGCTACAATAAATAACCAATATCCCCTACCTAGAATAAAATATTTATTCGATCAGTTGAGAGATGCCACAATATTTACTAAAATTGACTTGAGATCAGGGTATCATCAATTAAGGATACGTGAGGAGGATACTCATAAAATGGCATTTAAGACTCGGTATGGGCATTATGAGTTTACAGGTCTACCCTTTGGGCTGACTAATGCCCTAGCTGCGTTCATGAATCTAATGAATAATGTGTTCAAAATACACTTAGGTCAGTTTGTCCTTGTATTCCTAGATGATATATTAATATACTCTTAGAACAAAGAAGAGCATGATAAACATCTCAAGATTGTGTTAGAGTTGTTGAGGGAAAATCAACTCTATGGAAATCTAGCTAAAAGTGATTTCTATGTTTCAAAGGTATGATATCTTGGACATATCATATCAGCAAAAGGAATTATTGTGGACCCAAAGAAAATTGATCCCTTCCTAAACTAGCCACCTCCTACTAATATGACTAAAGTGTGAAGCTTCATGGGGTTAATGAGCTACTATAGACGTTACATAAAGGACTACTCCAAGATTATTACGATAATAACTAACCTTCAGAAAAAGGGAAAGGAATTTAAGTGGTCAACAAAAGTGTGAAGTTGCCTTTGCATTGCTAAAAAATAAACTCACTACCACACCAATACTAAATATTCTTAACCCTCAAGGGAAATTTTTAGTATGTGCGAACACATCATTGGAAGGTTTAGGAGGAGTACTTTCTCAAGAGGAGTTAGTAGTAGCATATACTTCAAAGAAACTCAAGAAGCATGAATTTAACTATGCTACACACGATTTAGAACTAGCTATAATAGTGCATGCTCTAAATGCCTGGTACCACTACTTGGTGGGAAGACCCTTTGAATTAAAGACTAACCATCAAAGTCTAAGGTACATATTTACCCAACCTATACTCAATGCGAGATATAGAAGTTGGGTCAAATTCCTTGCTGAGTATGAATTTGAATTTGAATATATAAAAGAGAATGAGAATAAGGTGGTTGATGATTTGAGTAGAAGGAAACAAATAGCATCCATAACTAGAAGTCACATGTATCTGATGGATTGGGTGAGACAAGAGTAATATTAGGATGAGTATTACCAAGAAATTCGAGTTAGGATGAACATAGACCCTGAGGATAATAAGGAATTTGGAATGAAAGATGATCCTTTGTACTATAAAGATATTATACCAAAATTGAGCAATTTAAGGATATTAATAATGCAAGAAGCCCATAGATATCCTTATTTTGCTCATCTTGGAGGAGCCAAAATGCAGGAAAACATGAAAAGAACCTTATTTTAGGTAGGAATAAATAAGGACATCATCGATTTTATCAATTGATACCTCAAATATCAAAAATTTAAGGCAGAACACAAGCATATTGTAGGAAAATTGTATGTACATGATATACCTATACAAAAATGGTAGGTTATATCTATGGATTATATAGTAGGGTTACCCAAGACTAGGTATCAACATGATGCAATTCTTTTAATAATCAACAAATTGACTAAGGTTGAACATTTCATACCTAGAAACATCAAGGATGATGTTCATATGGTAGCTAACAGATTTTCTAAAGAGGTATTTTGATTACACAAATTTCTTGAGGTGATAATTTCTTATAGGGATTCCAAGTTCACTTATGAATTTTGGAAGTCCCTACATCATGCAATAGGCATGAAACTGGACATGAGCTCAGCATACCACCCTAAAACATATGGTTAAACTAAACGGGTAAATTAAGTACTTGAGGACATGCTTCGCATGTACTGCATGGATCACAAGTCTCATTGGGAAGACTACTTGCATCTTGTGGAATTTTCCTACAATAATGGATATCACTCCTCTATAGGAATGGCTCCTTTCGATGCCTTGTATGGGTGAAAGTGTAGAACTCCATTATCTTGGGACAACCTAGAATATCAAGTTATGATTGGGCCAGATATGGTTAGAGAAATGGAAGAGCGGTTAAAGGTAATCAGGCAAAGACTTAATGAAGTTGTTGATAGGTAGAAAAGTTATGCTAATCTCAAAAGAACTCCAAGATAGTAATAATTTGGAGATAAAGTTTTTTTAAGGGTTAAACTGATGAAGAGTGCTATGAAATCCATAAAGTTGGATTCATTATTTGTAGGGCCCTTTAAAACCACTGAAAATATTAGTTCGATTGTCTACCGACTTGCTTTACCACCTAAACTATCCAAGATCCATGACACCTTCTACATATCCTTAATTAGGAAATATGTTGTTGACCCTGAATATGTGTGGGATGTTTCTAATTTTAGATGGAAAATACGGAGGCTATTGAAGTAACATCGATAAGGATTCTTTAGTTTCATTCCAATTCCATGTGAAATTGAACTCTTGAGCAATGTCAGGTCTAGTAGGACCAATTTTATAAAAGAAATGCCACTTGGGAAAAAGTAGATGATATGCAAAAATATTTTTCCTTTTTGTTTGAAAATATATAATGTAATAATTTTCATTGTTGTGAAACTAGAAACACTCGAGATGGTGTTTAGTCCCATGGGGTAGGATGTCATGACCCTCCTTGGTGAGCTTTTAGGCACAAAGAAACAATGTATTAATCTATGATACTTTAATACCAAGCTTGAGCAATTAAACCAACTATGTAATATTTAGTTGATTTAGAAGGGCATGATATTGCTAACATATTGCCAAGTGTGCAGGATCAAGTACACTCGTAGGTGGAGGAAGTAGAATCATCCATCAAAAATGGGAGTACTTGATATTGGGGAAGTGATTATTAGACAACTCGATGGTAACATAGATAGATACCTTCATATAGGCATGCATTATCGGTTAAGGATAATCGTCAATAGCTAGTCACCTTGAGCCTCAAGTTGATATCCTAGTAGCTATCATAAATTCTCGAGCTGAGACAAGTGACTGAGTTGATGGAAAGATTTCCTCTTTGTCTATTGCATATGTTTGATTATCTCTTACTTCATCACTTGTTGCATTAATGGTTTTGAAAGCATGCATAAAGTGGTTGCTTTTATGAAAACTTTTTGTTTTGCTTAAACCTTTCAAAGTAATAGCATGATGTTAGTAATTAAAAAAACTTATATCCTATGCTTTATATAAATATATATAAATGGTTAAATTATTTCAAATGATAAAGGTAATTTCATTTCAAATAATGGTTAAATTATTTCAAATGATAAAGGTAATTTCATTTCAAATAATAGTTAAAATCATTTTAAATAATAATGGTATTTTTTAAATTATGAAGCAAATTCAATTTAACTAATAAGCAATTTATTCCAAATGATAAATGAAGTTCATTTTGAAATAATAAAAGTTTATTATTAATAAATGTGAAACTATATTAAAATATATATATGTATTATATGAACTTCTTGGGAAGGAAGCTTTGATGAGGAAGCTTCTCCTCAAAATAATAGAGGATTTTCAAATCTTTTAGGATATGCCATGTGCCAAGGGACAAGACAGAATTGAAGGTGGATGGTGGAAGAGAGAGGGTGGAATTAATAACAACACGTGAATTTTGGAAGGCAAGGAGGTCAAGGGAGAAGGGGAGATAGAAGAAAAAGAGGGATGAAACTCGCTGGAATGGAGAGGAGCTCGAGAACATATAGGTGAACCAAATTTTTGGTAAGAGTCATGATTCATCCAAGAAGGAAGTAACCACCAGATAAACCACTGGTTGGTTTATAACAAACACCTCCTTTAACCGAACTTGGTCTTTTATTTAAAAAAATAGAATGCTATATGGTTGTTATTTTTGGGTACGCCCAATTTTGTTTTGTTGGTTTGGCTTCATGTCGTTATAGTTGTTCAACCCTGGACTCCTTTGTGAGCTATCTTTTTGAGAATCATAAGTAGGTTGCACTATTCAAGCATCTCTGGTATGCATTATTCTCTTTGGATTGAATTTCTAGTTACATCATGCCTGAGTAAGAGTGAATGTTGTTGTGGCATCGATAGGTTAGGCATTATATATTGTAAGTCACTTTCTTAGTAGAATGATCATTGTTGTCAATCAAACATCTATGGTTTGATTGGCTAGCACATAGTTGGTCCTCCATATTGTTGTTTTTTATATTCTTGTGCTAAGTTCTTCATCCTTTGAGTAGCGTCTAAGTGACCTCGAGTGTGAGAAGTGTTGGGAAGAGAATGCACCACCATGGTGGATCCAAAACTATTACCTTCCTATAACTGTCCACCCTTTGTTTGGGTCTCATGTATACCGTTGTCTTCCTTCCTCACCCTTGCCATGATATCCTGTGTTTTGGTGGGCTTTGATGATGAGCTTTATGGCCTGTGATTCTTCTCTTGGTGTAAGGGTTTTTAACCCCTTGTCGAACTTTCTCTCATAGTGAAGAGTATTATTTCTAGTAAGTCATCTGAGTTGTGGTGTCATACCAGTGATGAAGAGTATTATTTTTGGTAATTCAATCGAGTTGTGGTGTTATACCAGCGATAAAGATTATTCTTTCTAGTAAGTCAACCGAGTTGTGGCATTATACTAGTGATGAAGAGTAATCTTTTTGGTAAGTCAGCCAAGTCTTGGTGTTATACCAATGATGTTTATCTTTGAATATTTCTCGAATAGACTTTGTTAAATGGGAATGGAGTTTAAATTCATGAAATTAATATGGGAGTTTAATTTATGTGAATAAAAAGGAATAGTTTATTTATAAATTGAAGTTGTAGGGCTTTAATTTAATAAATGAAGGAAAAGGATTATTTTGTAGATTAAGGGTATGGGACCTTGATTTGTGAAATAATAAAAAATGAATAGTTTATTTATAAGTTGAATTGGTAGTGCTTTAATTTGATAAATGAAGGAAAATGATTATTTTGTAGATTAAGGGTATGGGACCTTGATTTGTGAAATAATAAAAAGATTAGTTTATTTATAAATTGAAGTGGTAGTGCTTTAATTTGATAAATGAAGGAAAAGGATTATTTTATATATTATGGGCATGGGACCTTGATTTGTGAAGTAATAAAAATTAATAGTTTATTTATAAATTGAATTAGTAGTGCTTTAATTTGATAAATGAAGGAAAAGGATTATTTTGTAGATTAAGGGTATGGGACCTTGATTTCTGAAATAATAAAAGGAACAGTTTATTTATAAATTGAAGTGGTAGTACTTTAATTTAATAAATAAAGGAATGATTATTTTGTAGATTAAGGGTATGGGACCTTGATTTATGAAATAATAAAAATGGTTAGTTTATTTATAAATTGAAGTAGTAGTGCTTTAATTTGATAAATGAAGGAAAATGATTATTTTGTAGATTAAGGGTATGGGACTTTGATTTGTGAAATAATAAAAAGATTAGTTTATTTATAAATTGAAGTGGTAGTGCTTTAATTTGATAAATGAAAGAAAATGATTATTTTGTATATTAAGGGTATGGGACCTTGATTTGTGAAATAATAAAAATGAATAGTTTATTTATAAATTGAAGTGGTAGTGCTTTAATTTAATAAATGAAGGAAAAGCATTATTTTGTAGATTAATGGTATGGGACCTTGATTTGTGAAATAATAAAAAGGAATAGTTATTTATAAATTGAAGTGGTAGTGCTTTAATTTGATAAACAAATGAAATGATTGTTTTATAGATCAAGGAAGTGAGACTTTGATTTATGATATGAAATATGGTTTACTATATGAATTAAATTTTAAGATTTGATTCATGGAATTAAAGGAACCTAGTATATTTGATGATTAAAGGTATGGGACTTTAATTTTTTGAATAAATACAAGATTTGATTAAAGTAAAAACCATGAGCTAAGTGGTGCATGTTGAATGAATCTCTAAAGGTATTTGAGAGGTGAAAATAAAAGTAATGATTCTTTTATGATGTCCACTATGCATTAGATGGAAATTATTTTGATTTAATTTGTATAGTTGCAATTTAGAAATAAAATAAGTAAATGCATTTAGAATCATGTCTATCATGGAACCATGAGTGCGTTGATCCCCTACTATCCTCAAATAATTGATGGAAAGATAGGGAGGAAAAGAAGGCAGTTGGAACCCATGTGATAAGTTGATTCTACCTTTAATTATTTACTTATGTTTAATATAGATGAATTGTAGGGAGATTTCCCTGATGAATTGATGTAATTTATTATTCTTTATTGGTATGGGGGGATTTACCATACTTGCTTATGTAAAAATTGTAAATTGTTGTTTGTTGTACCTTTAAATTACTATTTTGGATTATTTATGTTTGTATTTAAATTCCTTTCCTTCATTGTATACTTTTTTAAATATGGCTTCTTTCTAGCATCTTATGTAATCTTTTGAATTATGCTTTTGTTAGATTTAGTATATGCTCTTGCTTTCTTGCTAAAAACAACAAAAACTAAGCATGGAGTTCTAGGGTGAAATTTGTGGTGACCTAAGGGAATTAAGACCCCCTTAGGGTGAAAATAGGTGACCTAAGGGAATTGAGACCCCCTAAAGGATAATGATAACTAATTTGAGGAAAGACTACATTTGAGTTAATATAGCTCATCGGGTAGATGAGACAGATAGCTTAACTCACGATACACGTAGCATACCTACACATATTGGATTTTGTATGTGTGGAGATGGGTGTATACCTTCGATTGACTAAAGGTGATAATTTTAGCTCATCAAGGATGATGAGAAGGATAAACTTATTTATGGTAACACATAATACACCTACACAGATGGACTTGTGTTAGGGTATCTAGTGATATGTAGCTCTTTGGAAAATTTAGGAGATATTAAACATTATTTACTTCAAATTCAGTTAGGGGTTTATGAATTTCTCTCCTTAGTAAAAAAAAATTATTTCTTTCTGTGTATTTTCTTGTAGTTAAATTTGGGTCATTATAGAAGAATAGTGGACAATTTGTTGAGAGGAGATATTGCTGGAAGAATTGGAGGAATATTGCAAAGAAGAAGAAGCTTGTAGAAGAAGAAAGTAAGTAAGAAGAATATTATGAAGAAGAGATTGGAATAAGAGAGATTGTTGGATGAATATTGATTAATGTATTATTGATGAGATTATTGCATTGACAATGTGAGAGTTTTTTTAAGGAAGAGAATGTTGTATTGAAGGTGTTTATAAGGAATATTATGCTATGTTGAAGATGTGGATATTGGTCGAGATTGCATAGTGAAGCTAAGAATATTTGTGACAAGTGCTTCAAGGAAGAGAATGAGATTTATTATGTAACATTAGTTGGCAATATATTGAAGGAATGGTGAAGGAGATAAATGTTGGAAACATGTTTGAAAGCCTTAGAAATTATATTTGTGCATAGACATTGAGTCTATGATTAAGATAACGTAGATGGGTGATGTTCTAAATATTGAAGCAAGTTGTGATGTTGAATATTGGAGGAGGTTGTTGTGAGGAGACATTGAATTTGAGAAGATAAAATAACAATATTTGTGAGTGGAGAGCCTATGAGAAAGGAGAATTTGAACATTGTAAAGGGCAAAGTCATACTGGAAGAGCTTGTGAGACTAAGAAGTCGTGACCAGAGAAGGAACCGAATTTGGGAGATTCAAAGCATTCAAAGTTATAATATCTATTGCCAAACTCTAGAGTGCATAATGTTGCTTGAAACCCTAATTTCAAACTAATGCATGGCATGGTGAAAGAACAAGGTAAAGTGTTTAATTTATTAAGTTTTTCAAAAGGGGTATATTTGAATAATTTTTGGGTGTCTAATTTTATTGACTTTGTTCAGAGTTATAAGGTTTGGAAAGTAGGGAAATTCAAGACAAATTTGAACAAAATCTTAATGAAAATCAATATTATAGCATTAAATATGGACTTTTATGCTTTAAAGATCGAGTAGTTATACCTAAAATGGGTAATTTAAGGAGAGTGATTATGTGTGAAGCTCATAATTCTCCTTATTTCGCTCATCCCGAAGGAGCCAAGATGAGGGAAAATATGAAAAAGACATTTTACTGGTCTGGCATGAAGAAATATATCATCGATTTTATGGCACGATGTTTGCAGTGTTAGAAAGTGAAAGCTGAACATCAGCATCCAACAGGAAAATTGTATTCTCATAATATACCCACTCAAAAATGGTAGGTGATATCAATGGATTTTATTGTGGGTTTACCTAAGAAAAAATATCATCATGATGCAATTTTTTTTGTAGTAGAAAAACTAAGGTTGCACATTTTATACCAGGAAGTACTTTAGATGATGTTGTAGTCATTTCCAACATATTTTCCATAGAAATTTTTAGGTTGTATGGATTTCTAAAAATGATTATCTTTGACAGGAATTCTAGGTTTACTTCTAAATTTTGGCAGGCTCTCCATCATGCAATTGGCACAACTCTGAATATTAGTTCTGCATATCATCCTAAAATGGATGGACAGATAGAAAGGGTTAACCAAATTCTGAAATATATGTTACACATGTATTGCATGGACCAAAAGTCTAATTGGGAAGACTATTTGTATCTGGTTGAGTTTGCTTATAATAATAGCTACCATTATTCCTTGAAGATGGCTCTTTTCAAAGCCTAGTATGGAAGACGATGTAGGACTCAATTATCATGGGATAATACAAAGGATCAGGTTGTCATTGGATCAAAAATGGTTAAAATAATAGAAGAGCAGCTAGGACTAATCTGAAAAAGGCTCAAGGAAGCCACATATAGATAGAAGAGTTATGCAAACTTTAAAAGAACACCTAGATAATTCTCTATGGATGACAGAGTGTTTCTAAGGGTAAAACCTAATAAGAGTGTCATTAAATCAATAAAATTGGATCCTAGATTTGTTGGACCATTTGAGATTGTGGATAAAATAAGTCCAGTAGCCTATTGACTTGACTTACCACCTAACTTGTCAAAGATCCATAATACTTTTCATGTATCCCTACTTAGGAGATATATTGTTGATCCTGATCATGTTTTAGATGTTTCTATTTTGCAGATGGTATATCCGACAACCTTTGAAGTGAAACCTGTAAATATCTTGGAATTTCATTCCAAGACAATGAGGAAATGAAATATTGATCAGTGTAAGGTCTAGTGTTACCAGTATTCTGAAAAGAACTCCACTTGGAAAAAGTGGAAGACATGAAAAGATACTTTCCTTATTTATTTTATGATGTTATGTAATAATACAGGTTGAACTACATACCACTTATGAAAAGTGGAGACTATGCAAAAACTATGTTTTATTGACTTTTATGTAATATTGCAGGAAAACACAAAGGACTATGTTTAATCTAAGGGGGGAGTATGTCACATACCGCCTTGGAAGAACTCTTTTAAGATGTTATTTGTGTAATGATAGCTGATTTTAATGCTTGATATATTTGCAATATGTTTGTTTTTGTCAAGATAAAATGATGTTGCATTGCATTACTTGATTGCAAGAACAGGTATTCTCGTAGGTGGAATATTGACCACCAGATATGAGAAGGGAAATGATGACAATGACAACTCAATAGGTAAGGCTCATGTTCTCATCATCACTAGTTCCCTTCATGATGGGCGGTGATAACTGAGATTTATTCTAAAATACCCACCCACTTAAAGGAAAAATGGTGATGGGGAATAATGAGCATTGCATTGATTGATTTCTTATGTCATTTGTGTGATATATATTAATTGCACAATTAATTTGCATAAGATTGGCAAAATTGAATCTTACCTTGAAAATGCACAAATTATTTTAGAAATATTTTATGCATTTGAAAATGCTATACATAATATTTATTATGATTTTGTAAAAATATTAATTGAGCAAATTCTAAAAGAAAGGATTTATTGTCTTGAACATGCTTATTAACCTAATTGCATCCATATTAAGAAAAATAATTAGGTAGATTTTTCTCCTACCAATTTGTCCAATTATGATTGGACCAAAATAATAAAAATATTTTATTATCCTAAAAGGATTATTTCTTGCTCCACATGGTTGTCTTAGAATGGTTAAATTGGTAGTTGAGATCCCTCTTTTGTCTCTATTTGTCTCACCCATATGTCAAATAGTAGTAGTTGACCTAAGGGATGGTAGACACAAGAAAAATGAGACACCCTTCTAGAAACTTGCTCATAGGGGAGGAAGAAAAATAATAAAAGACAATAAAATGGCATCTCCTTGTCTAGAGGAAATAGAGCTATATATTACCATAGAGATTGAGAAAGGGTTATGTTATGCTAGAGAAGTCTAGAGGAGGTCTCACAAGTAAAGAAGTTCAAGGTTTTGCAAGAACTCTCCAAGTGGAAGCTTTCTATCTCTACTATGTTTGGATATAGTTGGATTACTCATTTTCCATACTTTACTTTGGAAGTATCAAAATGAATGAAGAATATAAATTATGTTTTATTTCAAAAAAAATTGTTTAATTGGCCACGTAAGCTTATTAGGATACTTTCCAAAGTTTGGACTTTCGCAATGATTTAGAACCCTATACAAGTTTACTCTTTTCTGGCAAAATCTGAATGTGGCCAAATCCAATTAGTAATGTAAATTGTGGTGTACTCACCCCGAGTGGGATTTTGTAGGTGGTATTAAAAAGGTCTAACCAGATATACCATTCAATGATTCAAGTATTCTAAAATCTCTCCATATTCGATATGATATTATGCCAAACCAAAATCTTATGAGAAGTTTTTTCAACATCGTTCAGACTCAATATCTACCTGTGATTATCAAATTTAGCTATAGCCTTACTTGGACCTGGACTATACCTTAATTATCTAGATTTCTATTCTATATGAATGGGGAATAAAGGGCTCTATGTTTATAAGGAATCTAATTATTAGTACTCTTCTTGGGTCACAGCATCCAAAATTCCAATTGTTGCCTCTAAATAACTTTTCTACTCAACCTTCTATTGTATCCAACTCCTAGACCAAATAACTAACATCATAATCTCATGCAAATCGATGAACTAAGTCAATATACCTAAGCTTTGGTATGATAGATAATTTTGGGTTATATATTTAATCTTGTGCATAATATTGTAATCCCAACTCCTTCATTTCCTCTATATCGTAGACGAGACATATTTGAAGATAGTCTTCGCCTTAGTCATTATTTATCATAAAATCCACCCAAATAATAGTCACACCTATGTATTTTAACTTCGACATGAGGTAGATTTCGTAGTTTCCCATCCGCTTTGTTTCCCAGCCTAATCGAATAGACATATCATTGGTTGCATTGAACGTCACACGAAACAAGTAACTATTGTGTTTAGTGCGAGAAATATCCGCATGAATCATCACAATATTGCACCAATAGAACAACATTTTGGGTAGGATTGAGAAATTATATATATATATATATATATATTAATTTGAAAACCTTGATGAAATTTGTGTCCTGCTAGATGTAAAGTTCATCACCACAAAGTATCTGCAAAGATATTGGTCCATATATTCTAATAACCTTAGCATTCCTTTATTATCATTCTCAATTCGCATGCACTCGCTATGATGAATTACTCTATGGATTCCTTGTGATAAAAATTAGGATACCTTTAATTATTATACCTTCATCTATGCACCACTTTAATAATCACCACTATATTGTACATCAGTGAATGGTGAGTTTTTATTATCCTTTTTTTATGAGTTATTTTCATATGACACTCTAGCCAAATACAACCAATACCTTAGGCTTGGCTTCCTAATATTACCTCTATCACTCATAAATAAGTGTTTGGTACATATCGTAACCTGCTTTGACTCCACGATTGTATTACCTATTAAAAAAACTTGGAAACTAGCCCTTGCTATCAACGGTATTACTTGACCCTAGGCATGTGTTATTTTGACAATCAAAATTAGGTGGTGATGACCAGTTAAATTAGTTTGTGAAATAAATGAATATGTATTCTTTGTACTAAGCTTAATGACTTCTTGTTAATATATAGCATTATTCTTATAAGAAATATGAAATTGATAAATAGAAATATGGAAAGAATAAAGGAAATAGATAGAAAGTTGTTTGAGACATATATTATGGCTAATTAGTTGTGAATTGTTATTTGAAACTTTTAAATGTAATTTTTTTTGTAGATGAAATAGATATAGACATTAACCTCACCATATATTTACATTATGAATGATTAAAATTAAAAAATTATACAATTTACATGTAAATTGATATGAATGGATTAAAAAATATCTTGTATTTTATATTAATTAACCAACTAGAAGTATGAAATATTATCTTCTAGATTTGGGAAGGATAAGTTGGTATTTATCCTTGGAAGAGGTATGGGACTCTTTCATATATGTGTGATAATAAGAAAGGAATGATATGCATGATTCATGGGATTAGGAAAATAATCCATGTAATGATAAGTATTTTTATGGATGAATTATGGAAATTCATGCCTAATGATATCTATGAAATGGAATGTGAAATATTGTGATAAATGATTGATGCATGTTTGCATTCAAAATAGATAAGCATGGTTTTCTTGAAATGCATTTATCATATATGTATCATGTTAAACATTTTGAGGTCATTTAGTTGTCATTGATGTCAAGATAAGAAGTTGTCATTGATGCGAAGGTGAACACATGAAGTTGTAATTAACACAATGGAGTACATCATTACTTCCACTAGGAACAATGCGAAGAGTTTAAGAAAAGGTGTCAAAATATGGTTTTATAGGGGTTTGTGTTAAAACCATGGTGGAAAATTAAATGGTTTTATTAAAACCATTATGAGGATATAAAGGCTTACTTAAACATTGTTATGGCAGAATTAAGGTTTTTATTAAAACCATGGTGGCAGAATAATTTACATCAAACCCATGGAGTACAAAGAAAGGTTTAAAGTTTCTTCTCAAGAAGGCTTTAATTTTTATTAAAGACAAAGGATTATAAAATAATTTATAAAATTTAAATTCTTTTAGAATTTAAATAATTTATAAATTATAAAAGTCTTAAGAAGGTGTCAATGTCATCGATTTAATGGAGCGCCGACGTCCATGAAAAAATGTGAAATTCATATATAAAAGCAATGCCAAAGGGGCATTCAACTTAACATTCATCAATTAAAATTTCATGCGACCAAGTGAAAGAATAATTTGTGCAATCGTTGAGGAAGAAGACAAATTCAATTTGTCTTTTAGTGCCAGGGAAAAGACAAAAAAGGGAGGGCTTAAGCCTCATTCCCATTGGACATAGTGGTCCATTGGAAGCACACATTTTGCAAGGGCGTTGAGAGTGGAAGTATCCATGATCGATTCGCGTGGAGATTTTTTGCATGTTGGTATTGAGCGCTGCGGAGGAAAATATTTTGAATGCATCGTTTTGAGCGCCAAGGTTGGAAGAAAGAGCACGAGGTGCTCTTTGGGTTCCAAGCATATGTCTAGTACATGTGGTGGTCTAGACCACAGCTAGGGCACATGAGGAAGCAGATTTTGAGGATTCGAATCTCATAAGTGGCAAAGGTAATTTTTGTTAAATAAATTTTTATTTGCCTAAAGTCTTTACTAAGGTAAAACAAAGTTATAAGGGTAGAATGATATGTTTTTTGTTTGGAAATTGATTTATGCTATAGGAGTTATAAGGAAAGTGGATTTTATTTTTTCAAAGTTCTTGTTATTAAAATTTAATTAAAGAGGTTTTTGAGTTAAATTTTGGTGGATGTTAAATTTATTTTAATTGGGAGATTATAAGGTGTTATTTGGAAAATATTTTATGTATGTTGATGGTTGTTTTTAAATATGGAGTGATAAGGTGTGATTAAGTTTTTGCATTACATTATGGGAGAGATTTATCTTCTAACCTCTTTGAGTTTGGCATAGAAATTGTTTTGATTGTAGCAGATTTATGATATCCCTCAATTATCAAGAAAAAGGTATGAGCACATTAGTCCATGTTTGAGTTGATTGATTGGTTTTCTGGAAAATAAGTCTGGAGTGAAAAGGACTTGATTAAGGTTTCCTATTGAGTGTGTTGAGTTAATACTTAAAGGTTTTTAGGAATAATGAGTTGTTAAAACCTTGTTTTATAAGCATTGTTGTTGAAACCATTGGTTTAGTGAAGAACTTGAACTAGGGTTTGAGTATCATTGTTATGTGAGAGTTGTTTTATAATCATTTTTATTGAAGCCATTGGTTTAGTGAAGAACTTGAACTAGGGTTTGAGTATCATTGTTATGTGAGAGTTGTTTTATAAGCATTTTTATTTAAGTGAGTTGCTGAGCAAAGAACTTGAACTAGGGTTTGAAAATAACATGAGTATCATTGTTATGTGATATTTGTGATTGAGCATTGTTGGAAATATTTTTGAGTTGGTGTTTATATGCTTGGACTAGGGTTTGTGATAAAGGAGTGTTTGATTAAGTGATTGGTTGAGCCTACTCAAGCAGATGTGTGAAGTGATTGTTCAAGTTCCATAAACAAACTATTCTATATTTTGAATTGAGTTGAGAAAGTGATTGAGCATTGAGTTAAAATTGAAGCATATTGAGTCTTTGACAATTCTCTTTATATTTCTATGAGAGTGATTGAAAGTAATTGAGCACTGTGATTAGTATAGAACATATTGAGTATCTAACAATTATCTTTATGTTTCTATGATATTGGACAAGTTATGTGTGGACTTGTTGAGCAGATTTGAGAAAGTTCTGTGTGGACTTATTGAGTAAATTTGAGAAAGTTCTGTGTGGACTTATTGAGCAGATTTGAGCAAGTTCTATGTGGACTTGTTGAGAAGATTTGAGCAAGTTCTGTGTGGACTTGTTGAGAAGATTTGAGTAAGTTCTATGTGGACTTATTGAGCATATTTGAGCAAGTTTTGTGTGTACTTGTTGAGTAGGTTTGAGCAAGTTTTGTGTGGACTTGTTGAGTAGATTTGAGCAAGTTATGTGTGGACTTGTTGAGCAGATTTGAATAAGTTCTGTGTGGAATTATTGAGAAAATTTGAGCAAGTTTTGTGTGGAATTTTTGATAATATTTGAGCAAGTTCTATGTGGACTTATTGATCATATTTGAGCAAGCTCTATGTGGATTTGTTGAGCAGAGTTAAGCAAGTTCTATGTGGAATTTTTGAGAAGATTTGAGCAAGTTCTATGTGGACTTGTTGAGCAGAGTTAGGCAAGTTCTACATTGACTTGTTGAGAATATTTGAGCAAGTTCTATGTGGACTTGTTGAGCAGATTTAAGCAATTTTTGTATGCACTTGTTGAGCAAATTTGAGGATAAATTTTTGTGTATATTTAAGGATAGATTTGTGTCAAACCAGAGATAGATATTGAGCAAATTTGTGCTAGATCGAAGGACTATGTTTAGTGCAGATTTGAGACAGATATTTGGAGGTGATAGAGCAAAGAGGATAGTAGTCTCCAATGAATAGAGATCCATCAGCCAGGGTAGTGAGGATAGGTCTTTTGAGTGGGTACAAGAGTCTTCAATGGAGATAGATCCACAAGCCAGTGCAGTGGAGGCAGTAGTCTTCTAGAGGATCACCAACCAGAGCAGAGGAGAAGGAGTTATCCTATGGATAGATATCCATGAACTTTATTCAGGGGATTGGTATCTCCTTTGGACAGAGGTCCATAAACATTGTAATAGTGAAAGGATTCCCAAGAGATTGATTGAGAAAATTTTAGTGAAATTTTTTCTCCATGGAGTAGCTCGCATTGGGTGAACCATGTAAATTGTGGTGTCTCTATTGTGTGTGGTAATTTATGCATTGCTTTGATTACTTCTATTGATATTGCTATCTATACATTGTATATACTGATTTGGAAATAAAAGTAAAAAATGGTCTTATACTATTCACCCCCCTCTTAGTATAATCTTGTGTTCTTCAATTGGTATCAGAGCGGGTTCCTTCAAAAGAGTTTAATAGCTTGAAGGAAAAGCTAACAAGAACATAATGGATTCTAAGAATGTGTCCTCATATAATTCAGCACCAGTATTTGATGGAAGTGACTATATATTTTGGAGTATGATGATAAAGATTTACCTGATGGCACTTGGCAATGAAATTTGGGAAGCAGTTGAATTTGGGTATGATCCCTTAATTAATCCTCCTACATACAAGGAATTTAAGCTTCTACAGCACTACAATTCAAAATTAATGAATGCTATTTTGAGAGGTTTTCATAGAACAGAGTCTGTAAAAGTTATGCATTGTAAAACTGTGAAAGAAATATGGGATAAATTACAAAATATTTATGAAGGAGATAAAAGTTTCAAGAAAGCAAAGATGCCAAATCTCAAAGGACAATTTTAAGAATGAAATATGAGGAAAACATTAGTACTTATCTACTTCGAATTGATGAGGTTGTTAATGCTATGCAAGGACTTGGAATGAAGATTGATGAATCAGATGTTTGTTATAAAGTCTTAAGAACCCTTCCAAAGAGATTCAGTGAAAAGGTTTCTGCTATAAAAATGTCAATAGATGGTGATACTTTGACAAGATAAATGTTGCTAGGGATGCTCACAGCATTTGAGATAAGAACAAAATATCCTATTTCCCATAAGGAAACAACCTTCAAAGTAATCAAGAAGACAAAGGATAAGAAATTAGAATCAAGCAATGAGTCATCCAGTGATGAAGAAGCCAATTATGGTAGAAGAGATAAGGACTATAGAAGATCCAAAGATCTAAAATCTATTAAATTTTTCAATTGTGGAAAGTATGGACATTTTGCAATAGATTGTCAAGAAGCTAAGAATAACAATGGTGAAGAAAAATAGGATCACAAAAATAGGGAATCAAAAAAATATAGGTACCATAAGAAAAGCAAGGATGGACAAAGCAGACGAGGAAATAAGTTCTTCCAAAGACAAAAGAGGAGCTACTATGCGGATCAGGAAAGTAAGTACTCAAGTGATAGTGATGCTAGTTTCTCAGACAATGATAGAGATGAAGTTATTTTTATGATTAAAGAAAAAGAGCAAGTTAAGAAAAGGACTCTAGTAATTCTCAAGTGTTTTAGATGTGGTAACTTTGGAAACCTTGATGATGATTATACAAGGGATGGTTATAGTTTCAGTGATGATTAATATGAATATGTACTTGAAGGACCAGATGAAAACTTTATAATGGAATTAGAATAAGAAGTAGGTGATCCTACAAAATACAAGACAACAGAAAATAAATATGTGAACAAAGGCAAACAAATAGATGAATATTCAGAAAAGGATGGATATTATCTCAATGGATACCTTATATAAGCTCTTGAAATAGTAAATAAGGTAAGAAAACAAAACTCTAAACTTGAGTTTCAGTTTCAAGAATGTGATGAAGAGAGAAGGATTCTTATAGAGGATTTAGAAAAATCAAAGGCTAAGGCAAAAAGGTTCAAGGATAAGTTAGAAGCAAAGATCTTAGAATATGAAAAGCTAGAACAAGAAGTGGCACTACTAAGAGAAGATTTATAATATTTGAAAATCAAGTTGAAAGGGTTAAAAAACAACTCAAATAACTTGGATAAGTTCATCAAGATGCAAAAGCCTACATCAAGCAAAATAGGTCTTGGATTTGAATAGGTTCAAAAGAAATGGGAAGGAGGGTCAACCTAAATTTTTGGAGGAGAAGAAACTTCAGATAAAGATATTTCAAAAGAAGACAATGTAAAAGAGAGTGAGACATCTGAGGATGAGTTGGACAATAAAGAGTTCAACAAGAACAAGAACAATGCACAAAGAAGATACAGATGGAACATCAATCAGAATAGGTCAAGAGAGACTACCAATGAGGTCAATACAAGGAAACTTCAATGGGAGATTTTTTTCATGTCACGGATTTGGGCACATGGCTTCACAGTGCAGGTCACGTGAAATACAAGAATATGGGAACAGATAACTTTTCAATGGGTATTGCTACTCATGTAATCAGTTTGGTGAAAAGGCAATAAATTGCAGGGTTCATGATAGAAGAGGATATGGATTCACTAGGAGACATCCTAAGTCATTTGCACCTCCAAGGAATAATAACATCAAGTGCTATAAGTGCAATAATGATGGTCACACATCAAAGTGGTGTGGAGCAGACATTCCATAAACAAGTATGAAGAGAAACAGGAATAGGAACATGGACAAGAATGTAAACATGAACAGGAACATGAATACGAATAGGAACATGGATATGAACAAGAACAAGAACAAGAACATGGACAGGAATGTAGACATGGATAGGAACATTGAAATAAATAATCAGAGGAATAAGAAGGATCAAATAAGAAGAAGAGAGGATAAAGGTAAAGAACAATGATTTCTGGGAGTATAAATACTCCCACCCAAAAATTAACCACCTTTAGAGGAGGTGGGAGAGGGGCTAAGCTAAGAGGCTCATTCTTATCCCCAAGCCCCAAATGTGACCCTTTGACATTTATGTTAAAGGGGGATATATTTGAGTAAAGGGGAGATATTTGGTACTTGAGAGAGCAATGAGCCAGGGGGAGCAATGTCCTAGGGGGAGCAGAACAAAGGAAAGTTCAAGTTTTCAGTCAAAATAATTTGGATTACCATCAATGAAAAAGGGGGATATTGTTGGAAATTTTGAGCTCATTTAGTTGTCATTGATGTCAATATGAGAAGTTCTCATTGATGCAAAGGTGAACACATAAATTTGTCATTAAAACCATGGATTACATCATTACTGCCACCAAGAATAATTTGAAGAGTTGAAGAAAAGGTGTCAAAATATGGTTTTATAAGGGTTTGTGTTAAAACCATGATGGGAAATTAAATGGTTTTATTAAAACCATTATGAGGATATAAATGCTTCCTTAAACATTGTGATGGCAGAATTAAGGTTTTTATTAAAACCATGGTGGTAGAATTATTTACATCAAACCCATGGAGTACAAAGAAATATTTAAAGTTTATCTTAAGAAAGCTTTAATTTTTATTAAATTTAAAGGTTTATAAAATAATTTATAAAATTTAAATTCTTTTAGAATTTAAATAATTTACAAATTATAAAGGTCTTAATAAGGTGTCAACATCATCGATTTAATGGAGCACCAACGTCCATGATAAAATGTGAAATTCATATATAAAAGCAATGCTAAATGGGCATTAAACTTAACCTTCATCGATTATAATTTCATGCAACCAAGTGAGAGAATAATTTGTGAAAACGTTGAGGAAGAAGACAAATTTGAGTTGTCTTTTAGCGCCAAAGAAAATATAAAAAAGAGAGGGCTTAAGCCTCACTCCCATTGGACGCAGTGGTCCATTGGTAGTGCACGTTTTATGAGGGCGTTGGGAGTGGAATTATCCACGATCGATTCATGTGAAGATTATTTACGTGTTGGTCTTGAGCGCTGCAGAGGAAAACATTTTGAATGCACTCATTTTGAGCACCAAGGTTGGAAGAAAGAGCATGAGGTGCTCTTTGGGTTCCAATCATACATCTAGCGCACGTGGTGGTCTAGCCCACGGCCAGGGCACACAAGGAAGTAGATATTGAGGGTTTGAATCTCATAAGTGGCAAAGGTAATTTTTGTTAAATAAATTTTTATTTTCCTAAAGTCTTTCCTAAGGTAAAAAGGAGTTATAAGGGTAGAATGAAAAGTTGTTTGTTTGGAAATTGATTTATGCTATAGGAGTTATAAGGAAAGTGGATTTGATTTTTGCCAAATTTCTTCTTGCTATTAAAATTTAATTAAAGAGGTTTTTGAGTTAAATTTTGGTGGATGCTACATTTATTTTAATTGGGAGATTATAAGGTGTTATTTGGAAAATATTTTATGTATGTTGATGGTTGTTTTTAAATATGGAGTGATAAGGTGTGATTAATTTTTTGCATTACATTGTGGGAGAGATTTATCTTCTAAACTCTTTGAGTTTGGCATAGAAATTGTTTTGATTGTGGTAGATTTATGATATTCCTCAATCATCAATAAAATGGTATGAGCACATTCTTCCATGTTTGAGTTGATAGATTGGTTTTCTAGAAAATAAGTTTGGAGTGAAAATGACTTGATTAGGGCTTCCTATTGAGTGTGTTGAGTTAAATCTTCAAGGTTTTTTGGAATAATGAGTTGTTAAAATCTTATTTTATAAGCATTATTGTTGAAACCATTGGTTTAGTGAAGAACTTGAACTAGGGTTTGAGTATCATTTTTATGTGAGAGTTGTTTTATAAGCATTGTTGTTGAAGCCATTGGTTTAGTGAAGAACTTGAACTAGGGTTTGAGTATCATTGTTATGTGAGAGTTGTTTTATAAGAATTGTTTTTGAAGTGAGTTGTTGAGCAAAGAACTTGAACTAGGGTTTGAAAATAACATGAGTATCATTGTTATGTGAGATTTATGATTGAGCATTGTTGGAAATATTTTGAGTTGGTGTTTATATGCTTGGACTAGGGTTTGTGAGAAAGGAGTGTTTCATTAAGTGATTGGTTGAGTAGAGTTGGTTGAGCCTAGTCAAGCGGATGTGTGAAGTGATTGTTTAAGATCCATAAAATAAACTATTCTATATTCTAAATTGATTTGAGAAAGTTATTGAGCATTGAGTTGAAATTGAAGCATATTGAGTCTCTAACAATTCTCCTTATGTTTCTAAGAGAGTGATTGAAATTAATTGAGCATTGTGATTAGTATAGAACATATTGAGTCTCTAACAATTATCTTTATGTTTCTATGATATTGGACAAGTTCTATGTGGACTTGTTGAGCAGATTTGAGCAAGTTCTATGTGGACTTGTTGATCATATTTGAGCAAGTTCTGTGTGGACTTGTTGAGCAGATTTGAGCAAGTTTTGTGTGGACTTGTTGAGCAGATTTGAGCAAGTTCTTTATGGACTTGTTGAGCATATTTGAGAAAGTTTTGTGTGGACTTGTTGAGCATATTTGAGCAAGTTCTGTGTGGACTTGTTAAGCAAATTTGAGCAAGTTCTGTGTGGACTTATTGAGTATATTTGAGCAATTTCTGTGTGGATTTGTTGAGCAGATTTGAGCAAGTTCTGTGTGGAATTGTTGAGAAAATTTGAGCAAGTTCTGTGTGGACATATTGAGAAGATTTAAGCACGTTCTATGTGGACTTATTGAGCAGATTTGAGCAAGTTCTATGTGGACTTGTTGAGCAGAGTTAAGCAAGTTCTGTGTGGACTTGTCAAGCATATTTGAGCAAGTTCTGTGTGGACTTGTTAAGCATATTTGAGCAAGTTTTGTGTGGACTTGTTGAGCATATTTAAGCAAGTTCTATGTGTACTTATTGATAAAATTTGAGGATAGAGTTTAGTGCAGATTTTAGGATATATTTATGCCAGACCAGAGATAGATATTGAGCAAATTTATGCTAGACCTAAGGATTGTGTTTAGTGCAGATTTGAGATAAATATTTGGAGGTGATAGAGAAGAGAGGATAGTAGTCTCTAGTGGATAGAGATCCATCAGCTAGGGTAGTGAGGACAGGTCTTATGAGTGGGGATAAGAGTCTTCAGTGGAGAGAGATCTGTAAGCCAGTGTAGTGGAGGTAGTAGTCTTCTAGAGGATCACCAGCCAGAGTAGAGGAGAAGGATTTCTCTTGTGGATAGAGATCCATGGACTTGATTTATGGGATTGGTATTTCCTTTGGATAGAGGTCCATAAATATTGTAATAAGGAAAGGATTCCCAAGAGATTGATTGAGAAAATTTTAGTGAAATATTTTCTTCGTGGAGTAGCCCTCATTGGGTGAACCATGTAAATTGTGGTGTCTCTATTGTGTGTTATTATTTGTGCATTGCTTTTATTACTGCTATTTATATTGCTATATATACATTGCACATACTAATTTGGAAAGAAAATTAAAAAGTGGTCTTATACTGTTCACCTCCCCTCTCAGTATAAGCTTGTGTTCTTCACATTCGAGTTGTCCTTATCCTTTGACTATCATATCTCACACCATGAAGAACTCAAGACAAACCAGAGAAGAACCGGACAACAATATTGAAGACTATTGTATTGTTCATTATGTTTAAGCTTATATTGAGATAAATTGTAATGATTATTGTAATATGGTTGGCTGAAATAAATGTTGTATAATCAGCCATGATGTTGTAATATTTGATGTATTTTGATTACAAGATTATGTTTATTAGAGAGAAAGTCTTCATAATGTAGTATTCACCTCAACTAAATGATAGGTGATATATGCATTGGAATTTGATCAAGTAAATAGAAATTACTTTGATTAGTATATCTTGTCAAATGTATGGCATTGAGAATTGTAATGTTTTAGATGATTAATGGATGTATATAATTTCTATCTCTTATTGACTACATTAGTGTAGAAGGAAACTTATGGATGACTTTCATAACAATAAGAGATAAATCAATGTTTACACCATTAGTCTAAGGGAACTATATATCAAACACTCAATGCAATTGGAAAAATGACAAATAATCATAAAACCATAAATGAGTAAATTTTATAATGATGCTTAAGAAAAATATCCCAAGTCATACGTAAGTTTTCACAAGGAATAATAGATTAATGATTTTCTCCTAATTACTAGTCTTCATGGATAGTATGGAGAGGAGGAGGGACGATTCCCTTTGGTGAGGGATAGTTCTCCTAAATTAATGGTATAACCATTGAAATGTCCTCATGCCATTTGGTGATGACATGATGGACATAGCCATTGTATTATCCTCATACCATTTGGTGATGGCATGATGGAATTGTAGGAGTTGGTGCTCCTACTTATGAGTGGCTTTGAATGAATTGTAGAAGTTGGTGCTTCTACTCAAGTGTGGCTTTGAATTAATATTTTGTGGCTCGGATTACTTACTATTCATTTGGGATATCCTCATATTAGATCATTATTATATTCTTCACTCAATGAAAGGTGGACAAAGATAAATGTAGGAACAAAAAAAAAATTGTGGATTAGTAGTAACAATTGGGGTTGTTACAACAATGCAATAAGTACGGACATAAAACTAAATATTGTTGGGATCATGTGCATTTTCAAAATTGTGGGAGTCATAATTATACCCACAATATATTTGTATAAATAAAATTGTGTTCATGAATGGAGCACCATAAAAGGAATTTTAATGATGGCATTGGATGAAATACTCAAACAAGTTATTGCAAAAGAAAATTTTGAAATAATTAGCATTACAGTAAATACAGTACCAATAGCAATACCACAACTAAAAGCAAAGATAGATAATGAAGAAGATGAAGACAAGAAGACAAGATATTGAAGACTAAAAGTCCTCACACTAAATAATGTTATAAGGAAGGGTGTTGAAGATATTACATTATTTAGAAAAATTAAAGTACCATGGGATGCATTTGTAAATATTAGATTAGGGAGTGTGTTTTATATTTTCCTAATGTATGTATCAAATAATTTTAATGATGGAATTGGATGAAATACTCAAACAATTTATTGCAAAAGAAAATTTTGAAATAATCAAAATTGCAACAAATATAGTACCAACAACAATACCATAGCTAAGATCAAAGATAGAGAATGAAGAAGATGAAGACAAAAAGATATAATATTGAAGACTAAAAATCCTCACACTAAATAACGTTATACAGAAGGGTGTTGAAAATATTACATTATTTGGAAACTTTAAAGTACCATGAGGTGAATTTGTAATTATTATATTAGGGAGTGTGTTTTATATTTTCCTAATGTGTGTGTCAAAGTGTGAGAAGTGTCCATATGTTATGTAATAAAGTATGTAAGGTATACAAGTGTGAAGCATACAAGTGTGAGTTGTGAGAGTATCAAGTGTCAAGTGAAGAGCCATAGATGTTGGGTGTCAAGTAAGGAAGTGAAAGAGCCATGAAATATGACAACATGAAAAGTAAGAGGTTATGCAATTATGAGGGCTTTTTAATAATGAGGCATGTGAAGGTTGCATCTCTCATGAGTTTAACAAGATCAATAGTCAAGAGTATTGAAGAATCAGTTATAAGGTTATATATTGGAGACTAAGCTTCATGTTATGTAAATGTAATGAGAATCACTTATAATATAAATATTATGAATATAATGAAATGTGTTTTTATATTGTGAGAAATATTCGGTGTTACATGATATATGTGATTGATATTTGATCCTAGAAAATTTAACCTATGACATAATCTAGCTAAATTTCCAACACTAGTGACATTATAAAATTTATCTTTTATATATATAATATAGATCATCCAATCATCTTATATAAATTGTCAAATTGCTATTCATCAATTTCGTAAATCAAAGTGATGATGTTTGCAATAGAGGTGGCACTTTAGTAGGTCACAAGTGGTAGCTTTTTTATTGGTCCATAATTTTTCATAAGATCTAAAATTTAAGTTTTTTATAATTTGACATTGCTAATATGCCCAAATTTCTAGAGGCTATAACTTTTGCTTACAAAAATATTTTAGGACCTTTTCTAGATTGCATAGTTTTTTGAGCTCTATATATTGGTAACATGAGTTCAAATATGCAATACTATTTTACATAACTTTTTTGTGTAAAATAGATCTAATTGCATTACCCTCTTTAATTTTATACAACATTAACTACAACAAGCCCATAGGCATAGTAATTGTTAAACTTGTTTGCATCTAACACATGTATGGTCAAGTATGCATAAGTAACAAGGTTGAACTTGGCCCGTACTTGCTACTTCTAGTTGTGTCATTCAAAGGATTTTAAGATTGATCATGCATCACAAGACCCAACATCATCTCTTGCTACCTTAGCCAGTGCAAGTTTTTTCTAAAGCATTCTTTAGTAAGAAGGTCATAGGTTTAAAACTCATTTCCTCTCATTTCTTTATCAAAGCATTCAAGGTTTATGTCTTCAAGGAACATCAAATAATGAAATCCAACTAAGCTCCTTGGTGTAGCATTGGTAAGTTGTATTACATGTGAGAATTTAATTCCATGTATTTATCTTTTTGTACACTTCTTCAGTCATAGTTTGCATCTTTCCCATGTCTAAATGGTGTACTCTCTAACTTTAATAGCTCATTGAAATAGTGTTTTATAATATTTTGGTTGCAAAAGTAGGTTTTAAATTACCAATGTAAGATATACCTTATTCTTATGGTTCATGTTCTAGCCATTGGGCTTGATTATTTAGATATCTATCTATTGCTTCATGATTTAGTTGATTTCTCTTGAGATTAGAAGACTAATTGTAGTAACCATGTTGTAAGTTGAATATATTCTCATAGGAAGCTCAAAATCTTGATCCAAGAGGTGGAATCATGACTTCATGTTTATAGAGGGGTTGATCCAGTTCATGTACCTTTGGCAAGAGAAGATATCAAAATCCATTAGCACATTCAAGTATTTATTATGGGGGAGATGTACCATTTTTAATATCTTCTATACTTGGACCCTCAGTTCAAATTATAGGGAGTGTTGAAATATTTTTTATTTGTCCTTATTAGTCCAAGATCAATAGTGATGAAGTGGCTATAGGGGTTCTTTATTGAAAGTGTAATTTGATTCATGGATAAGGCCAATATTATATGATCTAATATTTGATAGGCCTAAGGGTATTTATTGTGCAATGTACTGAATTTATTGTAATATTTTATTATGTAACCTTATGGGTCATGTTTAAACATGTTATTGTTAAACCCACTTTATAACTTGTACTTAACATTAAGTCTTATTTTTATGTCAACTTAGAATAAACTCATTTATGTAATTGCTTCCACCTTGACTTCTTGCATCATGACTTATATGGAACCAACCATCTTCTAGATCCAACATCAATTGTAACAACCCCAAACTAACCAGCCTGAGAGAGAGAATTTTTTTTACCATAAGTTTCACATGAGTATCCATGAAATACTTACATCAATTAGACACCCACATTTCAAATCTAAGATGTTGTAGATATCACTTGAGTGGATAGGAAAGGCCAAGCTCTTGTAGGTATCTAGGGTTTACCTTATATACCTTCGTGGTATAAAGGATGTTTTTAAAAGGTCTCCCCATGTTTCTAGCATTCCCTATGAATGCAGACCTTTTGACCTTACTGTTAGGATTATCCCTTCTTAGTATTTAGATAAAGGGATGCTAGTTCCTACTTCCAGCCATAATTCCATCTGTGTTGGCCTATTGGGTGTAGTGTCTTAGTCTAGTTTAACTACACCTTTGTGCTGATATCTTAAACTTTTTTCTTAGCTTTCCCATCTCCATGATGGCCTCTAAGCAACAAAAACTCCATGTGAATGCCTACTCATGAACTCATAATCTAGGTGTTGATATTCCACAATAGCCCAGGTTTTAAAGATGGTATTAACAAAGTTAACATTAGTACCCTTACCAAAGAAGACCAAGGATAACTCTCTCTATATAGCAAGAAAAAATCAAAGTAGCCTCAAATTAGAAATTAATACTAACATCTTAATCTTGTAGAAATAAATCCATCTATCTAGTAAAAGTAGCCCATGCTATAAATTCAAATCAATATAGCAATCACAGCAAAGAAGCCCATACTTATTTCCAAGATATTTTTCGCAAATATACATTACCATAATAGCTAGAAATCATTATAGCAAAACACATAAAGAATCCCAAACTTCTTTCCAAAATATTTTCTACAACTATACATACTCATCCTTTTCACATAGCTAATTCATTATATCAAACACTCAAGAAGCCCATACTTCTTTCCAAGATATTTTCCATAAATATCACATCTCTAATTTAGTTAAGCAAAACACAAAAGAATCCATACTTCTTTCCAAGAATATTTTCCACAAATATCACATCTCTAGTTTAGTTAAGCAAAACACAAAAGAATCCATACTTCTTTCCAAGAATATTTTCCACAAATATCACATCTCTAATTCAGTTAATCAAAACACAAAATAAACCCATACTTCTTTCCAAGAATATTTTCCACAAATATCAATACTCATCTCTTCCACATAGCTAAATCATTATAGAAAACACTTAAAGAAGCTCATACTTCTCCAAAATATTTTCCACAAATATCAATACTCAAAACTAAACTAACTTTAGCAACTAATTTGACTCCTTCCTTTTTAGTTAAGCAAAACTAATGAACTAAGTAATCAAATTGTCATTTTCTCCTTCTTTAAAAGACTTAGGATTAATTTTGCCAATTGCTTTAGTAATCAAAGATAAAAATTTAAAAAAAAAAACTCAACATTAATCTAGTTGCCAAACCAATCTATCTTTTGATTAGTTAAATTAATCCAGATATTACAAGTTAGACTCTTTTCCAATCTAATCCTTCATTGATTAGTTGTAAATCTAACATTTGTAATGCTTTAAAATTTAGATTCGTTCCCAAACTAATTAATCATTGGATTAGTTTAAATAATCTAAAGACAAATATTTAGAAGTTGGAATCCTTTCCAAACTAATATACCATTAGATTAGTAATTTAATCTAAATATTAAAAACATTAAAAGTTTTATTCCTTTCCAAACTAATCTACCATTAGATTAGTAATCTAAAGATTAAAAACATTAAAAGTTGGATTCCTTTCCAAAATAATCTACCATTAGATTAGATAACATTCTAAAGATTAGAAAGCATTCGAAATTGATTTCAAATCTAAACTATCTACGAATCACAACCTTAGACATAAGATGAATCCAAAATACTTCCAATGAAAGCACCATTATAGCCTCAATCAAATATAAAGTAATCAAATAATATAGACCATTGTAGGACCCCAAGACCCCAACAAAGAGATAATGAAAATAACTAAAACATAGAGATTGTAGACACCTAAAACGCATTATGTCGAGGGTGACTACTCATATGGACATGCTACAAGACCATATGGAAGATCTTGGATAGAATCCAAGATAAAGCAGTGGTTCTAACCACTCAAGTTGGGCTCCTTGGCCTATTCAGTCTGAACCGTAGACCATACCTATGATCTACAATCTGAATCATGGCTAAGGCATATGGTTTATAGTCTAAACTATAGCTGCAATAACTAAAGTTCAGTTTGCCTTCATCCGAGCCAAATCGGTTTGAACGACCATTTGTTCTAGAAGATAGTGGTTAGAGGACATAAGCTTCCAATCCAACCATATTAACCACCCCTTCTTGATCTTTGCTTCTCCATGAAGCCACCCCTAGCTTTAGGACATCCTATAAGTACACCTTCGAATTAGGGCAATGGATATATTATGAATTTATAGTGAAGCACTATCGAATTAATAATATACAGATATAGAGAGTTTATTGATCAAGCGAGCAGCGAAACCCTGTCGAATTGCATACTAAATTCATGCATTGAAGAGGGTTGCTTTGTTATTCACCTAAATATCAATTTTCCATGGAGGTCCTAGGAGCCTAGAAGAGCCAAGAAACGTAAATTTGGGCAAACGAAGGCCCCTCATAGTGAATCAATCACCAAACTTGTCAAAAGGACACCGAAGGCGACCCTTGAACATCAATTGGACAAGGAGGTCCAACACACTACCCTTGATTTTGAGGGTAAACTTACTTCAGTGCTAACCACGGCTTTTAGCTACGGTTTATAGTGTAGACCGCACACTAGTGCTACGGTTTGCAAAAGAGGTATCACCACCTTACTATTTTCATTTATGCTCATCTAATTGTATTAGATTAGTCATGAAGAACACAAGCTTATACTGAGAAGGGGGGTGAACAGTATAACATCACTTTTTAAATTTTTTCTTTTACTTCAAAAAGAAATCCAATGAACCAAAAGCAAAATCAAAGTAGTAATCAAACCAATGTACAAGTCATCACACAATTGAGACACCAATATAACGTGGTTCACCTAAGGTGGGCTACTCCATAGATAAAATCTTTCACTAAATTTTCTCAATCAAATCCTTTGGGAATCCTTCCCAATTACAATATTTATGGACTTCTTATCCAAAGGAGAATCCTTCCCCTAATAAAATATTTATGAGCCTCCTACCCAAAGGAGATGTCCTATCCCCCAAAGAAGTATTTATGAGCCTCCTACCCAAATGAGATATCTTATCCCCCAAAGCTCTGGAAATGATACTTCAAAAGATCACTACCTCTTTTGCCACTAGTAGGTGGAACTCCTTTCCACATAAGACATCCTGTCCTCCTTGCTCTAGCTCTAGAGACTTCTATCCTCACTAATCACCTCCATAGTTACTCATCAAAACCTATACTAGAAATAGTCAATCGGTCCAGCACAAGTCCTCTCAAACTCTATCACAAATCTGCACCAAACTCAATCCTCTGGTCCAGCATAAATTTGCTCTCAAATCTCTGTCAGATATGTCCCAAGCTTAAGCCAAAAGCTTTAAAAAATCAATCACAACTGCTCACAAGTCTTCACCAAGACTTCATAAAATATGTCCACAAGTTCTTCAACAAGAACCTCTCCAAATCAGTCCACAAGTTCTCCACAAGAACCTGTCCAAATCAGTCCACAAGTTCTCCACAAGAACCTGTTCAAATCAGTCCACAAGTTCTCCACAAGAACCTATCCAAATAAGTCCTAGCAAGCTCACCAAGAACTTGCCCAAATCAGCTCAAGCAAGTTTACCAAGAAAGTTACCCAATGTGAACACACAAAGAGAATTGTTAGATAGACAATGTGTTTCATCCAATCATATCAAATCAATCTCATAGAAGCATAAATAGAATTGTTAAAGACTCAATATTTTCTATCCTTCAACTTTCAATCTCAACTCAAATCAATCTCATAGAAGCATAAAGAGAATTTTTAGAGACTCGATATGTTCTATCCTTCAACTCTCAATCTCAACTCAAATCAATCTCATAGAAGCATAAAGAGAATTGTTAGAGACTCAATATGTTTTATCCTTTAACTTTCAATCTCAAATCAGAATAAAGATAGAAGTAGTATACTTTCACAAGATCTTGAACCACAACCTAACAATTGTTAATAATGCAATATCAAGGAATCAACTCCTCCAACATAGAACCATAACTTGCTATCATAGCAATCTCAAAACCAAACTCTCAACAACCAAACAACTCAATTAGGGTTTCAACAACTTATAGCAATGGCATAATCTTCTCACTCAAAAAACCTAAAGCAAAATTCAAATGCTTCCGCTCACATAAACCAAAATTATGCAATAACTCATAAACTCATCATGATCTCATAATGCATAATTAATACTTCCACTTTCAGAAAATAAGATCCACTCCAAATAAGGAAACTTAATTTAATCCTTTTCACTTCAAACTTATTTTCATAAAACCATCAATCAATAATAACCATGGAAGAATGTGATGTTGGAATATTTTCAATAGTACCTCCTTAGTCCTAAGTATTAAGTCCTAGTATTTAGTTTTAGTTTAATGTTTTGATTTACATATTTCTAGTTAATTTGATTAGCATACGTTGAGGTTTTGGCTTGGTTGATCAATGTTTGACCATATTCCAAGATTAGCATGTTGTTAGGATAAGAGCTACTTTAAGTTAGTTTGTTGTAATAAGTTTAAGAAGATTTCTCTCAACCATCGTGTCTATTTTTAGTTCTTTCAAGAACTATAAAACTATGTAATGCATTGTTGATCAATAGAACAATTTCACCATTGTTTCTCATTTGGTATCATAGCAGGTTTGCTCATATGGATCAAAACCTATGGATAGTGGCATGAAGAGGTCTGAAGCACGCACTTTGTTAGAGAAACTCAAGTGGCTAGCACTCAGCAGATTTGCAAGAAAGGGCTTGAGTAAATCATTAATATCGCATGCATCCTGAAGTATTTGATTATGAAAATTTGAGGGTTGTTAGATAATTGTATCACAGGGATGCTGTCAAAATTTTAGGTTATTTGGAGCTAATTTGCGGATTTTATTAGCATTTTTATGTTTTCAATAAAATGGTTGTATAATGTGGAATACAGGATATTTGATTCTCAAATTTTGGGAGAAATATTATTTACATAAAATAATAATTCAGATAAAATTTCAGGTCATTTGTATCTATATGTATTTATTTATGTGAAAACATTGAAGTTGTCTCAAAAACACTTTAAGATCTAGAAAGGGCAAAAGTAAATTGATCACATTTTTCTCATTTGTGTGAATTTGGATCTGAAATTTAGTGGATTTTCAGATAAGTATATCAGAATTCTACAGAAAAAAAATTAGTTTTTTTCAATCAGTATTGGCCAATTTATGATAAATTGGGTGCTTGAGACTTTGGTAAATAAAAGGAAGCCATGTATGCAGACTTGGTTGTACCAAAATTTTATGGAGATAATTATGCTATTTTGAGCATAATGATGAAGACCTTATTGAAGGCTCAAGACTTAAGGGATATAGTTCAATAAGCTTATGATAAACCCACTTGGAGCAAGCTACAAGGCGAGGAGAGAAAAAAGAAGAAGGAGCAGCAATATGTAAATTGCTTAGCTCTTATGGATTTAAGGAGAGGAATGGAAAAGAATATTTTTCCTCTCATAACCAATTGTAGATCAGCTACAATGGTATGGCAAGTGTTTAAGGATGCTTATGGGTTTGATGAGGACACCCCTAAAGCCATGAGTGACAATCATGAAGATTGTTTAAGCAAGTAGGAGCCCTGCTTCCTTGAAGCAGTTTCTGAATTAGATCCTTTTGAAGGAGTTTTTGAAGAGTCTTGTAAAGACTCATATGAAGCCATGCTTTGTAATGGAGAATTATTTCTTGCAGAGGAAGTCTTGTATGTAGAAAACCAACAAGATGAAGAATGCTTCATGGAGGAAGCATATGTTGCTGAATTTTGTGATGAAAATATAATAAGAGGTGTGTATTCCTCAAGAGGACAAGGAGGAAGAAGAGGATTTTCTGTAAGTGATAAAAAATATATCATGGAGGAGATAAATTAAGAGTGTATTATGGATAATGCACCTAAAATTCTCATGGGAGAGAATAAATAAGATAATAGGATCAACCAAAATTGTTGGCATGTTGATGGAGAAGAAATGTTCATGGAGGACCATTGTCTTGAAGACCATTCACTTGGAATGGATGTATGCTCTCTTGACAGAGCAAATGAAGATCTCCTACAAGGAGAAGATAAAATTTTTAGAGTTCCTCTAAAGGGGGAGAATAATGTGACAAATGAGATAGAAACATAAAATGAAAATGAGATTGCTGATTTTCTTATTGTAATGGCAAAGAAAACATCACTCATGGATGAAGATCACTCATTTGGAGTGACTACATTGCAGAAAGAGTGTTTTCTTGAAAAGGCAACAATGTATGATTGCTTGAATAAAAAGGCAACAATGTATGATTGCTTGAATGAATGGTGTTTCAACACACCAACATGGATTGAATAGAGGAGGAGAACTCTTAGTGAAGAGTTGATGGTTGATCTTGAAGCACCATACAATGAAGGAGAACTGCTACAAAATAGCTTTATGGGAAGCACCAAATCTACTCATACTAAAGGTAATTTTTTTATGATTAATGATTTGTTTTTTGTGAGCAGGAATGAAAAGAAATGTGATTGTCTCATTGAGACAACTTTGATGAAGAGTCTTCTTGGAGAGAATACAGTTATGGAGAACTTGGGTCACATGGATCAAAATGATGTGTTCAAAATTCCTTGGGAGAAGGATTCTTGTAAATTCATTGTTGTGAGAGAATATTTGTGTGAGGAGCAACTTTATGTTGCATATGTAGTTGGTCGTTATATGGCCATATTTATTGTGATCTATTGTGTGGAAATATGTGAAAGAGTTGTATGGTATAATCATCTATGTGATATGAGTTCTATTTTACAAAGACTTGAAAATATGCATTTTTATGGTGATGATGACTCCTAGCTTGAACCTCGGGGAGATGTAGTTAACTATGCCTTGTTAACTAATGCATAGCTTGAACTTTCTAGGTATGAGAAGGCATGTACTCAGAAAATTTGGCAATATGCCATGAAAGAGGAGATAACCTCTATAAAAAACAACGATACTTGGGAGCATGTACTCAAAAAATTTGGCAAGATGCCATACCTTTACTTTGATGAAGAAGGAGAACTCAAAATCTGTCACAACACTAACTCTCAATTTGCCACAAATTAGAGTTAGCAACAATGGAATAATGCACAATGATAAGAGTCCTAATAACACCTTATCACTCCAACTCATCAATAATCAAAACTCACAAATATACATATCAACAATATTCCTTTACACCTTATAACTCCTACTTAATATATCACAAAATAACTTTAGCCTCAAAAATAATTACAAGAGAATATTCACTCAATAACTCCAAAGGCTCTCTAACCCCAATATGACATTAACCACAATTATTCCTTAAATCCTTATAAATCCTAAAATACATTTACTTCTAAATGCATTTACCACATAAACATTAAGCATCAATAATAACAATGTCAAAAAAATATTTCTATATAACCTTATACCTCCATCCAATTACCAACAATAATTTGCCAAGTCAAATCAAATATTCCACATTATCAACAAAATATCTACCTTGGCCAAAAATCAATTCTCCAACCTTAGGAGAAGTGTGAAGACACCAACATAAGCGCCAAAGGGCTTCCTCCTCCAAACTCATGGCCCAAGGCAATTGTTGTACCACGTGCACAATAATCTGTGATAAAAAATGAAACATGCCCAACGCAAATTGATCTCGACACCTTTTCCTAGTGAGCGCCTTCGCTCCACTACCTCCGTCGTTGGAGCACAAGTGCCCAACAAAACTCTCAAGTGCCACTCATCGTTTTACCTTTCCTTTGCTCACAGAAATTAAAGACAAACATATTTATATTCCTCACAGGTGTACAAAATCGTAACTTAAACACAGAGGAATTCGAAACTCAAAAATCACAGAGCAACATGAAATCGAAGGTCACAGAACAATACGAAATCGAAGGTAATCATGCAAATTAGAGGTGCTTAAAACCTTAGGAAATAATGCCCTTTAATAGTCTTTTGCATCCCATGCAAGTTGATGTCGGTGTTGTAAGTCTTCCACATGAGCGCCGCTAAGGGTTTAGAAACCCTTTCAATAATAATTATTAAATTAATAATTATTATTTTATTAATAATAAACTTAACTTAAAACCTTTTCAAAGGTTTGAGTTAATTTATTTATTAATAATAAAAATGGACTTTTAAGGTTTTTTCAAGGAGCAAAAACCTTTTCATTAAGCCAATATGGTTTTAATAAAAACCCTTAATGAGTCCAGATGGTTTTAAGAAAAACCTTTAACCTTGTCACCATGGTTTTAATTAAAAACCCATAAACAAACATCATGGAACTTTCAAGATATTTTTGTCACCAAACTCTTTTTGACATCAGCACAAATTCCTTTTGACATCAACACAAACTCCTTTTGACATCAATGACAACTCACAAACATGAAGCTAGGCAACATACCCAAAATTGCCAACAATCTCCCCCTTTGTCATTTATGGCAAACCACTACTGAAACCACTGCTAAAAAAAAACACTTTCAAGCAATTACCAACTGTCAAAACTGAACCCAACTGAAAACCATCCTCTGAAGATTTGCTCCCCTTGACTCAAGGCTCTCCCCCTTTGTCATCAATGGCAAAGGGTCACCTTTGGGGATCAGGGCTAAGAATGAGCCTCTTAGCTTAGCCCCTCCCCCACCTCCTGTTGAGGTGATTAATTCTAGGGTGGGAGTAAAACTCCCATTAGGCATTGATCATCATCAGTTTCCATAGTTGCCTTTCCATGATTTTTCTTGATATCCTTGTCCATGTTCCTATTCCTGTTCTTGTTCATATTCTCATCCTTGTTTCTGTCCAAGCCATTATTCATATTCCTATTATTATTCCTATTCCAACCATTATTCCTATTCTTATTCATAACCCTGAACCTGTACCTTGGAACTTCTGCTCTACACCATCTGATTGTATGTCCTTTATTATTGCACTTATAAAATTTGACAATGTTATTCCTTTGAGATGTACCTATTTTCTTAATCCTCTCTATTGGACCAAACATTTTACTGTTTTTAAACCTACAATTAATTGCCTTGTGCCCAAACTTATTACAAGAGTAGCAATACCCTTGAAATAAATTACCATTTCTAAAATTTCCATTAAGCTGTCTTGCTTGATCCCTACACTATGAAGCCATGTGTCCAAACCTGTGACATGCAAAACATCTTCCACAAAAATTTCCTTGCCTTGACCTCATAGGTCCTTTAGTATTTCTCCCCTTATGTTGATTCCTATTTTATGATTCTATGCTATCTGAATTACCATCTAAAAACGTACTCTCTGAAGTACTCTCTTCATATGAACCATCTTCTTATTGGGAGCTCATACTAGATTCCTCAACATGTTCCTTTTGTTTCTTTCCAAAACCAAGACTTGTTTTATCTGTTGTCCTTATTTGATCCTTGATGATTGATTTTACCTTCTTGGAACTTTCTTCAAACTTGTAAAGCTTCTCCTTGTACTCTTTAGTTTCCTTTTTCAAGGAATCTACTTCATGTTTTAACTCTTTACACTCAAGAGACCTAGTTGTCAACTCTTCTTTGAGTTCCTGTGTCTTTTCTATAGATATATCAATATTCCCTATAATCTCATCTCTTTCATAATGGTATTCATCAAACCTATCAATGATTCTAGCATATTTATTTCTTTCTTTATTTAACACATCAAGAGCATTAACAAGTTCAGCCTCAAGATATACTTCTCCCTTTTCTGAAACATCCTCTATTTGTTTACCTTTTGAAACATCAATATCCTTTTCTGATTTCTTACCACTAGAGGTGCTACCTTCATCTAAATCCATAAGAAGATCTTCCTCATAATTTTTTGAAGCATCCTCATACATAGTATTACCAAAATTTAAACCATCATTTGTACAATCATCCTCAAGGTGACCAAAATTTCCACATCTAAAGCACTTAAGCACAACAAATCTATTCCTCTTTTATTTTCCTTCCTTTTCTGTTAGAAACAATATCTCATTTCTATCATCACTTGAAGAACTTCCATCATCACTACTAGAACACTTACTTGCTTTGTTTGTGTAGAAACTTTTCTTGTGTTTTTGGAAGTACCTCTTCCCTTGATTGTTTTTCTCATTTTTGTTCTTCCTTTGATACCTATGCTTCTCATATTCCCTATGCTTATAATCCTATTTTTCTTCATCACAATCATCCTTGGGTTCCAGAAATTCAGTAGCATAGTGACCAAACTTTCCACAATTGAAACATTTAACAGATTTTATACCTTTGTGCTTTCTTGAGAACTTGCCTTTCCTGTTGTATTTTGTTTCTTCATCACTAGAAGACTCTTCACTATCTTCTTGTTGTTTACCCTTGGACTTATTGGTAGCTTTGAAAGCTGCCTCATTCTTAGGATCATATACCACTTTAATTCTTAACTCAAAAACTGCAAGTATACTATGAAGCTCATCCTTTTTCAATTTATCCAAATACTTGGCTTCCTCAATAGCTGAAATATTTTCACTAAATATATTTGGAAGATACCTAAAAATTTTATCACAAACATCATTGTTAGCAAGCTCAAGACCTAGTTCCTTAATGGAATTAACAATCTCATCCATACTAAGCATTTAGGCACTAATATTTTCTTCATCATTCATCTTGAGTTGTTCAAACATACCTTTGTAATATCTCAATTTTTCTTTTCTAACATTTGCATCACCTGTATGAACCACTTGCAATTGATCCCACATTTCCTTTGTTGTATTACAATGAATCACCTTTGTAAGATATGCCTTTTGTAGACCTTTCATAATTGCATTCATTGCCCTTGAATTTCTGTGATGTAGAAGTTTATCATCTTTAGTAGTTGGAGGGAGCTTTTGAATAGTGTACCCTAACTCAACTGCTTCCCAAATTTCATTTCCAAGAGCCATTATATGAACCTTCATCTTTATGCTCCATAGACCAAAATCTGTCCCATCAAGAATAGGTGCTGAATTACCACTTGTAAAATCCATTGTGTTCTTTTCAAGCTTTTCCTTCAAGTCGTGAAACTCTTTCGAAGGAACCTGCTCTGATACAAATTGAAGAACACAAGCTTATACTGAGAGGGGGGTGAACAATATAAGACAACTTTTTAACTTTTTATTTTTATTTCAGAAAGCAATGCAATGAACCAATAGCAAAATCAAAGTAGTAATCAAACTAGTGTACAAGTCATCACACAATTGAGACACCAATATAACGTGGTTCACCCAAGGTGGGATATTCCACATAGAAAATCTTTCACTAAATTTTCTCAATCAAATCCTTTGGGAATCCTTCATAATTACAATGTTTATGGACTTCCTGTCCAAAGGAGAATCCTTCCCCTAATCAAATATTTATGAGCCTTGCCCAAAGGAGATGTCCTATTCCCCAAAGAAGTATTTATGAGCCTCCTACCCAAAGGAGATGTCCTATCCCCAAAATCTCTGGAAATGATACTTCAGAAGATCACTACCTCTTCTGTCGCTAGCAGGTGGAACTCCTTTCCACAGAAGACGTCATGTCCTCCTTGCTCTAGCTCTAGAGACTTTTGTCCTCACTGATCACCTCCATAGCTGCTCATCAAAACCTATACTAAACACAGTCAGTCGGTCCAGCACAAGTCCTCTCAAACTCTATCATAAATCTACATCAAACTTAGTCCTCTGGTCCAGCACAAATCTGTTCTCAAATCTTTGTCATATCTGTCCCAAGCTTAAGCCAAAAGTTTGAAAAAATCAATCAAAATTGCTCACAAGTCTTCACTAAGATTTCATCAAATCTTTCCACAATTTCTTCAACAATAACCTCTCCAAATCAGTCCACAATTTCTCCATAAGAACCTATCCAAATCAGTCCACAAGTTCTCCATAATAACCTATCCAAATCAGTCCACAAGTTCTCCATAATAACCTGTCCAAATCAGTCCTACCAAGCTCACCAAGAACTTGCCCAAATCATCTCAAGCAAATTTACCAGGAAACTTGTCCAATGTGAACACATAAAGAGAATTGTTAGAGACCCAATGTGTTGCATCCAATCATATCAAATCAATCTCATAGAAGCATAAAGAGAATTGTTAGAGACTCAATATGTTCTATCCTTCAACTTTCAATCTCAACTCAAATCAATCTCATAGAAGCATAAAGAGAATTGTTAGAGACTCAATATATTCTATCCTTCAAATCTCAATCTCAACTCAAATCAATCTCATAGAAGCATAAAGAGAATTGTTAGAGACTCAATATGTTCTATCCTTCAACTTTCAATCTCAAATTAGAATAAATATAGAAGTAGTATACTTTCACAAGATCTTGAACCACAAACCAACAATTGTCAATAATGCAATATAAAGGAATCAACTCCTCCAACATAGAACCATAGCTTGCTATCAAACCCTAGTCAAGTTAGTTTTCAAGAACTCAAAGCAATCTCTCTCTAAGCATCAAAAAGGGGTTCAAGATATTTCCAACTTCTCTCAAATGGGAATGCTCAACTTAACCACACAACCAAGTTTATCAAGCAAAGTATAACTTGATAAAATCAAATCTCAAAGGAGCAAGCCCAACTCATGTATCAAGTAAAGCATAACTTGATCAACTCAATCTCAATGGAGGCAATCTCAAAACAAAACTCTCAACAACAAAACAGCTCAATTAGGGTTTCAACAACTTATAACAATGGCATAAGATTCTCACTCAAAAACACTAAAGAAAACTTCAAATGCTTCCACTCTCATAAACTAGAATTATGCAATAACTCATAAACTCATCATGATCTCATAATGCATAATCAATACTTCCACTTTTAGAAAATAAGATCCACTCTAAATAAGGAAACTTAATTTAATCCTTTTCACTCCAAACTTATTTTCATAAAACCATCAATCAATAATAACCATGGAAGAATGTGCCCATACCTTTACTTTGATGAAGAAGGATAACTCAAAATTTGTCACAACACTAACTCTCAATTTTCCACAAATTAGAGTTAGCAACAATGGAATAATGCACAATGATAAGAGTCCTAATAACACCTTATCACTCCAACTCATCAATAATCAAAACTCACAAATATATATATCAACAATATTCCTTTACACCTTATAACTCCTACTTAATATATCACAAAATAACTTCAACCTCAAAAATAATTACAAGAGAATATCCACTCAATAACTCCAAAGGCTCTCTAACCCCAATATGACATTAAGCACAATTATTACTTAAACCCTTATAACTCCTAAAATACATTTACTTCTAAATGCATTTACCACATAAATATTAAGCATCAATAATAACAATGTCAAAACAATATTTCTATTTAACCTTATACCTCCATCCAATTACCAACAATAATTTGCCAAGTCAAATCAAATATTCAACATTATCAACAAAAGATCTACCTTGGCCAAAAATCAATTCTCCAACCTTAGAAGTGTGAAGACACCAACATAAGCACCAAAGCGCTTCCTCCTCCAAACTCGTGGAATAAGGCAACTTTTGTACCACATGCATAATAATCCGTGACCAAAAATGAAACACGCCCAACGTGAATCGATCTCGACACCTCTGCCTAGCGAGCGCCTTTGCTTCACTGCCTCTGCCATTGGAGCACAAGTGCCCAACGAAAATCTCAAGCGCCACTCATTGTTTTACCTTCCCTTTTCTCATATAAATTAAATACAAATGGATTTGTCTTCCTCACAAGCATACAAAATCGAAACTTAAACATAGAGCAATACAAAACTCAAAAATCATAGAGCAATCTGAAATCCAAGGTCATAAAGCAATACGAATTTGAAGGTAATCGCGCAAATCGGAGGTGCTTAAAACCTTAGGAAATAATGCCCTTTAATAGTATTTTGCATCCCATGCAAGTTGACGTCAACGCTGTAAGTCTTCCACATGAGCACCGCTAAGGGTTTAAAAACCCTTTCATTAATAATTATTAAATTAAAAAAAAAAATTATTAATAATAAACTTAACTTAAAACCTTTTCAAAGGTTTGAGTTAATTTATTTATTAATAATCAAAATGGACTTTTAAGGTTTTTTCAAGGAGCAAAAACCTTTTCATTAAGCCAATATGGTTTTAATAAAAACCCTTAATGAGTCCAAATGGTTTTAAGAAAAACCTTTAACCTTGTCACCATGGTTTTAATTAAAAACCCATAAACAATGGAACTTTCAAGATCTTTTTTCACCAAACTCTTTTTGACATTAGCACAAATTCCTTTTGACATCAACACAAACTCCTTTTGACATCAATGACAACTCACAAACATGAATCTAGGAAACATACCCAAAACTACCAACAAGTCATTTGCATGGTTTAATTGTAGTTGTAGAGATTTTTGACCGATAGATTTAGGGTTAGAATGATTTTAGTATAGTAGCATAAAATAGACATCAATGGGTTCTTTATGACTTTTAAAGCTTCATTTCCTTTAATTGAACCATGCAAATCTTAACTGCTATACTCTTTTATGTATTTCCATGAATCTTTGTTAGTTTAGCATAGTTTAAACGTCTTTTACATGCTTTCTTGATTTCATGTTTTCAATGGCATCTTTATGCATCTTTCCTTTTAAGGGCCTCATCGCGAGAGGTTGCCTATGTTTTTGATCATTCTCTGTTGTTTCTTGACCACAGGGATCTACATTCAAAGGAGCTTAACATTTGAATCCTTCCTCAATGTGAAGAAGAGGGTCAACTCCACCCTAAGGCAGTTCGTGTCACCCTACGAAGGCATTTGAAATATCACACCTACCCTTGAGAGGGAAACAATTGCATGAATCTTATTGTAATATCGTATCAACATGATTATCCCTAAGAGGGATGTACTTGTAACCTGAAATGACTTCATAATGGAATAAAGTGTCTTTTATTGTTTATCTTGTTGTCAATTTCTTGCATTTCATACATGTTATTATTTTCACTATTACACTAGGATTTCGATCGGGTGTGAGCCTTTATGGTGGTTACAGAAGGCGATCACGGTGGAACTCCGCATAAATAGCATCTGACTGTGTGTTTTTGATTTTTTTTGACTTGCAGGTACAGACCGCAGCTATCAGCTATGGGCCAACAATTGAACCGCAGGTTCAACGCATGGGCAATAGTCAGAACCGTAGACCAAACCTACGGTTTCCAGCTGACAACATAGACAGTAAAAATCAGAGAGCCAATCATTGCAGGACCTGAGGTAGGCCCTATTTTCAACCCTCTATCATTTTTTTTCCCTCTGTGTTTTTACAGCATGTATGATTTCGAATGCAAATTAGGAAAAACCACTAAAAAAGGGTAATCAATCGTCCTAGTTTGCTTTTGCATTTACTTCCATAGAAAGGCACTGCTAGGAACAACGGACCTGTGATTGCAGTCCGCCCTAGGCTACAACGTGCTTGATAGAGTGTCTTGTTTGGTTTGCATGTGTGAGGCCCAATTAGTGGCCAATTATCATCGTAATGTGCATTGTTTAAAAGAGCATCTAGATTAGTTTGCATTTTCTGAATGTAAAACGTTCTTCATTTTGCATAGCACTTAGAAATTGAGCATGTGTGCTATATGATGCATTTATTTTATGTACAATAAAATGAACCACACACACCACTTGGCACTTAAACGCTAGTGAGTTGGGCTTGACATCCAACCACTAGTAGGGTTCAACGATGGTGGGCATAATTTCCATCCGTTGGCCCAAATCCTACGAACCCTTTGTTACTAGACCAATACCGGATCCGAGAACCTTTCGTACCCTAGAAAATTTGCATGTATTCTCTTCGGAGGGTATAACGTTGACTAGGGGAAAATGGGTGAGGATCTGGGAGGACCTGTGCTCCCTGACCATGTGTGGGCTTCATTACCACACATTATAGGTTGGATTACGTGACTTGGAGTTCATAGCCAAGTTGTCGAGCTACGAGTATACAGGTGAAAGCCAATTTAAACTGAGAATATCATTCAACACTTTTCAAAACATGATAAGGAGTTCTATACTGATACAACAAATCATTGAAACACATCAAATAGTTTAGGGCTCAACTTTTAAAATGTAAAGGAGATAATCACATTGTTTACTTTGTATGCTTCTTTATTGCTTAATTCATCAAGATAAGGCCCTCCTTGAGGCCAAAATTTTTAGTAAGAGAGGAAACCTCTCGAGTCTTGTTTAGTCGGTTCATCATGATGACTAGGCATGATAGAGCTCAATCACAAGCTAATGAGTCGGAGAGTTCATGGAGAGGCTCTGAACGCTTTCGATGTTCTCCTGAGGAGCTTTCAGACCTCGCATGCCTCCTTGCTAGGCATCACACTCATCATGCATCAGAGGATCCAATCCTCCTAGCATGACATTCTGAGAGTCATCGTGAGCTCCCTTCATCATGCAGGGGGTTCACCCATACAGATCATGGGGTTTCCTCACATATAGTGAGAACCCACATCATTAGGTCTCCACCTAGTGAGATAGAGAGTTGTGGATCATACTCCATGAGTCAGTCCTATAGGGAATCTGAGTCTCATGCAGCCCATGAGAGGTGACTACTCCAAGACCAATTGGAGGAGGCACGCCATCAGCGTAAGCACCTAGAGCATGAGTGCATAGAGAGAAAGAGAGTGCATCAACAAAGGTTGGATGAGCTCCAATGACATGAAGAGAGGATTTACCAATAGAAAGCACATGAAGAACAATCATGTGAGGTAACTCCCAAAAAGAAGCTCATACCTAGAGTGCTTAGGCAACAAGTCAACGTGATGCACCCAGTGCATCATCAAGAGTTGCCACTTAAGCAAGTAGATAGCCATTCCTCTAGATGGATAGACATGCCTAGGGTTATCGAAGAGCAATAGAAAGAGATGTTTAAGGATCCCATGCATAAGCGTGAGGTCGAGAGTAGTCAAGTCCGACAGGTGAGCAGTGTCAATGCTCAAAATTCATCACAATCCTTGGGGCATATACAGTCTATTCCACCATATAAGGAACCTGTGATTACTTTCCATAAATAGGAAGTCAAACCTATCCTTATCAGGGAGTCTGATCCTCCATTGCATATCATAGTGAGGATAAAATAGATTATGTATAAGTGAGTGTTGGTGGATACAAGATCATCGATTAATATCATCACCACCTCAACATTCAAACATCTCAAAATTCCACCATCCCACATCAAGGAAACAACTTTAATGTTGCAAGCCTTTAACGATGTGGAATCCCCTACAGTAGGCACAATAGTCCTCCCCATCGAGGTGGGACAAAATATTATTCCTACATTGTGCTACATTTTAGAGGGATCAAGACAATATAATATGTTGCTTGGAAGACCATGGATAAGAGCCATGGAGTGCATACCATCAATAGTGCATCAATGCATTAAGTACACCCATGGAGGTGAAGTCCATGTAGTTGAGGTGGACCCAGATCCCTTCAAGTATTATAAGCTTGAAGGATCATCCGTAGGAACCTGGTGAGGCGCCTATGCATCTGCAAGTTAAATTGGATGAGTCTATCCAAAGTTTGGATGTAGCCTTGCAGACGGTGGTGGAGTTACCATCCCCACCGCTATCACCTGTGGAGTCACCTACAACCCTTACACTCTCGACACCACTTAGCAGGGAAGGATTGATGAATGCCCTTACGGAGTTGCTCATAACCACTTCGAAGGTATCATTAGAGGATCTTCACACTCCTATCAAGGAGGAAGAACCTAGCATGGTCATGGATGCACCTGAGTGTATCACACCCTCTTCATCCATCATGTCACCAGATAGTTCTCATGAGGATGATGATGAATATGAAGAGCTTATAGAGGCCAACATTATGATGTTGCCCACCATAGAGTCCACTGAGGATCTAGGTCAACTTTTCATCGAGTCTCTACCTGTGGATCCTATCCTGGAGACATCGTATGAGTATGAGGAAGGTTCAGTTATCATGACTAAAATAGGACAGCCTCAGTATGTTGATGAATTACCTATGATGCATGCAGTTGTGGAGTCTTCTCATGAGTTTGTGGGAATGGTCGACATTAGGCCAGAAGATCAAGTGATTCCTAATCACATAGAGCCGGATATGGGGTAATCTAGTGGTGTTTCCACATTGCCAGGGCCAGAACCTTTGAAATTAGTCACTCCTGACTCATTTATCATGGCACCATCTCAAGAGCACAAACAAGTAGGTTCCTCACATCATATTGGGGGTACCAAAATTGACACAGTTCAACACAATGAAGTGAAACAACAACTTGAGCTGAGTCATAGGCATGAGCATGTGGATAGCACTGACGAAGTGTGTCATCAAGAAGCTTCCACATCAACTCAAATGAAGGAAATAGGTGATTTGCAATTACCTAATGGATCCATAGCATCCACTTTTCTATTTCCTTCAAATGACAAAGGTATTTCGAATCAGTCATTGGAAATACATATGAATTCTTTGTCAGTATTGCAATCCATTTTAAGCCATCTAGAATGGATGGAGCATCGAATGGATGAGCAAGATAAGGCATTGCATTTTATCAAGAACCGACTTGAAAACCTGGAATTACAAAAGCAACCCTTGTCTGAGGCCGAATCGCTTCCTATGCAAGTACAAGAAAAGCCTCAGTGAAAGCAAAAGCCCATGCGGCCAACCCAACCATTGGATTCTCAAAGCAAACCAATGCGGGTCAAGAGCCCAAAATAGTCACAACATAGTGGGACTCCATTAAAAGAGTCTATGTCAGACATATTTTAGAAGCTGCAAGAGGCTAAGGTCATCACCTTACCTAATGTCATCCCTTTAAACCCAAGCAGAGTTAAACCTATGGGTTACAGGGAGCATCACTACTATCTCTATCACCAAATAGAGGGTCATGGCATTCGATATTATCATGAATTTAAGAGTGTGGTGCAAAATCTGATAGATAAGGGGGTTTATCATGTAGATGGTTCTCTCATAGTGCCCCAACATGCCGAAGTGGAGGTCACACCTCCTCAAGAGTGACCTCGGAGTCGTCAGTCACCTCGTAAGTCCAATAGGCCAGTGCAACGAGTAGTTTCATTTCAGATGACTACTCTAACTTTGTTCCAAAAGTTACATGAGGCAAAGGCATTCATATTACCTGAAGTCAAGCATAGGGCATCCAAGACTAGGTCACCTGATGGGGGTCCCTTTTGTGTGTATCATCGAGTGCATGGACATGACATTAGGGGTTGCCAATCATTTAAGAGGGTCATCCAAGACCTAGTAGAATGGGATGAGATCCATGAGGATGGTTCTCTCATTCACCCATGTCGAAGCATAGGTACACCGGTGAGGTCCAATCTTCACCTAGGAGAGTTGATTTCTATCACTCTTCCTAAACAAGATGATTACTTTTTAGTGAATAGCATGCACATTGGGGGTCTTCAAGGTAGCATACCTTTCCCACTAGCCATACCAAATTTGATAAAGAAAAATGAGGAATCTAGAGGTATTGCACCTCCCTCACCATCATCGAATGGCACACACACTAGGGGTATATAGGGCAGCATGCCCTACCCAAAAGGCTCCAAGGGTTCCTAAAACCACTTGGTCATGTCAATCAAAGGCTCCGAGGGTTTCTTAAAACCACTTTACCAAAAGGCTCCAAGGGTTCCAAACCTTGGTCATGTCAGTCAAAGGCCCCGAGGGTTTGCTTATAATCGCTCGATCATCCTAAAAGGCTCCAAGCTCATCTGTGAGTAGTTTGGTCAATCAAAAGGCACCAAGAGTTTATAAAAAATTCTTGGTCAACCCAAAAGCTCCAAGGATTCTTAAAAGATCACTTGGTCATCCCAAAAAGTCCCAAAGGTGCTCATAAACCCTTTGGTCAAACCCAAAAGGCTCGAAGGTTTGCTTAAAACCACTCGGTCATCCTAAAAAGCTCCAAGGATTTTGTTAAAAGATCGCTTGGTCAATATAAAGGCTCCAATGACATTTCCTCATCATTTGGTCACTCCTAAAGGCTCTAGAGGCATGTACTCACCGTTTGGTCAGATATGAGGCTCAAAACTCATAAAAATTATAAAATCAATAAAATCCAAAAAAAATTGGTAAAGCATAAAATCCAAAAACATTTGCATTTGCATTTGAATTTTGCATTTTATTTTGCATTCACTCATGCATCCGCTACATTATTGCATTGCATATAGGCATTCATCATCCATTGCATTCCATAGTAGGAGGGATTATGTTTGTCAGTCTTACAAATGACACCACATTTGTGTTTAAATCATGCATCTCTGCATTTATCATAAATCCATCATTCATGTGAGTAATTGTGTTTTTCAACACAACCTATTTTGTTGCTATGAAGATATACTAGGGTTTTTCAGTCATTCAACCATACCTAGAGGTCTTATCAAAAGTTGGTAGAAAGCTTGCTTTGATTTTGTAGCTGAGGTTCAGTTAGTATAGCCCTTAGCATATCAGAAGCCTATCACTAATCAACAAATTAAATAATCCTAACAAGGACTAGGGGAAGATGAAAGTTGCGAAGCAGGACCGAGTATCCTGAGGTGAAAAGAGTTATTCTTGCTTATCCCTCTATGCGGACGGTATGGGAAATGTTGGTAGTTGGCAAAAGGATAGGTTAGTTCCCTATTCAGAATCCCTTGCTTACGATAAAATGAGCAATATCCCAGAGTGATATCCCACATCAATCCTCAAGATTGATACCCTAGATCGATATCATAGATCGACTTCCCAGATTGATATCCCATATTGATATCATAAGATCGATATCCTCAATCGATATACCAGAAATAGTTTTCCCAAGTAAATCCCCCAAAGGAAGGTTTCTGAAGAAGATTATCAAATATAAATGTGAAGATCAAATGAAGATAAGAAAATAGGCTCAAATCAAGTTCAAAGTGAAGATCAAATGAAGATCATAAATCAAAGTTCGAGTGGAGATCAAATGAAGATCCAAAAATCTAGTTCGAAGAGAGATCAAATGAAGATCTAGAGATAGTTCAGAATGAAGATGGAATCGACTCCCTTGCTTCACTACATATGAGCAAGTATCCCAAAAATTGAAGGATAGAAAGGAATGAGCCTGAATCCCTAGAATTGTTGGCACTACTGTACCTTACGCATGATGATATGTCTGATACACTTGCATCTCGCTTGTGGGCAGACCAATGTTTGAATGTGGAGGAGCTAGCTTCAGGTGTCCTGCATTGCCTAGTGGCTTAGTCCAACTAAAATCTAAACTTGGGATTGGATAAGACATTTGTGGAGCCCCTATCTTAGCAATGGGCTGAAAGAATCCCGACTGACATCGAGGAACGCTCGTGTCTTATCTTAAAATAATCATGTGCACACACAGGGATAATGAACAGTTAGGGCCTATCCTAGCAAAAGCCTTTTACTCTCAGAAGTCTAGTGTGGTTAGTATGCAACTTTTGATAAGTCTATTAGGGTGTTTGAGTCTCATGGAAAACCTCAAAAATCTCTCTCATAGCAACAAAATATCAAATATCGCAAACCATATAAAACATTAAATTGCAAAGTATCGAGTCCATGATACATCATCATATAGAGCACAATCAAGATATAGGATAGATACCGGATGGATATTAGAAATAATATTTAGACGACCACTGACTATATCATGCATATTTTTCAAATTTGCAAAGGAAAATAGAATGACACATTATATCATTCGCATCATACAATTGCATTCATTGCATTTCATATATGGGTGATTAATTGATTAAATTCTTATCTTAAGGATTTTCAATTACATTCATGATTTTTATACATTATGTGGTGTCGTCCATTAGATCGATAAACATATTTGCATTCATTCCTTATGTTTTAAGTGATTAAAGCATACAGGTTCATTTACATTAGATTACCATCATGTAAATAATGCATTACATACATCACACATCTAAGCATCTAGATCACTGCATGTCATCATCATCATAAATTAAATAGCTATCTAGTGCATGTCATCCATACATCACATCATATAGCATCAAATTAACATAAGCATTGCATCCATATGCATCAAATAAGCAAAAAATTAAAAATATACAAGTACATATAATGAGTCATAAATGATCAATATCATATATATATATATATATGTGTGTGTCTCAAGAGTACATCAAGACTATACAAAATGCCCGTAGGCTACAACTGTGTAGGTCCTAGACCTTACACTCAAAAATGGTACAATATATATCAAAATATATGTACTAAGTAGGGTCTACGCCCCCAGCCTATGAGTCACCCTCATCATCCCTATGGCTCCTATGAGAGCTGGCTCCATGTGTGCTAGAGGACCGATGAGTCCTCTCGATCCTATGAGTCAGGTGGCTAGAGCTCACTGAGGACTGCCCTGTAGTCCTGGTCCTGGTCCACTGAGACCCTATAGTATGTGGATCCTCTAGAACCTGCAAGCCCCTCAATATGATGAATCCCTCTAGCTGGGAGATGTGAGCTGCTCTCACATCACAAAGGTCATTTCCCTCCTCTACGAGGGAAGTGAGACACCTAACCTCTGCCATGAGATCACCACCTCCTAGTAGTGTAGCTGATGGTGCAGCTAGAGGTCCCATAATAGCGTGGGAGGATGAAGGATCCCCCTCTGTGCCCTGAGTAGCTCTCTCTGTAATGGCCTCACCTCGTTGCACCAGTGCCACATCTCATGCACTAGTAAGCTCACCGACCTATGACTCTACTGTTGTAGCCCAAGCTATGAGGGTTGTAATCTGCTCTTGAGCCTCTGACAACTGTCTATCCCTATGAGCCAGCTTCACCTCTAGAAGGGTGATAGTCATATCCCGCTATAGCTACTGGGTTTGAAACCTACCAACCTAACTCTGTAAGTCGACAACCTGAGTGAGGAGCTCCCCTACATCACTATCAGGAGGCACCTCACCCTCCTCTGATACCTCCTCCTCTTCCTATGGAGCCTCCTCTATGGTGGCCTCTATGCCCCATCCACCCTCGGTCCTCTGGTGCACCCTACGCCCATCAGGATCGACCCCTACCTCTGCCTGGTCATCTACTCTACCTAGAGGCCCTAAACCCTACCACTATAGGAGGGACCACCATGTGTCATATGCTAGGGTGGTCCTAGGTGTGTCATCCCTAAACTCCTAGAAATCATCAACCTCATCTCCTAGAGTTGTAGGCTGAATCCATGGTAGATGTGTCTCTAGCACGAGATGCCTGTACACAAAAGGAATCTTTGGGATGTCCTACACCAAGCCAAACTACCACAAGACATGAGAGAAGAACTGATACTCTCTAATATCGACCTTACGATCGAGTAGCCACCTATCCCGATGAGCCTATCATAGCCACTCACCTACCTCGATCCAATCCGAGCACTCCCTATAGGGATGCCACTCAATGTCATCCGACCCAAGAGCTGCAAGCTATCTAATATAATAATCGGTGTCTCCAACATGGGTCCTACTCCAGAACCCCTCCTCCTCTCATGGCCAACATGTGGTGTAGCACTGATGCGCATCATCAATGGTCATGATGTGGAGAGGTAGGTCCATGGGATGCTCGATCCGGATATGCTACCAACCCTAGATCTATAACAATAGGCTGCAGCTAATCCCTCGATGGCTTCGACTGGTAATCTGGTACAGCTCCTAGTAGAGCTGACATAGCAACGTGCTCCCCCAAGCTAGGCATAGTGGCTGAGTAGTGGAGCTCTGAATAACTCTCCAGACACTGGCCAAGAGGTTCCAAGGAATCCTTGCACCCGAGGAGTCTAGAAGCACTATCTACACCACAAGGATCATGAAGATCATTGCATGGACTGAGAAAATGTGCTCGCCCTACCAGTATCCAATGTGGACACCTCCATGATCGATCTTCTCCTGAGCCTCCTTGCTCCGATCACCGAAGATAGCATCAAATATAGGCCCCTTTCTCTGAGAAGAGGAAGAGGTGATGGCCTCGCCATCGATAGGGATCCTAAAGATCCGATAAACGTCCTCTAAGGTCATAGTCATTTCACCTGTAGGTAGGTGAAAGGTGTTGGTCCACGCATTCGGCCAATGCAGTCAAGTAGGTCTGATCTACCCTAATAGTGGGTAGATCTAGTACATAGCCAAATCCGATGGCTCTAAACCATGCACGCTCACCATCAGTGAGCTGTCTATGGAGAATCTTAAGTAGATCAGGCTCACGAGCCCTAGAGGTCAACCTCTAAAATAAAAGTAGTATATAAGCTAAAATTTTAAAGAAAAACATCAAAAACATCTAAAAACTGATAAAAAGACAAAAACATGTCGCAAGGCATTCATAAAAATAAAAAATATCAATTAGGCAAGTCAAAATTGCATTAAATGACATCAAATGCCTTTTAAACTTTAGAAAATGCAAAAATTTGACAAAATTTTTCTAAGGTTAGTGAACCGCGGGTCAACCCTACGGTCCGCATGCGGTCAAAATATGACCGTTGTAGTTTGAATGTGAACCACAACTGATAGTTGTGGTCCCCAATATGACAATTGGGAACCATAGCTACCAGCTGTAGTCTAGGAAGAATACCCATTTTGGGTACCTTCCTAGCCTTTCTCACTAAAAAAAATTAAACCTAACTAAATCTAATCTAGTGAGGTTCATTACCAACTGTTTAGTGAGGTTAATTTTTTGCATTTCTTAATGTGGTTCATTTTATTGGTATTGAATGCGAGGACTCGGTTTTGAATTACCTTGCCCACTTTGTGGCCTTTTCTAGTCGATGGTTGATCAACATCCACCATCAGGGTATCAAGTGTGGTATACGGATAAGTTTTGGGTAGCATTCTGTATCAGTGAATGTCTCCTATCTCTCAGAGCTCTCTCAATGCAGTTGCTTTCAAGAAAAATAATGAAAAATTCAAATGGGAATGACTATTTAAAGGTTTGCCTAATTTTGGTTGAACCGCAGCTAACACCTGCGGTCCCGAAATTAGGGTTTCTCGATCGTAGGCCCTAACTACGGTTCCCAAAAGTTGAAAAATACAACCGTAGACCGTACTCACGGTTCGTAGCTAGCATTAAATGCACTAAAAACCCATCATGGGAAGGTCTAAAAAGGTAAATTAATGACTCCCATTGGATCAAATTTTCAAAAAAGCAATCAATATTGTAAATTTGGTGATGTTCAAAGCACCAAGATTGATCAATAAATCAAAATTAACAAAAAAAATCAAATAATTAAAAAACCAAATGCGCCTCGTATTCAGTAATTTACCCTATACACTTGGCGGTTGCAATGACTTGCGATCCATGCAATTCGACAAGATGAGTAAATTACCATAAGGACATTTGGGGAAAAATTGTCATCGTTGATCTGATATGCTTCTTTTCAATCCCTAAGAAGGCCTTCGAGGCTGGACTACTCCACGGGAATGAGGCGTTTCATGTCATGTCTCCTATGACATATTTTCAGAAAATCATCGATAACTTGATTCAACACAAATCTAATTGGAGTTGCCTCATTTCGATTCCCTAAGATGGCTATTGTAGCCCGCCTGCTCCATGGGATAGGAATGTGCAATTACTATTAATAGTTGGAATCAGAAGTTGAACTAGGCCTAGCCAAGGCATTAATATGCTCAAATCTAAATTTGTTCAGATCATCCATGGTGGTCAAGCGACATCGTCACTTTAATCATTGTCATTACCCTCATCGACTCATCGCTTGAGGGGGTAGTCATAATATCAAATCATAATCAAAATCAGTAGAAGATCCCTGAGATCGTAGATCCCTTGATCTTGTCAAAATTGTGTTCATCCTTGCGAATCATTGTCAACAACTATCATAAGCTTACCCCTTTGCTTGGGGAAAATAGCAAATATGATAATTTATTTGTAACTCTCATCCTTTTGGATTGATAGGTGCGAAAGCCTACTTGGCATTGATGCTATCCGAATGTCTGGTGATGAGTACAAACTTTTCAAATTTAAGCCTCCAAAGAGTTGGAAGCAATGATTCCAGGATGCGCATCCTTTTGCAGGACCTAGGGCATCTAATGTTGATCCGACTAATGATCATCATAGAACCTTCGACATCATTTTAGGAGGTCTATTTTTGCTCAGCGTTGTTCGATCTCACAATGCATCTCAAAAGGGGCATCTGTAGACACCTAAAATGCATCATGTCGAGGGTGACTACTCATATGGACATGCTACAAGACCATATGGAAGATCTTGGATAGACTCCAAGATAGAGCAGTGGTTCTAACCACTCAATTTGGGCTCCTTGGCCTAATCAGTCTGAACCGTAGCCCAGACCTATGGTCTATAGTCTGAACCATGGCTAAGGCCTACGGTTTACAGTCTGAACCGTAGCTGCAACCTACGGTCTTAACTGAAGTTCAGTTGGCCTTCATCCGAGCCAAATCGGTTTGAATGGCCATTTGTTCTAGAAGACGGTGGTTAGAGGATGGAAGCTTCCAATCCAACTATCCTAACCACCCCTTCTTGATCTTGGCTTCTCCATGAAGCCACCCCTAGCCCTAGGACATCCTATAAGTACCCCTTCAAATTAGGGCAATGATATATTATGAATTGATAGCGAAGCACTATCAAATTGATAATATATAGATATAGAGAGTTGATTGATCAAGCGAGCAGTGAAGCCCTATCGAATTGCATATTGAATTCATGCATTGGAGAAGGCCACTTTGCTATTCACCTAAAGATCAATTTGCCATGGAGGTCCTAGGAGCCTAGAAGAGCCAAGAAATGCAAATTCGAGAAAATGAAGGCCCCTCATAGTGAATCAACCACCAAACTTGTCAGAAGGACACCGAAGGTGACCCTTGAACATCAATTGGACAAGGAGGTCAAGCCCACTACCCTTGATTTTGAGGGTAAACTTACTTGAGTGCTCACCATGGCTTTCAGCCATGGTTTACAGTGCAGACCGCACACCAGTGTTGCGGTTTGCAACAGAGGTATCACCACCTTACTATTTTCATTTTTTCCCATCTAATTAGATTAGATTAGTCATTTGCATAGTTTAATTGTAGTTGTAGAGATTTTTGACCGATAGATTTAGGGTTAGAATGATTTTAGTATAGTAGCATAAAATAGACATCAATGGGTTCTTTATGACTTTTAAAGCTTCATTTCCTTTAATTGAACCATGCAAATCTTAACTGCTATACTCTTTTATGTATTTCCATGAATCTTTGTTAGTTTAGCATAGTTTAAACATCTTTTACATGCTTTCTTGATTTCATGTTTTCAATGGCATCTTTATGCATCTTTCCTTTTAAGGGCCTCATCGCGAGAGGCTGCCTATGTTTTTTATCATTCTCTATTGTTTCTTGACCGTAGGGATCTACATTCAAAGGAGCTTAACATTTGAATCCTTCCTCAATGTGAAGAAGAGGGTCAACTCCACCCTAAGGCAGTTCGTGTCACCCTACGAAGGCATTTGAAATATCACACCTACCCTTGAGAGGGAAACAATTGCATGAATCTTATTGTAATATCGTATCAACATGATTATCCCTAAGAGGGATGTACTTGTAACCCGAAATGACTTCATAATGGAATAAAGTGTCTTTTATTGTTTATCTTGTTGTCAATTTCTTGCATTTCATACATGTTATTATTTTCACTATTACACTAGGATTTCGATCGGGTGTGAGCCTTTATGGTGGTTACAAGAGACAACAAAGGATACCCAAGACCTAGCTTCAACACAACCCTAGAGGTCTATCTACTACCAATCCCTAACTCAACATTATGCAGATGAAGAAGAAGATATGTTGTTGCATAAAACTACAAATAATCCATAGGGCACAATTTTTTAAGATGTTGTTGCAACACATAGTCAACCAAATATGTGAGGATGCATCTAATTGACATCTTTGAAGGTCTTGCAAAAGCATTGCATGGGTGAATTCCATATATAGGCTACCTTTAAATCCTACTCTTTGTTGCTACACCCATATTTTCCACACATGGAGATTGTTTTCCATGTTGATGGGTGAGCAAACAAAGACCCTGGCAATGCCAACCCAAACTACCAACAAGATTAAATAACACAGCAACAATGTGTAACCTCAAGCATGGAAAAGCAACACAATAAGAAACATCTAAACTAAAACATGATAAACCAACACAGCAAGCGACATCCAAATCCAAATCTTGGTAAAGCAATACATCAAGCAACATCTAAACCAAAGGATGGTAAAGCAACACAACAAATGAAATCTAAACCAAAGCATGGTAAAGCAATACAACAAGCAACGTCTAATCCAAAGCATAGTAAAGCAATACAACAAACAATACATAACCTCAAGTAAGTCTGAAGTTTCCAACAAGCCAACATCTTAACTCTTGCAACTCGTCTCTTGTGCACCTTAGCCTCCCATATCTATCCTCCTATGTCCACCCAAACACTAGTCTGTAAACCTAGATTTAAATGCAATAGAAAGTAGACCAAATACCTCCGACGTAGAGTAACATCAGTATTACTCACCACCAAAAAATAGCTAATCCATGAGCTTTAAATTTGCAATAGTGGTACAATAAGGCTAGCCAAGGGAAATGGAGGTGAGGTGCTCCACTACACCATCAAGTCACCATAACCAGTGCGTAATAGAGGAAGCAAATATGCCAAGCAAAACTAGGTAAAATCTAATAAAAGCTTGAATGCAAAAGGTTAACAAACTTAAATTAACATTATTCGAAAATAAAGCCATAACATTAGAAAACATTAAAGTTTCTAACCTTAGGTTATAATTCATTCTAGCATTAGGTTATCAATCATTCTTTGATTAATATCTAAACTAACACCAATAATGCTAACATTAGACCTTAATATTTCTATCTTTTAAAATAATAAATCTAATATTAGAAACACATTAATTACTCCATTAATTAATGTTAATATTAGATTATCTAACATTAATCATTCTATTGATTAATATTAAAATCTAACATTAGGATAACATTAATATTTATTTTGATTAATACTAACATTAGATTAATGCTTAACCTAGCACACAAAAATAATCTTTACTCTCAAAGCTAAGAAGCAATCTTTAGATCAAATCTATCCAGTCCAAACAAAGAGACCATGCAAACATAATCACAAGTGAAGGAGAGCTTAACACATCATGCCAAGAAAAAAAGCACTCTCTCACTGTTTTGTACCTTCATTTTATCCCTAAATGAGTGGCTTCTTATTTAAGATAGACCCAAGCTATCACCTACTCATGTTAAGGAGGCTTGTTGCAAGCAACTTTCCTAGCCCAAAGGTATGAACAAGAGAATAAGCAAATCAATAATGCACCTACATGAAAGAGGGTATTCATTCATGTTACCCTAAGTCATTTGGTCATCATTTCCCCTTCAATATGGTCTCTCATTTCCCTATGGCCAAAAATCTTGTCCATCCATGAGAGTACCTAATCCTGCAACCAAGCAGTGCATCAGTAGTACCATATTCTTATGCACAAATAGACACAATATCAAAAGCATGTAACCATTAAAACCATAAAACTAAGCATTAGATATCATTCGTAATACATAGTCCAACTTGAAGGATTAGTACTACCAAGGAGGGTCATGACATACTCCTCCCTTGGACTAAACACAGTTTGTTGTGTTCCTGCACAATATTACATTTCATCATTATTCAAACAAATAAGGAAAATGTCTTTTCATCTCATCCACTTTTTCCAAGTGGCATTTTTCTCAGAATATTTGTCCCATTGGACCCTGCACTGTTCTAGAGTTTGTTTCCTCATTACTTTGGAATGAAACTCCATAATCCTCATTGGCCTTACTTCAATGGCCGATGGATTTGATACATGTAATTTTGAGACATCCCACACATGATTAGGATCAACAACATATTTCCTAAGTAGGGATATGTGGAAAGAGTCATGGATATTTTATAGGTTGGGTGGTAAGGCAAGTCTATAAGCCACCGGATTGATCTTCTCAATGATCTCAAAAGGCCCAAAAAAATGAGGATCCAACTTAGTAGACTTTATGGCACTCTTCATTGGCTTGACTCTTAGGAAAAATTTATCCCCTATAGAGAATTCTCTAGGTGAACGCTTCAGATCAACGTAGCTCTTCTGACGATCGATGGCTTCCTTTAGCCTTTGCCTGATTATCCTAAGCTACTCCTCCATCTCTCTGATCGCATCTGGTCCAATGATAACCCGATCCTCTAGGTTATCCCAATATAGAGGAGTTCTGCATCTCCTACCATACAAGGCTTCAAATGGTGGCATCTTCAAGGAAGCATGGTATCCATTGTTATATGCAAACTCAACTAGATGCAAATAGTCTTCCCATTGAGACTTTTGGTCCATGCAATACATGCGAAGCATGTCTTCCAAGATTTGGTTCACCCTTTTTATTTGACCATCTATATTTGGATGGTATGCAGAGCTGATATTCAGCTTCGTGCCAACTGCATGATGAAGGGCCTACCAAAATTTAGATGTGAATCTAGAGTCCCTATCTGAGATGATCATCTCAGGAAAACCATGCAACCTGAAAATATCTTTGGTGAATATATTGGCCACTATCAAGGCATCATCCTTGGTGTTTCCTAGAATAAAATGAGCAACCTTGGTCAATCTATCAACCACTACAAGGATTGTGTCATGTTGATACCTAGTATTAGGTAATCCAACTATGAAGTCCATAGATATCACCTACCACTTTTATACTAGTATGTCATGTGGGTATAATTGTCCTATTTGATGTCTATGCTCAAATTTCACCTTTTGATATTCCAGACATCAAGCCACAAAATTGGTGATATCTTTCTTCATTCCTAACCAATAGAAGGTCTTCTTCATGTTCTTCCTCATATTTATCCCTCTTGAGGTGAGCGAAGTAAGTAGATATATGTGCCTCTTGCATGATCAAATTCCTTAAATCACTAACTCTAGGGATCACCACCCTATCCTTAAAATATAAAAGTCCATCTTTCATGCAAAAATCCTTACTCTCATTAGAGTTCCTTTCCATCCTTGCCTGTATTCCAATACAAAATTGATCTTAAGCTTGCATTTCCCTGACTTGGTCCATCAAGTCCACATGACATCGGGTCAAAGCAACTATATGCCTTCTCCTACTCAAGGCATCAATGACCTTATTTTCCTTACCTTTGATGTACTCTATACCAAAGTCATACTCTACTAAGAACTCGATCCATCTCCTCTATCTTGCATTGAGCATTGGTTGGGTAAAGATATACTTTAAGCTCTGATGGTCAGTCCTTAACTCAAAAGGCTTCCCTAAAAGATAATGTTGCCAAATATTAAGGGCATGCACAATAGCTTCTAGTTCTAGATCATGTGTAGCATAGTTGACCTCATGTTTCTTGAGTTTCCTTGACTCATACACTATGACTGAATCATCCTAAGATAAAACTCCTCCCAAACCTTCCAAAGAAGCATTAGTACAAACTAAGAAATTCCCTTGCAGATCTAGAATCTTGAGAATAGGTGCAGTAGTAAGCTTTTGTTTAAGCATCTCAAAAGTGGCTTCACACTTGTCCATCCATTTATATTCCTTCCCTTTTCTTTGAAGGTTAGTTATGGAATAGGCTATCTTGGAGTAGTCCTTTACAAACCACCTATAATACCTTGTTATGCCCATGAAGCTCCGCACTTCAAGAACATTAGTGGGTGGTGGCTAGCTCAAAATGACCTCTATATTATTTGGATCTACTGCTATCCCTTTAATAGATATGATATATCCTAGGTATTGTACCTCAGGGACATAAAAATCATATTTTGATAGATTCCCATAAAGTTGATTCCTTCTCAACAAACCTAGCACAATCCTTAAATGCTTATCATGCTCCTCCTTATTCTAGGAATATATCAAAATATCATCCAAGAATACTAAGACAAACTGATCTAAATGCTCCCTAAACACACTGTTCATCAAATTCATGAATGTTGTTGGGGCATTGGTTAGTCCAAAAGGTAAAACTGTAAACTCATAATGCCCATACCTAGTCTTGAAAGTCAATCTTGTGAATATCCTCTTCATGGATTCTTAGATGATGATATCTTGATTTCAATTCAATATTTGATAATATAGTGGCACCCTTGAGTTGATCAAATAAATCCTCAATCTTGGGTAAAGGGTACCTATTCTTTACAGTCACTTTATTTAACATTCTATAATCTATGCACAACCTTAGCGAACCATCCTTATTTTTGATAAAAATAACTGGTGCACCCCATGGTGATATGCTAGGTTTAATCAACCTCTTTTCTAGCAACCCCTAAAGTTGCACCTTTAACTCTTACATTTCTATAGGATTCATCTTATAGGGGATCCTATGAATAGGTTCTAAACCTGGAAGCAGTTCAATGGTGAAATCAAATTCATGCTTAGGTGGTAATCCTAGAAGATCTTCAAGGAAAACATCCCCAAACTCCCATAGTATTGGGTGTTTCTCAAACAATTCTTCCTTCTTATCACCCTTGGTATTGTGATTCAATTTAATGATATAGACCATACCATATTTTTTGATAGCTTTCTTAAGTTGCATTGCAAAGATCATCTGAGGGCAAAAAGACCCTTGCTCATTGTATACTCTCAATATTTGCTTGCCCTTATTTGTAAAGTCAATCCATCTATCTTGAAAATTTATTATGGCTTCATGGACCTTTAGCTAGTCCATCCCCAAGATGATGTCAAAGGCATGTATTAGCACTACATATAAGTACCATAGGGTAGAGCCATTGGGTAGGGTGATCTCGACTATGGGAAAATATTGATCCACTGAGTAGGTATGTCTAGATCCATACTCGAATTTCCACCCTTGTGCCAAAAATATTTGTCTTTCTAGAAAATCCTTGACTATACTAGAATAAATGAAACTATTTGTAGCTCCACTATCTATCAAGACCTTAACTTTCTTATCAAATAACTTACCATCTAGAATCATAGGTGTGGCTTGGCCATCTAGATTCTTGCTTCTAGTTACCACATAGATTCTATGGTTGGGTTCTTTAGTATTCTTGCTTGGCCTTGATCAATTTGGATACTTTTTTGCATAGTGAGGTCCCCCACAATCATAGCAACCACCTTTGGGACCTGGATGATTCTCTTGTTTCTTTTCCCTTGCTTGCTCGGTTTGAAAGGGTTCAGGTTGTCCCTATGCTTGGGGAGTACCATTATCCTTCCTCTTCTGGAAATTCTTCTTGGAACTCCCTTGTTTCCTATCATTTTTCTTTTCCAAACTTGAACTATCTTTACTTCTCTTGTCCTTATCCTTCTCCCATTTTATATAACCAACACTCTTCCTTTTCCTTGAGGATTGTTGATCTCTTTCTGATAAAACCACATGATTAAAGGGAGACTTGTTCAATTGTAGGTTGGACTCAACTTGATGAGCTATATCATAAGCCTTCTACAGAGTCTTAGGCTTATGCATGTTTACTACCAACCTTATCTTAGGATTAGTCCCCAAGATAAACTTATGTACCTTCATATGCTCATCTTGCTTGTAGAGCAATACATAAGTAATTTTATAATTTTTTGGTGGTGAACCTCTATTGTCATTGTTCCTTGGACAAGTGTAGAAAATTCCTCAAATTTCTCCATATAATGTTGTTCAGTAAGGAATATTTTCTTAAAGGTCTCCACAAACCCTACCCATGATAGGTTAGTAGCCTCAATTTTTAGATCGAACTTAAAAGTGTTCCACCATTCCAACCCAGTCTCCTACAAATGGAGTGTGGCCCAACATGTTCGAGTTACTCAAGAATAATTTTTCATAGATAAGTAGGTCTCTAGCTTATTCAGCCAAGCTTCAATCAAATCGCCCTCATCCTTTTCGATGAATTTAAAGGTCTTAACATTCTTCATATCTCTAGATAATTTTATCTCTATAAGGGCCCTAACCTCTTGCTCATCTGAGGGAGGGTTTCCTTCCTATATACCCTTAGGATTTCTATTTTGAATCACAAAGACCTCTAGCCTCTGTCTATGTTGGTCCATTTGAGCTCTTTGTTGCTCTAGTTGCTCTTACAAAAGTTAGACAGTAATAGTGAGGTTCTCCACCTCTCTTCTAGAATACCCCAAACTCTCTCCTGGAAGTCTAGCATTAGCAATGTTGTTCCCAGATTTTCTTAGTGGGATAGAAGATCCTCTTCTTCCTCTCCTTAAATTTGGTGCCATAGTTTCTTGGTCACACAAAAGTCTCTAGGTTAGGTTGTAGTTCTCCTTCTCATGCCTCCTACCTACTAGTTAGTCACATTTCCCCAATGTACTAACATCAAGATACTATCATCCATTGATAGTTATTATGGGCATGCCATCTGTCCAAAATTCATCCATCAAGTCAAAACTTCTTTAAGTCCTTTCCAGGGAAGTTTCTAGCCCTACGACCTAGAGATCTGATACCAATTGTAACAACCCCAAACTAACCAACCCGAGGGAGAATTTTTTTTTTAACCATAAGTTTCACAAGAGTATCCATGAAATACTTACATCAACTAGACACCCACATTTCAAGTCTAAGATATTGCAGACATCACCCAAGTGTATAGGTACCTGGGGGTTACCTTATATACCTTTGTGGTATAAAAGGACACTTTTAAAAGGTCTCCCCACTTTTCTGGCATTCTCCATGAATGTAGACCTTTTGACCTTAGCATTAGGATTATCCCTTCTCAATATTTAGATAAGGGGATGCCAATTCCTACTTCCAACCATAATTCCATCTATGCTAGCCTATTGGGCATAGTGTCTTAGTCTAGTTTAACTACACCTCCATGGTGATATCTTAAAATTTATGCTTAGCTTTCCCATATCTACGATGGCCTCTAAGCAATAATCACTTCACGTGATTTCCTACTCATGGACTCATAATCTAGGTGTTGCTATCCCACAACAACCCAAGTTTTAAAGAGAGTTTTAACAAAGTTAAATTTAGTGCCCTTCCCAAAGAAACCCAAGGATAACTCTCTCACTCTCTCTATCTAGCAAGCAAAAATCAAAGCATTCTCAAATTAGAAAGCAATACTAACATCTTAAGCTTGCAGAAATAAATCCATCTATCTAGTAAAAATAAAGCACTAGCATGGATATGAACCATAAACCATTTAACAATATAGCAACATGTAGTCATTTCATTAAAGGTTTATAATACAAAAGAATAGTCTTTGCTTCTATTACAATAAATCCTCTTTCACCAAGAGTGATCAACAACAATACTCCAAGAACAAGGTGGAGTTATCTTAGCATGACCCTACACCATATTCCTTTGGCCTCCATGGTAGTTGATAAGAAGGTGGGGATTAGAACAACTCAAATGTAGGTATGAATGCAATTCTATAGATTCAAGCATATCAAAAGTAGCCCATGCTATAAATTCAATTCAATATAGCAATCACAACAAAGAAGCCCATACTTATTTCCAAGATATTTTCTACAAATATCCATTCCCATCATAGCTAAAAATCATTATAGCAAAACACACAAATAAGCCCAAACTTCTTTCCAAAATATTTTCCATAAATATCAATACTCATCCTTTCCACATAGCTAATTCATTATAGCAAACACTCAAGAAGCCCATACTTCTTTCCAAGATATTTTCCACAAATATCACATCTCTAATTCAGTTAAGAATAACACAAAAGAAGCCATACTTCTTTCCAAAAATATTTTCCACAAATATCACAACTCTAGTTCATTTAAGAAAAACACAAAAGAAGCCATACTTATTTCCAAGAATATTTTCCACAAATATTACATCTCTAATTTATTTAATCAAAACACAAAAGAAGCCTATACTTCTTTCCAAGAATATTTTCCTCAAATATCAATACTCGTCTCTTCCACATAGCTAAATCATTATAGCAAACACTCAAAGAAGCCCATACTTCTTCTCCAAAATATTTTCCACAAATATCAATACTCAAAACTAAACTAACTTTAGCAACTAATTTGACTCCTTTGGTTAAGAAAATTTAATGAACTAAGTAATCAAATTTTCATTTTCTCATTCTTTGAAAGACTTAGGATTAATTTTCCAATTGCTTTAGTAACCAAAGATAAAAAGAGCTCAACATTAGTCTAGTTGCCAAACCAATCTATCTTTTGATTAGTTAAATTAATCCAGAGATTACAAGTTAGATTCTTTGCCAATCTAATATTTCATTGATTAGTTATAAATCTAAAGTTTGTAATGCTTTAAAATTTAGATTCATTCCCAAACTAATCTATCATTGGATTAGTTTAAATAATCTAAATACTAAAAGCATTAGAAGTTGGATTCCTTTCCAAACTAATCCCAAGAGGAAAACAAAATAAAACATTTGATTCCAATAACTACCATAGATAGAAAACAAAATAAAACATAAATTCTTTCCAAACTAATCTACCATTAGATTAGTAATTAATCTAAATATTAAAAACATTAAAATTTGGATTCCTTTCCAAACTAATCTACCATTAGATTAGATAACATTATAAATATTGGAAAGCATTAGAAATTGGTTTCAAATCCAAACTATCTACAAATCACAACCTTAGACATAAGTGACATCCAAAAGACTTCCAATGAAAGCACCATTACAACCTCAATCAAATATAATCTAATCAAATATAATAGACCATCGTAGGTCCCCAAGCCCCCAATGAAGAGATAACAAAAACAAAAAAACCACAGAGACAACAAAGGATACCCAAGACCCAGCTTCAAGACAGTCCTAGAGGCCTATATACTACCAATACCTAACACAACATTACGCAGAAGAAGAAGAACATACACTATTGTGCAAAACTACAATAAGCAATCTATAGGGTATGATTTTTGAAGGTGTTGTTGTAGCACATTGTCAACCAAAGACGTGTGGGTGTATCTTATGGATTTCTTTAGAGGCCTTACAAAAGCATTGCATGGGTGAAGGTCAACTATAGGATGCCTTCAAGCCCTACCCTTCACTTCTATGCCCATTTCCATCACACACGGAGATTGTTTTCCATGTTGATGAACGAGTGAACAAAGACCCTAGCAATGCTAACCCAAATGTGCATAGGATACAAGTTATTTACTACCAACAAGGTAAAATAACATAACAACAATGTGTAACCTCAAGCATGGCAAAGCAACACAACAAGGAACATCTAAACCAAAACATGATAAAGCAACACAACAAGCAACATCCAAATCCAAAGCCTAGTAAAGCAATACAACAAGCAACGTCTAAACCAAATAATAGTAAAGAAACACAGCAAGTTATGTCTACCAGCCCAGATTTAAAAGCAATAATAATAAGTTCAAATGCCTTTGACGTAGAGTAACATCAACATTACTTGTTTCTAAGAAAATAGCTAATCCATGAGCCTTAAAGATAAAATAGTGGTACAATGAGGCTAGCCAAGGGAAAGGGAGGTGAGGTGCTCCACTATACCATCAAGTCACCATAACCAACGTGCATAATGGAGGAAGTGAAGATGCCAAGCAAAATTGAATAAAAGCTTGAATTCAAAAGGTTAACAAACTTAAATTAACATTATTTGAAAATAAAGCTATAACATTAGAAAATATTAAAGTTTCTAACCTTAGGTTATAATTCATTCTAACATTAGGTTATCAATCATTCTTTGATTAATATCTAAACTAACACCAATAATGCTAACATTAGACCTTAATCTTTCTATCTATTAAAATAATAAATCTAATATTAGAAACACATTAATTACTTTTTTAATTAATGTTAATATTAGATTATCTAACATTATCATTCTATTGATTAATATTAAAATATAACATTAGGATAGCATTAAAATTTCTTTTGATTAATACTAATATTAGATTAATGCTTAACCTAGCACACAAAAATAATCTTTACTCTTAAATCTAAGAATAAATCTTTAGATCAAATCTATCCAGTCCAAACAAAGATACCATGCAAACATAAACGTAAGTGAAGGAGAGATTAACACATAATTCCAAGAACAAAAGCACTAAAGAACACAAGCTTATACTGAGAGGGGGGTGAACAGTATAAGACCCCTTTTTACTTTTTCTTTCAATTCAATATTATGCAGTGTATAGATAGCAGTATCAATAGCAGTAATCAAAGCAATGCACAAAACACCATACACAATAGAGACACCACAATTTACGTGGTTCACCCAATGTGGGCTACTCCACGGAGAAAATATTTTACTAAAATTTTCTCAATCAATCTCTTTGGGAATCCTTCCCAATTACAATGTTTATGGACCTCTGTCCAAAGGAGATGTTGATCCCCTAATCTCAAGTTCATGGATCTCTTCCACAGGAGAACTCTTTCCCCTTCTTCTCTGGCTAGTGATCTTCTAGAAGACTTTGTCTCTCTACTGCACTGACTGGTGGATCTCTCTCCACTTGAAGACTCCTCACTCAGATCTATCTTCAATTGTCCTGGCTGTTGGATCTCTATCCACTGATACTCTATCACCTCCAAAGCTCTATCTCAATAGGTTCACTCAGAACCTTCTCAAATCTCTCAACAAGCTCACTCAACTTCTCAAATCTGCTCAACAAGCTCACTCAAGAACTTGTCCAAATCTGCTCAACAGGTCCACACAGAACCTGCTCAAATCTGCTCAACAGGTCCACACAGAACCTGTCCAAATCTGCTCAACAAGTCCACAACTTTCCAAATTCTCAACAGTAACTCCAAATCTAAACTCAACTTCTCAAATTCTCAATAAGTCCTCTCTAGGACTTGCTCAAATCTACATAGCAAGCTTCCACAAAAGCTTACTCAAAATCAGTCCACAAGCCTTCTCAAAGACTTGTCTCAAATCTGCTTAACAAGCTCACACAGAACTTGTCCAATCTCATAGAATCATAAAGAGAATTGTTAGAGACTCAATATGTTCTATACTTAATGCTCAATCAATATCTCAACTCAATCTCATAGAAGCATAAAGAGAATTGTTAGAGACTCAATATGTTCTATACTCAAATCCCAATCTCAACTCAAATCAATCTCATAGAAGCATAAAGATAATTGTTAGAGACTCTATATGTTCTATACTCAAATCCCAATCTCAACTCAAATCAATCTCATAGAAGCATAAAGAGAATTGTTAGAGACTCTATATGTTCTATTCTCAAATCTCAATCTCAACTCAAATCAAGAATATAGAATAGTTTGTTTTATGGAACTTGAACAACCACATGCATCCACTTGACTAGGCTCAATCAACTCAACTCAACCAATCACCTCAATGAACAACCCTTTCTCACAAACCCTAGTCCAAGCATGTATCAATCAACTCAAAATATTTCCAACAATGCTCAACAACAAATCTCACATAACAATGATACTCATGTTCTCTTCTAACTCAAGTTCAAGTTCTTTGCACAACCAATGGGCTCCAACAACAATGCTTATAAAACAAGGTTTAATCACAACTCTCAATCCAGAAAACCTTGAAGCATTAAACCAATCACTTTCAAAAAGGAAACCACAATCAATCCTTTTCACTCCAAAGATATTTTCAGAAATCAACCACCATAATCAATCAATAGGAGAATGTGCCCATACCTTTTATGAAGATGAAGAAGCCTCTTTGGAAATCTGCCACAATCACAATATTCTTTTGCCAATCTTCACAAGGGTTAGAAGATCACAAAATAATCAACATTACTCCACTTCACAATAATATTCACCAAGGCTTTTAATTAGAAAACCTTCTTAAGAATTAATGCACAACTTCCTTATCACTCCTAAAACCACTTGTACCATAAAATAAAATAAATCAAAACATTGCATAACCTTGTCACTCCACAAACCACTTATACCATAAAATAAATCAAATATTTTATATCCTTCCTTTCAACACTTTTGCACTCAAAAATAATCACAAAGCTTTCTTAGGCAATATCTCACATTAATCAAATATCAAACCTTATTAAAATATTAAAGCTTGCTCAACCTTATATCTCCCACAAAAATCATAATCAAACCTTAGCAAGCAAATATTTTAATTAAAATATTTACCCCCACAAATATCGGAGTCGGAGTGCATACCTCAAAGGAGCCCTCGAAGGGCCTTGGCATTTCGAACCTCTGCCCACCGTGCTGCCAAGCGGCAGCTAAGCCGCGTGAGCTAACACTGCCCACGTGAGTGCCTTGGGCACTCTCTTCCTTAAACTGCATGTGCTTTCCTCACAAGGCGCCAAAACTTTGACCATCCATGACTTGACTGCCCACGTCACACTCCACGAAATTCGTTGCGCAATATTCGGATGCAGAAATACTTTAGGTTTTCAAAAATCATGCGACACTACTTAGGTTTATTAAATGGAAAACCTTTGGCTTATTTATATAAGCCATCCTTCAATGCGAATACATCGGCCCTTTTAACATTGCCCTCATGACGTCGACGGTGCCAATAAGAAAGGAGGGAAAAACCTTTTATTTAATTTTAAAATTTAAATTTAAATTTTAAATAAATTAAAATTTAAACTAAACCTTTAAAATTAAATTTCTCCATCATCGGGGCACCTTTTTCGATGAAACGAAAAGCCAACTTGGGTTTTAAGAAAAACCCATTTCAAATCTGCCATCCATTGGTTTTAAATAAAACCTTTCCTTGCCTTCCTTGGTTTTCATAAAAACCTTTTGCTAAGCTTCCCTTGAAGCTCCTTTTGGAACCAAATGCCATGCATCCCTTCTAGAACCTTTGATCAAAACCTTGGCTTCTCATGAAGCTCTTTGTGGAGAAAAATCATAGTGCTTACTTACATAGGTCCTTTTGACATCAATGACAACTTTTAGCTTAGGGACTCAAAATGTCCAACAATCTCCCCCTTTGTCATTGATGGCAACCCATATTCATTTTACTGAAACCTGACCTTCTTTTCTGCTCCCCTGGACTTTGCTCCCCCTGGCTCAATGCTCTCTCAAATATCAAATCCTCATATCAAATCTCTCCCCAATACACAAATCTCTCCCCCTTTGACATCAATGGCAAAGGGTCACCTTTGGGGCTCGGGGCTAAGAATGAGCCTCTTAGCTTAGCCCCTCCCCCACCTCCACATGAGGTGGTTAATTCTGGGGTGGGAGTATTTCTACTCCTCGAAAGCATAGATCTATGCCTTTATCTTTCTCTCTTCTTTTGTGAGTCTTCTGAATCCGCTCACTATTTCTTTCCAAGTCATCATCCCTGTTCCTGTCGTCACTTCTTTCTCTATTCTTGTTCTCATCCATGTTCCTATTTCGGTTCTCATCCTTGTTCCTATTCTTATTATTTTTTGAGTCTCTATTTTTTTGAGTCTCTATTCCTATTCATCTTCTTGTTTCTATTCATATTCCTATTCTTGCTCATATTCCTGTTCATGTTCATGTTCCTGTTCATGCCTATTTCTAGAATATTTTCTCTACACCATCTTGCTATGTGACCATCATTATTGCACTTATAACACTTAATGTTATTATTCCTTGGATGTGCAATTGTCTTAGGATTTCTCCTAATGAAGCCATATCCTCTTCTATCATGAATCCTGCAATTCATTGCCTTGTGACCAAAACCATTGCATGAGTAGCAATAACCTTGGAAAAGTTGTTCTTTTCCATATACCTATCTTTCATGAGTCCTGCACTGTGAAGCCATGTGTCCAAACCTGTGACATGAAAAGCATCTTCCATTGAAGCCTCCTTGTCTTGACCTCATTGGTCTCCTGTTCTGATTGTTGTTCCATATGTATCTTCTTTGTGCATTGTTCCTCTCTTTGTTGAACTCTTTGTTGTCCAACTCATCCTCTGATGTCCCACTTTCACTTAAACTGTCTTCTTCTGATGTATCTTCTTCTGAAGTTTCTTCTTCATCAAGACTTGAAGTAGATTCTTTTTCCTATTTCTTTTGAACCTTTCCAAAGCCAAGACCTGTTGAACATGATGTTCGTTGTTGTCCATAGATGAACTTATCCAAGTTCTTAGAGCTATTTGTGAAACTCTTCATCTTGATCTTGGAGTCCTTTAAGTCTTCTTTTAGAGTAGCCACTTCTTGTGCTAACTTCTCACATTCCAAAATATTTGCTTCTAACTTATCCTTGAACTTGCTTGCCTTAGCCTTTGACTTCTCTAAATCCTCTATGAGCAATAACCTTTCTTCATCACATTCTTGAAACTGACTTTCAAGCTTGGAGTGTTGCTTTCTAACCTTCTTTACTGTGTCAAGGGCATAGATAAGTTCTCCCTTGAGATCATAACCATTCTCTACTGAATAATCTTCTATTTTTTTGCCTTTGTCCTTATCATTACTTCCTTTTGACTTGTCTTCTATAGGATCACTTTCTTTATCTTCCAAAGCCATTAGAAGATTCTCATCTGGTCTTTCAAGTGCATCTTCAAAATCATCATCACTGAAACTATAACCATCCCTAGTGCAATCATCTTCAAGATGTCCAAATTTACCACATCTAAAACACTTGAGAATAACTGGAGTCCTTTTCTTAACTGGATCTTTCTCTTTAACCATAAATAGGACTTCATCTCTATCATTGTCTGAAAAACTAGCATCACTATCAATTGAGTACTTACTTGCATTTTCCGCATAGTAGCTTCTCTTTTGTCTCTGGAAGAACTTCTTTCCTTGTCTGCTTTGTCCATCCTTGCTTTTCTTCTGGTACCTATGTCTTTCTGATTCCCTGTATCTGTGATCCTATTTTTCTTCATCATTGTTGCCTTTTGGCTCTTTGCATTCTGTTGCATAGTGTCCATACCATCCACAATTGAAACATTTGATAGATCTTAGATCTATGGGTCTTCTGGAACCTCTATCTCTTCTGCCATAATTTGCTTCTTCATCACTGGATGACTCACTACTTGATTCTATCTTCTTTCCCTTTTTATTTTTATCTACTTTGAAAGCAGCTTCTTTCAGAGGAATAGGATCTTTTGTTCTTATCTCAAAAGTAGTAAGCATGCCAAGCAAAGAATTCCTTGTCAAAGAATCACTATCAATTGATGTTTCTATAGCAGAAACCTTTTCACTATACCTTTTTGGAAGAGTCCTCAAGATCTTATCACAAGCATCAGATTCATCAACCTTCATTCCAAGACCTTTCATCTCATGTACAAGTTCATCAACCTTGTTGAGATAGTCATGAATATTTTCATCATCCCTCATTCTTAGGTTCTCAAATTCTCCTTTGAGATTTCTGATCTTAGCCATTCTGAATCCTTTATCTCCTTCATATATTTCATGCAGAAGTTCCCACATTTCTTTTGTTGTTTTACATTCCATAACCTTCATAGATTCTGATCTATGCAACCCTTTTATAATTGCATTCATAGCTCTTGAATTTGCATGCATTAGAAGCTTACCTTCCTTATCTATAGGAGGATTGGTTGTTGAATCATATCCAAGTTCCACTGCATCCCAAACTTCATTGCCAAGTGCCATCAAGTAAAATCTCATCAACATACACCAATATAAGAAGTCACTTCCATCAAATACTGGTACTACATTATTGAAGGGTCCATCTCTTTGATCCTTTTGATCCATTGTGTTCTTAGACCACTTTTCCTTCAAGCTGTCAAACTCTTCTGAAGGAACCCGCTCTGATACCAATTGAAGAACACAAGCTTATACTGAGAGGGGGGTGAACAGTATAAGACCCCTTTTTACTTTTTCTTTCAATTCAATATTATGCAGTGTATAGATAGCAGTATCAATAGCAGTAATCAAAGCAATGCACAAAACACCATACACAATAGAGACACCACAATTTACGTGGTTCACCCAATGTGGGCTACTCCATGGAGAAAATATTTTACTAAAATTTTCTCAATCAATCTCTTTGGGAATCCTTCCCAATTACAATGTTTATGGACCTCTATCCAAAGGAGATGTTGATCCCCTAATCTCAAGTTCATGGATCTCTTCCACAGGAGAACTCTTTCCCTTTCTACTCTAGCTAGTGATCTTCTAGAAGACTCTGTCTCTCTGCTACACTGACTGGTGGATCTCTCTCCACTTGAAGACTCCTCACTCAGATCTATCTTCAATTGTCCTGGCTATTGGATCTCTATCCACTGAGACTCTATCCTCTATACTCTGTCACCTCCAAAGCTCTATCTCAATAGGTTCACTCAGAACCTTCTCAAATCTTCTCAACAAGCTCACTCAGAACTTGTCCAAATCTGCTCAACAAGCTCACTCAGAACTTGTCCAAATATGCTCAACAGGTCCACACAGAACCTTCTCAAATATGCTCAATAGGTCCACACAGAACCTGTCCAAATCTACTCAACAAGTCCACACAAACTTTCCAAATATGCTCAAACAAGACTTGCTCAAATCTCTCAATAAGTCCTCTCTAGGACTTGCTCAAATCTGCATAGCAAGCTTCCACAAAAGCTTACTCAAAATCAGTCCACAAGCCTTCTCAAAGACTTGTCTCAAATCTCTTAACAAGCTCACACAGAACTTGTCCAATCTCATAGAATCATAAAGAGAATTTTTAGAGACTCAATATGTTCTATACTTAATGCTCAATCAATATCTCAACTCAATCTCATAGAAGCATAAAAATTTTAGAGACTCAATATGTTCTATAAAATATACATATATTCTATACTCAAATCCCAATCTCAACTCAAATCAATCTCATAGAAGCATAAAGAGAATTTGTTAGAGACTCTATATGTTCTATACTCAAATCCCAATCTCAACTCAAATCAATCTCATAGAAGCATAAAGAGAATTGTTAGAGACTCTATATGTTCTATTCTCAAATCTCAATCTCAACTCAAATCAAGAATATAGAATAGTTTATTTTATGGAACTTGAACAACCACATGCATCCACTTGACTAGGCTCAATCAACTCAACTCAACCAATCACCTCAATGAACAACCCTTTCTCACAAACCCTAGTCCAAGCATGTATCAATCAACTCAAAATATTTCCAACAATGCTCAACAACAAATCTCACATAACAATGATACTCATGTTCTCTTCTAACTCAAGTTCAAGTTCTTTGCACAACCAATGGGCTCCAACAACAATGCTTATAAAACAAGGTTTAATCACAACTCTCAATCCAGAAAACCTTGAAGCATTAAACCAATCACTTTCGAAAAGGAAACCACAATCAATCCTTTTCACTCCAAAGATATTTTCAGAAATCAACCACCATAATCAATCAATAGGAGAATGTGCCCATACCTTTTATGAAGATGAAGAAGCCTCTTTGGAAATCTACCACAATCACAATATTCTTTTGCCAATCTTCACAAGGGTTAGAAGATCACAAAATAATCAACATTACTCCACTTCACAATAATATTCACCAAGGCTTTTAATTAGAAAACCTTCTTAAGAATTAATGCACAACTTCCTTATCACTCCTAAAACCACTTGTACCATAAAATAAAATAAATCAAAACATTGCATAACCTTGTCACTCCACAAACCACTTATACCATAAAATAAATCAAATATTTTATATCCTTCCTTTCAACACTTTTGCACTAAAAAATAATCACAAAGCTTTCTTAGGCAATATCTCACATTAATCAAATATCAAACCTTATTAAAATATTAAAGCTTGCTCAACCTTATATCTCCCACAAAAATCATAATCAAACCTTAGCAAGCAAATATTTTAATTAAAATATTTACCCCCACAAATATCGGAGTCGGAGTGCATACCTCAAAGGAGCCCTCGAAGGGCCTTGGCATTTCGAACCTCTGCCCACCGTGCTGCCAAGCGGTAGCTAAGCCGCGTGAGCTAACACTGCCCACGTGAGTGCCTTGGGCACTCTCTTCCTTAAACTATGTGCGCTTTCCTCACAAGGCACCAAAACTTTGACCGTCCATGACTTGACTGCCCACGTCACACTCCACGAAATTCGTTGCGCAATATTCGGATGCAGAAATACTTTGGGTTTTCGAAAATCATGCGACACTCCTTAGGTTTATTAAATGGAAAACCTTTGGCTTATTTATATAAGCCATCCTTCAATGCGAATACGTCGGCCCTTTTAACATTGCCCTCATGACGTCGGCGATGCCAATAAGAAAGGAGGGAAAAACCTTTTATTTAATTTTAAAATTAAATTTAAATTTTAAATAAATTAAAATTTAAACTAAACCTTTAAAATTAAATTTCTCCATCACCGGGGCACCTTTTTCGATGAAACGAAAAGCCAACTTGGGTTTTAAGAAAAACCCATTTCAAATCTGCCATCCATTGGTTTTAAATAAAACCTTTCCTTGCCTTCCTTGGTTTTCATAAAAACCTTTTGCTAAGCTTCCCTTGAAGCTCCTTTTGGAACCAAATGCCATGCATCCCTTCTAGAACCTTTGATCAAAACCTTTGCTTCTCATGAAGCTCTTTGTGGAGCAAAATCATAGTGCTTACTTACATAGGTCCTTTTGACATCAATGACAACTTTTAGCTTAGGGACTCAAAATGTCCAACAAGCACTCTCTCGTTGTTTTGAACCTTCATTTTATCCCTAAATGAGTGGCTCCTTATTTAAGATAGACCCAAGCTATCACCTACTCATGTTAAGGAGGCTCGTTGCAAGCAACTTTCTTGACCCAAAGGTACGAATAGGAGAATAAGCAAATCAATAATGCACCTACATGAAAGAGGGTATTCATTCATGTTACCCTGATTTATTTGGTCATCATTTCCCCTTCAATATGGTCTCTTGTTTCCCTATGACCAAAATGCTTTTCCACCCATGAGAGTACCTGATCTTGCAACCAAGCAGGATATCAGTAGTACCATATTCTTATGCACAAATGGACACAATATCAAAAGCATGTAACCATTAAAACCATAAAACTAAGCATTAGATATCATTTGTAATACATAGTCCAACTTGAAGTATTAGTACTTCCAAGGAGGGTCGTGACAACAATGGTGCTAATTGTCATAAATAAAAATATCTATAGCACCAACTCTATATATCACCACCAAGCACAAAGATGAATGGCAAGAATATTGTTAGCACCAAGTACCAAATACATATTTGCATACATCTAGTATTGTCATGTGGTAGTTCATAAATAGATCCAACTATAGAGGAACTAGAACAAACAATTTCATAATTTTTTTCTAAAAATACTTCTTAACTAGTTGGAAGTTGAATCATTTCACCTTCCAACTACTTATAACTTTCTACGTTTGTATAGAGATTAGAGTAAATACTTATTTCTATATTCTTCTACTTCTTTAGTTTCATTCCTTGTCTTCTCTCTTTCTCATCCTTTAGACATATATTTTCATTCATGCATGTCTAAGCTATTGTTTTGTTAATTCTTTCAATGCATTAGAATAGAGTACCTTGCACCCCACACTTCATGCATTATGCCCATGTTTTGTTCTCAACATGGTTTCATGACCCTTCTATTCTAGAGTGTATCTTCATTTGCATCAACTATATATAAAATTGCATTTTTATGTGAGGAATTTTGTTGCATTCTACTTCTACTACACAACTCTAGAGCATAACTTTTAGGTGTCAAAAGTTGGTTTTAAGAGTCTAAATTTGCACTACCACATCCTCGGTACCATGGTGTAAATAAAATCTTGAAACTAACATATTATATATATTGTAATGTAGTCTTCAGGAGTTATAATCTTCCAAGCATGGTTAGAAAACTATCTTTCCAACCTACCAAATATGATTCTTTTCTATCCAAAATTGAGTCCCAAAGCTCATTTTTCTTTCCTTTAGTTGACAAATAAATACCTAGATATGTTAATGGAATTTTTTTACTTTATACGCTAAAATATCCAAAATGATTTTGTAAATATACAATAGTATTAGTGAAAACATCTTGAATTGTGTAGCATTAGCTTATTGTTAAGTAGTTTATTCATAGCTTTAAAATATTAATTTAAACTCCATGCCCTTAATGACTAAGGGATGAAACAAAATAAAATTATCATTAACAAATTAGATATGAGAACTTTTTTTTGGTATTAGGTAGAGGTTGTTATAAGGTCCACAAACCTTTTACATAGTCAAAATGGGTTGGTTCTAGCTCCAATCCCATATAATAAAAATACAAAATGGATCTTCCCAAGACCCACATTAAGCCATACTTAGATTCTACAGTCCTATACTTGCCACTAGACTATTCAGGATAAAATAAAAACCAGACAACACCTAGCACATACTAAATATAACACTAGGTTGTTGTACCGTACACTTGTCGCTTCCCAGGTTCTAGCAAATGGGTTTTCTTTTGTCCCTCTGTCTAATTCGATGTGCTGGATTACTCATCATCAACCACTTTGATCTACTACTACTCTAACAGGTTTGATCTTAGATCTTCTTTAGAAGCCAACACCAGTAATTCTTGATGGAAGTTATCCTTCCAAATTTGCATCTCCCTAGCAGAAACTACAATATTTGCCATTAGATCCGTTGTCTGGTTCCCTTATCTGAAGGTGTATTGGATTCGGGAACTAACCAAATGGGATTTATGAATCTTTACTTCTAGGATAAGATCTAAGATGGTCCATCTGGGGTCTTTATCCTCCTTGATTACCTTGATTATATTAAGTGAATCCCCTTCTAATATTACTTCCTTATAACCCTTTAGTCTGGAAATTCTCATTGCTTGCATGCAGGCTCGGGCTTCTACAAAATGATTTGCTTAAGTTTCCAAAGGCTCCACAAATGCAAGGACCACTTTTCCTTCCTCATTTATTAGAACTCCTCCTGCTCCTACAGCCCCCGAATTTCCTTGGCTACCCTGTCAAAATTGAACTTATCCCACTTTTGTTTGGGGGGTATCCACTTGACACCATCCCATGGGTTGGTTGTAATGACTAGGTCCGGATGTTCCTCTCCCCAGTTTCACAAAATCGTCCTTTCCCTAGGAGACAAGGTCTCATTTTTAAAGTAAAAGGTTTTCCATTTTTCTTTCAGAGTTTTGATTATTTTATTACCACATAACCTATGATCTTTCTTCCATCCTTTAAATACTCTCTTATTTCTCTCATTCCATATCCCCAATAAAAAATGGGGTAAGCTGAGCTTCCAGAGCCAAGTCAAAATTTTTGCCTAAAAGGAGGAATCCCACTGTATGCAGAAGTCAGACATTCTATTTGGCGGACCCAATCTATATGAAATCTGGATAGAATCATTTGGAAGACTGCACAAGAAAATTCACAAGTTAGAAAGATATTACTTATAGATTATGTTATTTTCTCACACAAGATACATCGATTGATGAATTGGAAACCTCTCCTTTGCATATTATTTGTTGTCATAATCTTATTTTGAACTGCCAACCAAAAGAAGAAAGCTATTTTTAGGGTTAAATTCTTTAACCAAATAATAGAAGTTGGAGTCCAGCCATTGAATCCTGAGTGGATTAGTTTATAGGTGATTTTTATTGAATAGATCCCACTTGTAGTTTTTCCCTAAATCACCTTGTCTCTTCCTCCCCATGGAATGATCGGGAACACACTTAAAGCATCATTGAGTTTGGTTAGGGCCACCTTCTCTTGCTCTAAAGTATTTTGAACCATGATTTTCTTCCAAGAGGAAGTTTCTTGTGCTACAGCAAGAAAATCCTCTACTTTACCTCCCATTTACTTCGAAAGTTTGTGTTGAAGGACCTGAAGGTCTAAGTTATCTTGCAGAGGGGCTTATTCCAATCATGAATCTTGCCAAAAGTCTACTTGACTTCCATTACCAATATTCCATATGATGCATTTCCTGACTACCTCATGACATTCGAGAAAACAATTCCAGAAATAGGATCCTCTAGGGAGATTATCAGCTTTCAGAAAGTCCTGATTATTTCTGATATATTTTGCCTTAAGAAGTTTTACCCATCCCAATTGATCATTATTGAAAAATCTCTAGACCTATTTTCCAATCAGATCTTGGTTCATTTCTTTCATTCTCTTCAGCCCCAAGCCCCCTTGATATTTGCTTGCACACACCTAATTCCATGCTACCAATAGAATTCTCTTTCTCTCCTCTAAACCTGACCACAAGAAGTTGTGCTAAATTTGCTCTAGTGTAGCTTCGACCTTTACAAGAATTCTAAATAGATACATGTAGTAGATTGAAATGCTTTGTAAATTAGTTTGAAATAGTAAGATTTTCCCTGCAGAGTTGAGAAGGCTGCCCTTCCACCCTGCTAACTTTTTGGAGATCCTATCAATGACTGAGTTCCACAATGTAGCCTTCATTCTTCCTTCAAACATAGGCATACCTAGATAAGTCACCGATAAAAGCTCCTTTCCACATCCAAAGAGGTTATCTATTATTTCCTCCCTCCCACCAAGCATGTTAAAGAAATATATGCTACTCTTATTATAGTTTATGTATTGTCCTACTTTCGTCTCATACGTGGTTAGAATTCTCTTCAGCTTCCTAGCCTAAGGCATCGAGGCTTGGACATAATGATTGTATGATCCATGAACTGTTGGTGAGACACTGGCTCTACTGTTGAGGCTAGTTTGAAACCTCCGAATCAACCTTCTACCACAAATTCTAAAATTTTCCTACCCAATGCTTCCGCTAAAATAATAAACAAGTATGGATACAAAGGATCTCCTCGTCGTAGCCCCCTTTCACTCTTAAAGTAACCAGAGGGTGATCCATTCACCATGACAGACAATCTTGTGGTAGAGATACAACTAAAAATCAACTTAATCCACTGGGGACAGAAACCAAACTTACCCAAAATCTTGGTGAGGAAATGCCATGAGACCCGGTCATAGGCTTTATTCATGTCTAGCTTTAGTAACATACCTACTTCCTTACTAGCCACCATTGAATGAATAACTTCATGAATTGTGATGATACCATCCAGTATTTGCCACCCTTTCATAAAATATTTTTTGGTTCATATCAATGATGAATGGAAGGATAACCTTTAGCCTATTGGTGATTGTTTTTGTGAGAATCTTCATCAAAGTGTTACATAAACTGATAGGGAAAAAACTGGAAAATTCCATTGCTCCCACTAGTTTAGGGATGAGGACTAAAAATGTAGCATTAACTCCTTCTGGGATTTATGTGTCCTTTTGAGCCTCAATTATAGCTTCTACTACATCATCACCTAGGATATCCTAAAAATTTTAAAAGAAAGCAATAGGGAAGCCATCCGATCTTGGGGAGCTGTTACCATCCATGTCAAAAACCGCCTTCCAGATTTCCTCCTCTATAAAAGGGTTGAGTAAGAATTCATTAATATTCTCAGTTATAAGGGGTGGAATGGCCGCCAATAGAGAGTCCTCTTATTCAATAGTAGAATTTACATTTTCTAGCATCGATTTAAATAACTTGGCCACTTCCCTCATTATGTATTCCATATCTTTGGTGTTAGACCCATCGACCATCTTGATCTCCTTAATTTGTTTAGTACTCCTATGGTGAAGAGTAGACACATGGAAGAACTTTATATTTTTGTCACCCTCCTTCAACCAACGTAGTCTGGATTTCTGCCTCCAGAATTTTTCTTCAAATCCAGCACCATGTGGTATTCGACTAACGGCTCCCTCTCCTAGTTTCTCAGATCTTGTGTAAGCTTATCTAACTTTAGCTTCTCCTGTAGTTCATTGATCTTGTCTTTTAGTTCTACCTTTTTTGTGAATATATTGCCAAAGGAATTTATGTTCCACTCTCTAATGTTAGCCTTCACATTCCTTAGTTTACATGCTACTTGGGCCAATTTTGAACCATTATACTTTTTATCCCACCATTGGGTAACCAGATCCTTGATATTATGGTGTTGGAGCTACATAAGTTCGAATCGAAAGGGTCTAATGTATTTTTTCTTATTGTCCTCCTCGATCTCCCACAGAATTGGGTTGTGATAAGATCCGATTCTTGGTAGTGTCATTAATGAAGAGTCCCCAAACCTCTCTAGGAATTCATGAGAAAGAAGAAACCAATCTAATATAATTAGAATTTGATTTTCCTTTAGGATTTTGTTTGACCATGTATAGGAGAATCTATGCAGGTCCACATCCATCAGCTCATGTTGATCAACAAAATCACTAAACTCGTAGATATCAGCAATTATTCATTTGAGAGCCCCCAATTTTATCTATAGGATTAAGGTAGCAATTGAAATCCCCTGCCACAATCCAAGGGTAGTTAGGGACCATCTCCCTTAGTTTATCTAGATGACCCCAAAGAACCCTTCTCAGTCCCTATCTAACTGGAGTATATACATTCGTTAAGATCCACTCTTCTTGTGTGGTTTTATCCAAATATAGGAGACAAATAAACCAACTAGACATTAGAATCACTCTACTATAAATCACATTCTTGTTCCACATAACCAATAGCCCTCCTGTTGTTCCAGTGGCCTCCTGGGCTACTACTTTAGCTTCTCACCAAGTCCTATTCTAGATCACTCTACTCTCCTCCATTTTAGTTTCTTGTAGTAATATCATATCTGGTTTGTGTTCTTGTCTAAAAGCATACAAAGCTCTCATTTTTGTAGGATTACTCCCATGTATATTCCATGATAGAATCTTCATTTATGGGCTTTGGATCCCCGACCCTTCGTCCCAAAGTGTAATACTACTTGAGTGCCATCAGCCACTCCTCGCTCTACTTCTTTTTGCCTTAATGCAGCATTGCTAGGTTTCCCTCTTCCTACCGAACCATATCCCCATACATCCGCTTTAGGTGGGGGTTCCTTGGGTTTCACTTGGCTTTTGGTAACCATCTTGGATGGGTCAATCTTGGCATTTGGGGTAACAACTTGGATCTCCAGGTTAACTAGTCTTTTTGATAATGGATATGATTTCGTGCTCTTAACTTCTTGATTAGTAGATTTTTTTTTTCCTACTTTGGGGTACACTGATCTTGGTGGTTCACCTCTACCTTCTGAGTATCCTTTCCTATCTTATTAGTTTCTTGCTCCTTCCTATAATTTTGCTTCTCTAAATCCTTTTCTTGGGTCTCCTCTACCTTAGATTCCACTTCTTGGTTGTCCATTTGATCTCCCTTCAGATGATTTAATGCATCAAAATTGTTCTCCATTGGGATGTTGATCTCCTTGGAATTTTTTCCCATAAATTCCTTTGCAGTATAGGGGATCACTTTTATCGAGCCTCCATATGTCTCCTGTATTACTCAATCGAACTTACTTGCTCCAGGGTGTTGATCTATGTGGTTCTTTCCTTTGTGATTTGGTTCTAGGACCTACTGCATAACCTTTGGAGTAGTTTGTACTTGAGGGTTCCCACCAGAGGGATCAACTCACTTGTGAGAGGATTTTGGGGCATAGGTATTTTTGGGAGGATGGTTATAACATTGCCTCTTTCTCACATTAGTTCGAATGGGGCCTTTGATATTCAGATTCTAATCCCCTAGTCCTTGAAGCCCATGTTGGGCAGGAATGGAGTTCTACGAGGGAGGGATATTACTCTAGGTTTTTGGAACGTGGGGGCCGGTTCTTGGAAAGGCAGTGCATACCCTAGTGCCCTACCTTCCCATAAACACTACACTTAATAAATATATTTTCATATTCAAAGTCCTGAGTATGAAGGCCATACATAGAAGACAGAATAATATATTTAGGGATTTCTTTACTCAGGTCTGCCAACACACACATACGAGCAAAAAAAATATTTTTCTTATCAAGGTTGCAGGATCGATAGCTACCAGTTCCTCAATCTTTGCAGCTATCCTAGCCAATATTTTCTCATTCCAAAAAAGCAGAGGTAATCTTGACATCTTAACCCAAATAGGATCCAAATCTAACACCTGGGTCTGGGGGTTGAAATCGGGGGTCCAATGCTTCAGATACAAGCTCCTTTTCCCAAAAAAACAAGGACCTCCTTGAAGAATCCTTTCCATGTCCTGGTCACATTGAAATGTCACCAAAATAAAACTCTTGGATAAAGCCTTAATCATCATATTGGCCTGTGGCCACCATTTCTAGACAGCCCATCTCCTTATAACTTTCAAGTCCAGTTGAACCCCCATAATTTTTTCCACCAGAGACGTTCTACCCTCCATAGCCAAATACTGAGCTAGGGTATCCAAGATGTCCAGCCTACCATTGACGGGTTTTATATTAAAATAAGAGTCGAATAGTTTTTTCTTACCACAAAGAGCATTAATATAAGATGGTCTCCAATTTTTAGGTTTCTCTTTGTCTCCTTCTTGGGTCTTCCCTTGATCCTGATGCACAGAGTCTTGGTCCCCATCAGATATATCTTCGATCGCATCCGCCCAATGCCCTAGGTCCAGTTCCAATAGAATTTCCTTGTCCACATCCTCCGCATTGGGCCCTACTATCTCACTAGAGCCCCCACCTACCGTACCTACTATTCTACCATTCGAAGCCCCACACCTAGGTTTTTCTGCCCCTAGACCTCATGCTTCTCCTCCTTGCTACTCCATCATCTCCTTTGTCAATTAGAGATGAGAACTTGGATGCCATTAATTTTTTTTATTGCCTTTGAGAAAGTTTTTCTTAATGGTTTTACCAATAAAATAATGAAGAGATAAGGAGATAGTGGGTCACTCTGATGAACTCCATGGGATGATTCAAAGTATCTAGTAGATAATATTTGCTTATCTTGAATTTTGTCTCATGACCAAAAAAATTAATTTCTTTCTTTATTTTTTTCACTTTGAAAACTCTTGCCATGTGTCCAATTTCATACCATTTATGACATCGAAATGCAATATTTTCATAATCCACCTATTGATCTCATTATCTTAATTTATATTTAATCTTAATGGATTTTTATAAAGGTTCTAAAATATTCATGGAAACACATATTTGGGTATACACAACATGTTTAAACTCCTAATTTGGTTCCTATCATATTAACTCCCTTAAAACATTACCAATATTCTTGAGAACCTCCTTATTTAATAGTATTTATATGCACAAGAAAATTCTTACTTTGTGGTCCCAAGGGGAGGGATACGACAGTGCAATGATTGGGGCTTTGGCCCTTCTTCGAGAGGTCCAAGGTTTAAATCGTGGTGTGGGTGAGTGTGTGAGGGCGTGGGTGTGTGTATGGTAATGTGTTTGGCCCCTATTGATAAGCTCATCTCTTACCCTTATAAGAGGTCATGTGTTTGGCCCCTATTGATTATCTATTTTCATAATCTTATGTTGAACTGCCAGCCAAAATAAGAAAGTTATTTTTGTAGTTAAATTCTTTAACCAAATAATAGAAGTCAGAGTCCAGCCATTGAATCCTGAGTGGATTAGTTTATAGGTATTTTTTACTGAATAGATCCCATTTGTAGTTTTTCCCCAAATCACCTTGTCTCTTCCTCCCCCTGGAATGATCGGGAATACCCTTAAAGCATCATTGAGTTTGGTCAAGGCCACCTTCTCTTGCTCTAAAGGATTTTGAACTATGATTTTCTTCCAAGAGGAAGTTTCTTGTGCTACAGCAATAAAATCCTCTACTTTTCCTCCTATTTCCTTCGAAAGTTTGTGTTGGAGGACTCGAAGGTCTAAGTTATCTTGCAGAGGGGTTTCTTCCAACCACGAATCTTGCCAAAAGTCCACTTGAATTCCATTACCAATATTCCATATGATGCCTTTCCTGACTACCTCATGACATTCTAGAAAAAAATTCCAAAAATAGGATCCTCTAGGGAGATTATCAACTTTCAGAAAGTCCTGATTATTTCTGATATATTTTGCCTTAAAAAGTTTTACCCATCCCAATTGATCATTATTGAAAAATCTCTAAACCTATTTTCCAATCAGATCTTGGTTCATTTCTTTCATTCTCTTCAGCCCCAAGCCCCCTTGATATTTGCTTGCACACATCTGATTCCATGCGACCAATAGAATTCTCTTTCTCTCCTCTGAACCTGACCACAAGAAGTTGTGCTGAATTTACTCCAGTGTAGCTTGGACATTTACAAGCATTCTAAATAGAGACATGTAGTTGATTGAAATGCTTTGTAAATTAGTTTGAAATAGTAAGATTTTCCCTGTAGAGCTGAGAAGGTTGCCCTTCAACCCTACTAACTTTTTGGAGATCCTGTCAATGACTGAGTTCCATAATGTAGCCTTCATTCTTCCTTCAAACATAGGCATGCCTAGATAAGTCATCGATAAAAGCTCCTTTCCACATCCAAAGAGGTTAGCTATTATTTCCTCCCTCCCACCAGGTGTGTTAAAGAAATAGATGCTACTCTTCTTATAGTTTATGTATTGTCCTACTTTCGTCTCATACTTGGTTAGAATTCTCTTCAGCTTCCTAGCCTAAGGCATCGAGGCTTGGACATAATGATCGTATCATCCATGAACTGTTGGTGAGACACTGGCTCTACTATTGAGGCTAGTTTGAAACCTCTCAATCGACCTTTTGCCACATCTTCTGAAATATTCCTACCCAATGCTTTCGCTAAAATAATAAACAAGTATGGAGACAAAGGATATCCTTGTCGTAGCCCCCTTTCACTCTTAAAGTAACCGAAGGGTGACCCATTCACCATGACAGAAAATCTTGTGGTAGAGATACAACTAAAAATCAACTTAATCCACTAGGGACAAAAACCAAACTTACCCAAAATCTTGGTGAGGAAATGCCATGACATCCGGTCGTAGGCTTTATTCATGTCTAGCTTTAGTAACATACCTGCTTCCTTACTAGCCACAATTGAATGAATAACTTCATGAATTGTGATGATACCATCCAGTATTTGTCACCCTTTCACAAAACCTTTTTGGTTCATATCAATGATGAATGGAAGGATAACCTTCAGCCTATTGGCAATTTTTTTTGTGAGAATCTTCATCAAAGTGTTACATAAACTGATAGGAAAAAAACTGGAAAATTCCATTGCTCCCACTAGTTTAGGTATGAGGACTAAAAATGTAGCATTAACACCTTCTAGGATTTCCATGTCCTTTTGAGACTCAATTATAGCTTCCACTACATAATCACCTAGGATATCCCAAAACTTTTGAAAGAAAGCAATAGGGAAGCCATCTGATCCTGGGGAGCTGTTACCATCCATATCAAAAAGTGCCTTCCTGATTTCCTCCTCTGTGAAAGGAGTGAGTAAGAATTCATTAAGATTCTCAGTTACAAGGGGTGGAATGGCCTCTAATAGAGAGTCATCTTCTTCAATAGTAGGATTTACATCTTCTAGAATCGATTTAAAGAACTTGGCCGCATCTCTCCTTATGTATTCCATATATTTGGTGTTAGACCCATCGACCAAATTGATCTCCTTAATTTTGTTAGTACTCCTATGGTGAAGAGTAGAGACATGGAAGAAATTTATATTTCTATTACCTTCCTTCAACCAACGCAGTTTGGATTTCTGCCTCCATAAGGTTTCTTCAAATCCTAGCACCATGTGGTATTTGGCTAATGGCTCCCTCTCCTTGTTTCTTGAATCTTGTGTAAGCTAATCTAACTTCAGCTTCTCCTGTAGTTCATTTATCTTGTATTTTAGTTCTACCTTTTTTGCAAAAATATTGCCAAAGGAAGTTTTGTTCCACTCTCTAATGTTAGCCTTCACATTCCTTAGTTTACATGCCACTTGGGCCAATTTTGAACCATTATAATTTTTATCCTACAATTGGGAACCAGATCCTTGAGATTCTGGTGTTGGAGCCACATAAGTTCAAATCGAAAGGGTCTAATGTATTTTTTCTTAGAGTCCTCATCAGTTTTCCACAAAATTAGGTTATGGTCAGACCCGATTCTTGGTAGTGTCATTAATGAAGAGTCCCAAAACCTCTGCACGAATTCCTGAGAAAGAAGAAACCTGTCTAATCTAATCTGAATTTGATTTTCCTTCAGTATTTTGTTAGACCATGTATAGGAGAATCTATGCAGGTCCACATCCATCAACTCATGTTGATCAACAAAATATCTAAACTCGTAGATATCAGCAGTTATTCTTTGAGAGCCCCCAAATTTATCTATAGGATTAAGGTAGCAATTGAAATCCCCCGCCATAATCCAAGGGTAGTTGGGGACCGTCTCCCTTAGTTTAGCTAGCTGACCCCAAAGAACCCTTCTCAGTATTTGTCTAACTAGAGCATATACGTTCGTTAATATTCACTCTTATTGTGTGGTTTTATCCAAACATAGGAGATAAATAAACAAACTAGGCATTAGAATCACTCTACTATCAATCACATTCTTGTTCCACATAACCAATAGCCCTCCTGCTGTTCTAGTGGCCTCCTGGGCTACTACTTTAGCTTCTCACCAAGTCTTATTTTGGATCACTCTACTCTCCTCCTTTTTAGTTTCTTGTAGTAATATCATATATGGTTTGTGTTCTCATCTAAGAGCATATAAAGCTCTCATTTTTGTAGTATTAATCCTACATATATTCCATGATAGAATATTCATTTGTGGGCTTTTGATCCCTGAGCCTTCATCCCAAAGTGTAATACTACTTGACTGCCATCAGTCACTCCTCGCTCTGCTTCTTTTTTCCTTAAGGCAACATTGATAGGTTTCCCTCTTTCTATCGAAACATATCCCAATACATCTGCTTTAGGCGAGGGTTCCTTGGGTTTCACTTGGATTTTTGTAACCATCTTGGATGGGTCAATCTTGGAATTTGGGGTAACAACCTGGATCTCCAGGTTAATTTGTCTTTCTGATGGTGGATATGATTATGTTCTCTTAGCTTCTTGATTAGTAGGTTCTTTTTTTCTTGCTTTGGATTACACTGATCGTGGTGGTTCACCTCTACATTTTGAGTATCCTTTCATGTCTTATCAATTTTTTTCTCCTTCCTCTGATTTTGCTCCTCTAAATCCTTCTCTTAGGTCTTATCTACCTCAGATTCCACTTCTTGTCTATCCATATGATCTCCCTTCATATGATTTAATGCATCAAAATTATTCTCCATTGGGATGTTGATCTCCTTGGAATTTCTTCCCATAAAATCCTTTGCAATACAAGGGACCACTTTCATCGAGCCTCCATATGTCTCCTGTATTACCCAATCGAACTTACTTTCTACAGGGTGTTGATCTATATGGTTATTTCCTTTGTGATTTTGTTCTAGGACATGTTGCATCACCTTTGGAGCAGTTTGTACTTTAGGGTTCCCACTAGAGGGATCAGCTCCCTTGTGAGAGGATTTTGGGGCATAGGTATTTTTGGGAGGAGGGTTATAATGTTGCCTCTTTCTCACATTAGTTCGAATGGGGTCTTTGATATTCGAATTCTGATCCCCATGTCCTTGAGGCCCATGTTGGGCAAGAATGGAGTTGTGCGAGGGAGGGATATTATTCTAGGTTTGTGGAATAATATTTTGGGGTGGGGGCTAGTTCTTGGAAAGGCAATGGGTACCCTAGTGCCCTACCTTTCCATAAACACTACACTTAATAAATATATTTTCATAATCAAAGTCCTGAGTATGAAGGCCATACATAGAAGACAAAATAATAGATTTAGAGAGTTCTTTACTCAGGTCCGCCAACACACACATACGAGCAGAAAGAAGTCTTTTTCTTCTCAAGGTTGCAGGATCGATAGCTACCAGTTCCTCAAACTCTGCAGCTATCCCAGCCAAGATTTGCTCATTATAGAAAAGTAGAGTTAATCTCGATATCTTAACCCAAAAAGAAGCCAAATCCAACACCTGGGTTTGGGGGTTGAAATCATGGATCCAACGCTTCAGATACAAGATCCTTTTACCAAAAAAATAAGGACCTCCTTGAAGAATCCTTTCCATGTCCTGGTCACATTGAAATGTCACCAAAAGAAAACTCTTGGGTAAAGCCTTAATCATCATATCGGCCCTTGGCCGCCATTTTTGGATAGCCCATATCCTTATGACTTCCAATTTCGGTTGAACCCCCATAAATTTTACCACCAGAGACGTTATGTTCTCTATAGCCACATGCTAAGCTAGGGTATCCGAGATGTCCAGCCTACCATTGACAGGTTTTATATTAAAACAAGAGTCGAACAGTTTTTGCTTACCACGAAGAGCATTAAGATAAGATGGTCTCTAGTTGTTAGGTTTCTCTTTATCTCCTTCTTAGGTCTTCCCTTGATCCTGATGCACAGAGTCCTGGTCCCCATCAGAGATATCTTTGACCGCATCCGCCCAACACCTTGGGTCCAGTTCCAACAGAATTTCCTTGTCCACATCCTCCACCTGGGGCCCTACTATCTCACCAGAGCCCCCACCTATCATGCCTGTTGTTCTACCATCCGAAGCCCCACACCTAGGGTTTTCCACCCCTAGACCTCCTGCTCCTCCTCCTTGCTGCTCCATCGTCTCCTTTGTCAATTGGAGATGAGAACTTGGATACCATTGATTTTTTTTATTGCCTTTGAGAAATTTTTTCTTAATGGTTTTACCAATAAAATAATGAAGAGATAAGGAGATAGTTGGTCACTTTGATGAACTCCATGGGATGATTCAAAGTATCTAGTAGAGAATATTTTCTTATCTTGAATTTTGTCTCATGACCAAAAAAATTAATTTCTTTCTTGATTGTTTTCACTTTGCAAACTCTTGCCATGTGTCCAATTTCATACCATTTATGACATCGAAATGCAATATTTTCATAATCCACCTGTTGATCTCATTATATTAATTTAGATTTAATTTGATGGATTTTGATAAAGGTTCTAAAATATTCATGGAAACACATATTTGGGTATACACAACATGTTTAAACTCCTAAGTTGGTCCCTATCATATTAACTCCCTTAAAACATTACCAATATTCTTGAGAACCTCCTTATTGATAAGATTAATGCACATTGGAAGGATTTTAATAGTATTTATATGCATAAGAAAATTCTTACTTCGTGGTCCCAGGGGAGGGAGAGGAAAGCGCAACGATTCAGGCTTTGGCTCTTCTTTGAGAGGTCCAAGGTTCAAATCGCGATGTGGGCGAGTGTGTGAGGGGGTGGGTGTGTGTATGGTTGTGTTTGGCCCCTATTGATAAGCTCAGCTCTCACCCTTATCATAGGTCATGGTTGGGATGGGGATGCCTAGCCCTAAGCATCGGTCGTAGGGGTTTCTCACACTAACCTCAATCAAAAAAATTCTTACTCCATGGTCTTAAATATAGGCCATCTCTTCCCCTAGACCATGTATCACCATCCATTATTTTATCCTTTATTTTTGAACTAGAAAAGAAGATGAGGATTATTTTTTGAAGGTAAGTCATGGATTAATTTGAATTCAATTTCCACTTCCATTTAATCCACTTTTGAATTTTTGAAAAAACTTAACCAATATTTATGCAACTTACATATTAATCCTTTGTTTTTAAGAATCATTATACCATTCTCAAATTTTCTAATCCTTAATAATCACTTCTAATGAAACATATGCTTGAATTGAAATTGTCATAAATTTGTTCTTCCTCTTGTCTTCAACTAGAGCATCCTTACTTCCAAATAGAAATTCCATAAATGAATTTTCTTTCTTGCTACTTAGCTTTTCCTCGTAATATGTCTTCGCTTTTTTTAATTTCAAATATATGGAATGAAAAAGATAAGGCTCATTCATTTTATATTAGCTAATAATAATTTTTTTTTTAATGTTTTTATAACAAGTGATAATTAATTTTTATGAACTTTTAAATCTCATTGATTATAATTCTTAAATATTTATGGGAACTAAACAGCCCTATGCATTGGCATAGGGGTTTATCACACTACCTGGCTAAAAATAAATCTTAAAGATTTATGAAACAAACAAAATTTAGATGATCAAATGGCATAAGTTTAATTAATTAAATTCCTCGACTTTCAAAGAGGAAACTAAGTTAGAATCTTGCAAGTGATGTATGTATAATTACTAAGGCATTGTAATACTACTATGTAATCATGAAGTAATGTAATGTTTCAATCTTATATAACTTATAAAATTAAAAAAACACCTTAAATGATACTTTTATATTTAAACAAATCAATATAATATAACAACTTATTTATTATTATGTTTTATAACAATTGTGATAATACATATAAATATTGTATTAAAATAATATTAATTTATCATGGGGGACAACAATTTAGGCTTTGGATCTTCTTTGAGAGGTTCAAAGTTCAAACCGCGGCGAGCGTGTGAGGGGATGGTTGTATGGTGGTTTTGTGTTAAATTTCTTATTGATAAGCATAACTCTCAACTTTATGAGAGGTCATAGTTAAGAGGAGACTGCTCAACCTTATGCATTGATCATAAGAAATTTCTCAAACTCAAAATAATAATAATAATAATAATAATTAAAAATATATATATCCTAATTTTCAACCATATGATTAAGTTTAAAGATCAATAACCTACATTGACCTTTTTATGCAATGGGTACATAAACCCAAATACTTTTTAACATTTTAATGCATGCTATATATGATGACATAAAATTTTATATAGAGATTGAGATTTTTTTTTTAAAAAGAAACCTCTATAATTATGGATTAAAACCAACCCACTTACAAATACCAATCAAGCTTTACAATTTTTCAAAACAGTCCAAAATCGACCATCAATAAACAGCGTGTTATCAAACCTGGTTTTTTCTCTTTCAAACCTCGTTTTTACTTCTTTCCTCCAGTAAGATGTATCTTAACTATAAAACCTCGTTTTCTTTTCTTGTGTTCAGTATCCTTAACATAAATCATATGGTCAAGATGGCCGAGTTGGTCTAAGGCGCCAGTTTCAGGTACTGGTCCGAAAGGGCATGGGTTCAAATCCCATTCTTGACAGCACGCTTTATTATTATGCGATACCACATATTTTAGGATTTAAACCATTGTTTTGACAAATTTTATATAATGTAAACCGTGGGATATCCAAATGTGAGGAGATAAAGGTACTAAGATGTGGGGATAGTGGGATATGAAGAGTTCAACCAATTGAAGTTGTCTAGTAAATTAATGAGTTAATACATGAAACTTGTATATGTTGTAATAAATTTTAATTTGAAAACCTAAAATTAACATTAAATTTGGTTTAAGATTATAAAATTAAAATAAAATACGATAATTTTTTTTAAAGAATTATATTTTTATATAGAGATATTTGATTTAGATAATTTTTAGTTTATTTTGTGTGGAATTTGAAGAGCTTTGAAATGAGTGGTTATGTGAAAAAATCTAAATAGCATTGAGGGAGATTTGTCTATGTGAAGACAACCATCCGGAACAAGGGTAACATTAGGGTAATTTTTTCCAAAACAAATCTAATCTTTCAGGAGCTATATATTTACGAAGGGTTGTCTGATTCAGATGATTATTAGGCCAATTTGCATAGAATTTGAAGAGCTTTAAAATAAGTGGTCATATGAAGGAATCGAAGCAGTATTGAAGGAGACATGATCTTATGAAGTTAGCCATCCATAACAAGAGCAGTGACGATTTTTCAAGTCACAAGAAAACAAAATTGCAAATATATGTTAGTTAGGGCTAGGGTATTAGTGATCTTTTTCAACTTAGTTTCATTTATCCCTTCATTATCTTTTAAATTTTACATGCAGATTATTGTAGGTTTATTTTCAAATAATATAATCGCTATAGGATATATTGGTAAATTTTAGTAGATATTGAGTTATAGTGTCCTTCCCATGGATTGATTTATAGCTAAATTCTTAGAATCATCCCTAGTAGTAGAGGTTAGGGAGGACCTCATAGAGCAACGATCCTTATTACTCAAAGATAAGGCAATCATTGGTAAATTTAATGGGTCTTGACCAAGGGCTTTGGCTTTGAGAAAATGGATTGATAGGAGATGGAAGTCTCTAAGAGTGAGTCTATCCTTTCTTCTCAAAGGTTTCTTCCTAGCCATTTTCTATTCTAGGGAGAAAGAGATAGAATCTTGAAAGGGGGTCCTTGGCTTATGGGAAGAGAAGAGCAAGACTCTTCCTTACTTACTGGTATGAAGGCTTTGCACCTAAAAATGTGAGTCTATCCCTAGTATCATTTTAGGTCAATAGATGTATGGGTTACCCATTAAATTACAAGAAATGGATACCTTCAAGGCAATAGGCAACACTCTCAGAGAATTCCTTGAGATTTTAGAAACTACAAAAGATGAAATCTTGGCTATTTATGCCTGGATATTGGTCATGATTGATATTAGTAAACCTTTACCATAATCAATCATTCTTAAGTATTGGGGTAAGTTGTGGACCCAAACCATGGATTATAAAAATATATCTTTCAGATGTAGAAGATATCATGAGGTGGGGCATATTGAGAGATCATGCCCTAAGAAGAGTCCAACAGAAACATATGTAAAAATTTGCAAGAGAAACTTACAAATGGATATGGATGAGGATGGTTTTCAATTTCCAAAAATAGGTCTAGATAGATGAAATTAAATAAATAGTGGAGACCAATAAGTAAAGATATTAGAAGAAACATCAATTATTTTGAGGCTTTAGCCTATGAAGAAAAAGCAGATCAGAGCTTAGAGGACATGGTACAACAAGATCAAAATATTAACAAGGAACCATCTACTTAGTCTGAACCCGATTTAGGGATGAACATTCTTGCTAAACCTAAGGAATGTACCTCATCATATTTTGAAGACTCTCTTGAAGTACCATGCACCATTCATGAGAAGGAAAGTGGTAGAGAAAACACAATTTTAGATGTTAATACCTCTACCATTAACAAGGAAATACCAAAAAATGAGCAAGATAAGTCAAAAGATTCCTTAGCAAAGCCAAGAGAGGATATATCTAATGAAAAGGAAAGTTGTGAAAGAATATTGAGGAATAGAATAATAAGACCTACCCTTGATATTGGTAAGGCAAAAAGAGAAAAACCTTCAAATTATCAAGTGAGAGACAAGGAAGCAAGAGCAAACATAGAGAAAGGAACACAATCTAAGTTGGTTGAACTTCTCTTTACCAAACAACAAAATGATATTGGTAATTTGCAGGAGGGGCCAACAACCCCTAATGAGACATGATTACCATCTCATGGAATATAAGGGGTGTTAATACCCCTCAAAGCAAAGGTGTATCAAGGACCTTTGTTTAAGTAATAAGCCTGATATTCTTTGTATCCAGGAAACTAAAATGACAAAGGAAGAAGTTTTCAAAACTATGAAAGTAGTATGGAAAATATGTGAATGGGATGTTATGGATTCAAAAGGAGAGAGAGAGGGAATTCTAACATGTTGGAATCTAATTAGAACCTCCTATGAAACCATTCATAAAACTAGGCATTAGATAGCCTCATTAGTCACATGCTACTTTGCAGATATTCATTTCATCCTTATCAATGTCTATGGACCTACAACTCAATCAAGCAGATCAAAAGTATGGAGTGGGATTGAAGCCTTTATGAGAAGTAAAGACCAAGAAACTTGATTCATGATCATAGGAGATTTTAATGCCATAACCAAGCTAGATGAAAATTTTGGGGGAATTAGGAAAATAACCCAAAGTATGAGAGATTTCTTAGCTTTCATTCAAAACAATAATCTATGGGAGGTTGAGTTTGAAGAGGATAGCTATACATGGACCAAAAATAGGATAGGCCAAAACTTGATAGTAGAAAATTTGGACAAATGCATACTCTCAAATCATTGGCTAGATGAAGGGACTTGTGCTAAAATTAATACCTTGACAAGGATTGGTTTAGATCATTGGCCAATAAGAGTTAAAATGGTGGTAAGTGAATTCAAAAAATATCATATTTTAAATATGAGTAGATGTGGGAAGACCATCCTCAATTTGTTGATATGATAGCACAAACATGGAATTCTTTAGGAAATGGTGGGTTGTATACACTTCCAAAACAAATTAAATCAATGACATCTAGATTAAAAGAATGGAACAAGAACACTTTTGAAAATATTTTTGAGAAGAAAGAACTAAAAGAGAAACTTTCAAAATTCCAAAAATATGAGCACAATAATCCAAGCTTAGAGGAAAGGGAGTTGCTTAGTGAATATCATAATATTTTGAGTAAGGAAGAGAAATTTTGGAGATTAAAATCGAGATAAACTTGGTTAAAAGGAGATAAAAACACAAAGTTTTTTCATAGGATGGCAATAGTATAGAGATCAACATCTAGAATTAGTAGAATTAAATTAGTAGAAGGGGTTTGGATTGAAGACCAAAGTGAAATCAGAAAGGAGGTAAGGTTTTTTTACCAAAATATTCTAGGATCAAAGGAGATTGAAGTTCTTAATGATAAGCTACTACAAGAAGTACCTTTAGTTATAATAAATGAAGACAATAGCAAACTGATGGAGCCTATTACTCTAGAAGAAGTTCATTTAGCTCTTTTCTCTTTTGATAAGGATAAATCCCTAGGTCTAGATGGACTCTCTATAGCATTCTATCAGCATAACTAGGAAATAGTGAAGGATTATTTATTGGTGGTAGTGGAACAGTCTAGGGTAAAACAATACATACCTTATAAAATAAATGCAACATATCTTACCCTAATTCCAAAAAAGAAGGATGCAAAATTGTTTGATTCATTCAGGCCCATAAGCCTATGTAATATGACATATAAGATAATCTCCAAAGTGATGGTAAATCGATTAAGACCACTATTAGACAAAATTATTTTAGAAGAGCAAGGAGGATTTGTGAAAGGGAGATAGATTTTGGATGGGATCATAGTAGCTCATGAAGTAATGCATTCAAAAACTTCTAGAAAAAGAGAGCAATGATCTTAAAACTTGATATGAATAAATCCTATGATAGGGTTAAATGGGATTTTTTTTGTAATATTAGAAAATTTTAGATTTGAGAAGAAATGGGTTAATGGATTAAAGCTTGTGTCTCTATAGTATCATATTCAATGTTGGTCAATGGGCTAGTAATAGAATCATTTAAATCCAAGAGGGGTCTTAGACAAGGAGATCCTCTATCACCATATCTGTTCATTATTATGGTAGAGGTATTGGGAAGGAACTTGAATAAGGCATACAAATATGGGTTAATAAGTGGACTTAAGGCTAGTAATAACATCGACAACATCACCCATCAATAGTTTGTAGATGATACAACCCTTTTTGGGAGGGCAAGGAAAAATGAGGCCAAAGATTTGAATAACTTATTAAAGGAATATGAAAGAGTATCTAGGAAAAAATGTAAGAGGTTAAAATCTAAATTTTACTTCCTAAACACTCCAACTAGAATCATAGTAGGGATATGATGCAGGAGCCTATCTTTTGGAGGGCATAACTTTTGATCTGACCATTGGATTGGTTTGAAATTTTATGGGGAACTGGAAAATGAGGTGGAAAATATCGTGGCAAGTATTTTCTAAATCCTTGAATATTTTTCAGTGTGTTATTGGAACCTAATTCTTTCATCTAGTACCCTGAAAGTGGAATTTAGTGTATTTTTGAAAATTTGGAAGGAAGCATATTTGGGATAACTTATTATTTAGGCATGTGTAGGTGTTGAGATTTTCTAGGAGGCTTAATATAGGAAAACCAATAATGTGTATTAATTTAGAGGGCTATCCGAGCTTTTTTTGGCCAGCACTAAAATACGAAATAGCCAAAAAAAATAAATATAAATTAATTAAAATTAAAATTAAATATTGTAATTTCTTATCTTTAGGGCTTTAATATTTAGGGTTTGTTTTAGGATTTCTTTTGGGATCCATATATTCCCTTGGTATCGCATTGTAAAATGGGGTGAAATCCAGGAATGAGAGAATAAAGCATTTGTTGGTTTATTTCCATCTATTGTGGTTTTTATGTGATTGGGAATTTTTTTGCTTTGTTTTCTTTTTGTCACAATTTTATGTGATTTGAGGTTCTTGTTCTAACCTATTACAGTTGGATTTACATCAGGCTATATAGGTTACTTCAAATGGAGGAGGTAAATTTACAAGCAACATATATAGGGATGCTCTTATTTGAGGGGAGAATGAGGATAGAATTATGGAATCCAGTTATAAGTAAAGTTTAGAATAAACTACCAGCATGGAAAGTTACATGGTCATCATTAGCAGAAAGAGTGTAGCTAATTAAATTATTCTTATAGGCCATTCTAACATATTATATATCCTTGTATATTATGTCAAAATTGTTAGAATAAAATTTAATCTATATTATGTAGTCACTTCTATGGTCGGGATTACATGATAAAAGGATTTTTCCTTTGGTGAAATTGAGCAAGGTGTGTGATGGTAAAACTAGGTGAGGTCTTGGTTTAAGTGATCTTATAGATGAAAACTTAGCTCTAAGGGAAAAAATAATTTACAGATTGTACAAAGAGAGTCAAAGACAATGGGAAAGAATTATTATAGTAAGTATATTTAGCCCAATGACCCAAGGTTAATATTTACTACATTCTCACTACCAGATGGTTTTGCACTACGGAATGATTTTAAAAAATCAATTGATCTAGTGATTAAAGGTCTAATATGGGTGGTGGCAGATAGAGAAAAAAAATGATTGGATGGATACTTTGTGTGATAAAAGACCACTCAATATAGACCCAATTTTGAAATAATATATGAGATTACTTCAAGACAAATATGGTGATAGGGTTTCAAACATAATGTACAAGGATCATGATGGAATATACAAATGGAAAGAATATTTTTCTACAAGTATATTGGATATTGTTGCTAGGAGGAAGTTGAGCAAAAATATAATAACAATTATTATTCTAAGGGGAGCCAAGGAAAAGTTGATTTGCTAGTTGAATAGCTTAGAAGAATACACAGCAAGAAGTGGATATAATATAAAGCACCAACAAAATGGAAATATCATAAGAATATGAAGATATATTTGGGATAGACCAAGAATTCCAAAAGTCAAAATATTTGTATGGTTAGTAGGTCACTAAAAAAGTTTATCTCAGGATAACATAATGAAAAGAGGTTTTCATTGCCCCTCACAATGTGTTCTATGCAAAAAGGAGGAGAGTATAGACCATCACTTGGGACACTGCTCAATAGTCTTGCAACTATGGAAATGGATTCTTAATATGTCTACTAAATGCATAATAAAAAATAAAAAAATTGAAGAATAGTTAAAGCAATTGTAGAGCACTTTTAAAAGTGAGGTGTTACAAACAATCCGATATACATGAAAAGATACAATACTTTGGACTATATGGTTGGAAAGGAGTAGAAGAATATTTAAAGGAAATAAAAGCAATTTAGAGGTAATGAAACGGAAGATTTGTTTAGCCATAGAGGAGTCTAAACGAGCCCTATCAACTCACCCAATCCCTAATCTTGAGGTACAAAGCCTTGATAGATGGAGTCAAGTCATCAATTAGAATTATGATGGTGGGTATAGGATAAACAAAAGGAAGGAAAAAAATATAGAGTGAAAACCATCGGAAGCAGAGTTGATCAAATTGAATTTTGATGGAGCTTCTAAAGGAAATCTAGAAATAGTAGGAAGGGAATAATTAAAAATAATAAAGGTGATATTTTTTCACATTACACTTTAATAGTGGATTTAAGACAAATAATGAAGCTAAATCTTGGGTGTATTTGGAAGGATTTAAATATGCAGAAAAATTAAATGGAATAGAGTATGGATGGAGGGCAATTCACTAATAGTAATACATTCAATTTTGAGGAAAGCAAAGGCTCCATGGAACATACAAGAGATCATTGTGGAAATACAAGACCTTGATACAGAGTTCGAATAAATTAGGTTTACACATACATTAATAAAAGGGAAGAAATGTGTAGATAGACTAGCCAATAGAGGGGTCTAATAGAGGCATGAAGTTAAACTCTCTTTTCCATGGTTAGAGGAAGTAGTAAGTTTAGCTAAAGCTGACAAGAAAATTTTGAACGGAGAAAATTTAAAATAATATTGCATAAAATTACAAAAAGCTTCAAGGGATCAATTTATAGATCAATGCATTGGAGGAAACTAATAGACTATCTTTGGTAAAGTAGACTATGATTTTGTGAAACAAGTAAAAGTTTTATATGTTGAAGCAAAAGATGATATCAAATGGAATTCATGGATAAATGGATTATTTGAGTTGTCAATTATTGGTTGGATTATGAGATAGAGTATGGATTGGAACTTTCAAATTTTTGAGATTGCTCAATTCTTTATTTATTTATTTTAATAAGTTATATTTGGCTTTTATTGGGGGTCACTCCCATAAAAATACCAAAATATTACATTTGTTGCAGCATACATTTTTATCACAATTTTTTAATTTTATTTTTCTCTTATATATATTCTTCAACTTCCTTGAAGTGCTATGTTTCCATAATCAACTTCTTGACATCATTTTGATTAAGAGATAAAGTCTCACTTGGCCAATTACCTTCTAAAATTTGAATGTCACCAAGATGAAGATCAATACCGTAATTTGCTAATTTATATACTACCTAAGTTTCTTCTCTATAAATATGCTCACACTTCCAAGAGATTGCCTCTAGTAATAGATGATGAACATCAACAATAATATAATTTAATAGTCTTGATGATAATTTGTGAGTCCCCCTCAATTGAAATATATTTCCATCCTTTTTCTATGACAATTTTAATCATTATAAGAAGTGCCCTAGCCTCTACACAGTTAGTTGAAGTTTCATATGATTCTGTATAAGTGAGGATAATTTCACCTTCACTATTTCTGAAAATACTACCTCCACCAACTTTTCCTATATTTCCTTTAGAAGCACCATCAAAATTAATTTTGATAAACCCAAATTTTTGGACATTTTCATTTTACCATAGATCGAAGTATATCCTTTGTTTTAATTCCATTGTTGTAGATGACTCTTCCATGTATGTTCAAATCTTGTATCCAAGTTATTAGCACATATTTTTTACAATTGAGACTTCCCATGATTGAGTACCATATTTGTAGACATTCTACAAGAGAGGCAATAATACGGTTCTAAAATTGGGCATGATATTGAGATTTATTTAAAAAATGTTATTCCTTTCAAGTCATAAATTCAAACAAATAATGGTAGGGCCAATCCTCCAAAGAATACATAATGCTTTAGCTTTGAAATAATTAATCCAATATTTCATCAACTCTTTCAATGTTGATGGAGCTACCCAATATAATTTCATATATATATTTTAAATAATCTCAAATGGTATGAGCAAATGGACAATGAAGAAGTAAATGTTCTGATGTGTCTAAATCCTTCTCACATAAGGCACATCTAAAGGGTCCATAATATCCTCTTCTTTGTAGATTTTATCTTGTAAGAATCTTACTTTGAACTGCTAACTAAACGATTGTTGAGGCCTTAGGGAGAGCCTCTAGTGATCAAACATTTTTCCAAGAAAAATCCTTGGGAAAATGAAATTTTAATTGTTCTTAATCCTCACATCCCAACTTTACTGAGTATCCACCAGCCTTTGATAAATTCCAAACCAACTCATCCTTTCACGTAAAAATCATTAAATAAAACTCTTGATGCATCTTTTGAAGTTCCTGTACAATTTGTTTGATTTCCTCTCCTTCGACTAGGTTATTAAAAAAAATCCATGATTTGGAGTTATTTCTCATAGTTTGAGCCAATGGTTTCCATTTTGAGTCCATGATAAGAGGGTAAGGCTTCAACCAAGCATTAGATCAAAAATTTGCATAACTCTCATCATTGATTGACCATCTAATATGTTTTTTTATCAATTGAAAACTCTCTTTTATGAAGTTCTATATTGACAATCCTTTGGATAGAGTTCTTTTCCTAAAAAATTTCATCGCATCAAGAGAAATTATATATTTTTGAAGTAATATTTTTACCCAATTCTTTCCTTAATCTTTGAATAATCTCCACCCAAGCTTTGCTCCTAATGCCAAATCCATAAGTCTGCAATTTTTCAAGCCTGATCCTCCAATATTATTTCCTTTGCAAACCCTTTCCCACTTGCACAGAGAAAACCTAAAATTTTCCTAACCTTTCCATAGAAAGTCTCTTTGAATTTTATCAATTTGTAATGTTATATATATTGGTAGTCTTGAAAGACTATTAAATTGTTTATTAAAATAATACCATTGTGATTTTTTAAAATGTCATTATAATGTCAATGAGATTTATTTCATAACTCATTAAAATGATAAAATGTTTTTTAATTGGTTATTTGGGATTAAAATGAGTTCCACTTGTACTATATAATGACCCATAGTTTAGTTATTATGCATATATCCCTTGATAAGATTTAATCATGAAATTTTAACTTTTTGGGATTCTTAAAATATTTATTAGAGTTCTTGTGGTTGCACTTATGATTTAGGAAGGAAACTAACAATCCAAAGCTAGGAAAACAAACAATGATTATGTGAGTTTTTGGAAATATTACTCTACTAATATGCAATGCATAGATAATAGAGGTGGAGTTTTGGTATTGTGAAGGTTACTGCAAGAAAATGTCAAGAAGAAGGATGTTGAATTCTAGAATATTTGTATTTACAAACAATACTGAAGAAGATCAAGAAAATGAAAATAAAAAATTCAATTAAGATACAAGGATGTAGGTATCTAGCTATAGGAACTCAATTGAGATGAGAATTGAATATATTTGTAAACTCTCAAGTTCTAAAAGAGAGAGTTGTGATTTATTAAGGGTGGGGGACCCAAGTACAACCTTTTTTTCTCCAACAAAAAATAAATAAATAAGAGAGTTGTAAAGCCATTGGATAAAAGTTAGAGTAGATATTGATTAATATTTATAGAAGATAATTTTAGGAATTAAACGTAGACATTGAAAAATATTATTATAATTAATTTTATAATTTGAATAAGAGCATGTAAGCTATAAAAAATGGTTTACTTCTTGTAAGTCATTATCATGTTTGCACAATTTTTAAGCTTGGATAGGATACAATCATATCTCTATCTATAGTATCCTCAAGATTATATTCAAACTCATTAATATAGGTCCAAAACAAAATTAGGAAGAGTAAACATCTATGTTTGACCACAATGGTACTCTTAATAAGATTCTCTAATTCTCTCATTTATTTTTAAATAAATACATTGGACTAACATAATTTTATTGTATCCCATTATTCATTGAATGTGGTAACTCTACATTTGCTAGATGAAGATGCAAGCCTTCCCATGGAGCTTATGATTGAAAAGCATGGATGTACTAGGGAGAATTATGAGGCATATATCCAACCAGAGGGTCTCAATTACATTGTAATCTCATATGACATCCCTTGCTCTTTTGGAATAAATATAAAAATATATTTTACATTATTGAATCTTCTAAAGGCATTAATAATAATTTTTGAAAAAAAAATTAGGTAACACATAAGTTAAAGATAATCTCATTATATTTTTTAAACTCCAAAGATCCCATTATTTATATAGAGCAATCATTTTTTTAATTCCTTTTGTAACTTAAAGTAGTAATCATTCTCATTAGATGACATGAATATAACTAGTTAATTTTTATTATTCTCATGAAGGAAACCAAATTTTGAATCTCACAAAATAATACATGCATAATTACCAAATTGTTGTGATACCATTAAGTGGCCATGATGTAATATAGGTGTGATCGTTTCAATCCCATAAAACCAATTTAAAAAAAAGCAATCATCCTTTGTTGATTGCTTTAACATATACATATATATATATATATATATATATATATATATATATATATATATATATATATATATATATATGCATACATACATATATATATATATATATATATATATATATATATATATATATATATATATATATATATATATATATATATATATATATATATGCATACATACATATATATATATATATATATATATATATATATATATATATATATATATATATATATATATATATATATATATATATATATACATACATACATATATATATATATATATATATATATATATATATATATATATATATATATATATATACATATGTATATGTATGAGTATATACATATATACATATACATATGTATATATATACATATATGCGTACATACATATATACATATAGATGTGTGTGTATGTATGTATATATAGAGAGAAGGTGGTATGATTAAATAAAACACATAAAAAGCAGACTAGAAGTGTTCGCAAACCAATTCCATCCTAAGGGTCATAAAAAAACAAAGGGATGCTTCTATATGATGCTTAATATCATAATGATTTTCTTGAGACTTTGATATCCTTCCCCACTAGTTGTAGTGTAAAAGATAATGTCTTGTTTGCAAGGTATTTAGAGAAACTTATATGTCAAAATCAATCATTTTAGTGATTCAAAGGACCATGCACAAGGAATAAAATTAGCACTTGATTTATACATTTTATAATTGAGAGTTCAATAAATTTGCTTGAGTGATTCCTAATTTTATCCCATGTTTGAGTTTGAAATTCTAGAACCATTTCAAAATATTCATTCACTAAATCATATGTCAAAAATAAGATAATGCGATCAAAATATAGCAATAAATGACATGAAGAAAACGAAAGGAGACAAAAAGTTTAGGGTGGGTGCCCATGGTCACCTCAATATATCACATTTTATTTATACTTATCATATAAATGGATCCTCATTGAGGGGTATTTATAATTATACCAAATCCTCAATGAGGGGTTAAACTCAGGCTAGCATAAACTTAACCTCAAGGTTACCTTACAATATAATAATAATAATTTATTCAATTAAGTGTGGTTATTCATAAATATGGATTAACGAATACCACTAAGGATGAAATATGAAAGGGGCCCGTAGGATTATATGAACGTGCTTGAAGGCTTACATACCCATAGGCTACCTAATGGTGCTCATAAGCACCTCATCACACTTTTGGCCTTGGCATAAACAAGATCAAATTACATAAATTTCAACACCCCCCATAATTTGAGCTAAGAGGGCCAAGGAGAGAAGTCATTAGAGGTAACACCTCCCTCCATAATGGATGCTCTAATGGGAATTTAATGTTACTCCTTTTTCCTAATATTAATCATCAAAAAGCTTGTATTCAGCCATCTCAATATTCTTCAACCTTGTAATGTAATTCTTCATGAAGTTTCCTTATATTTTATGATACTTACAAATGTTTGACTTCTTTGAAACCTTTGACTTACCCTTTGGCTCCTAAACCTTATATTTCATTAACTTGAAGTCTTTTGGATGAGTTTGTGCATGAGAAAGAGCTCCATAATTCTTCATTGCTACTTCAAAATGGATTAGAAGCTTCAAAATTTCTTCAAGAGATATGGGTTGTGGCTCTTTGATAGTCATAGCATTCATATAAATAATAAATACAACTATATTAAAAGTAGGAGAAATATTGGAAGTAATATATTTTACATAATCTTCACTTTTAACCTTACCTCTTGCTATAGCTAGATTAGCTTTAGTGAGATATATAGTCTTCAACATTACTGAAATATGAAATTTTGATATTGGAGAACTCTATCTCTATTCAGTTAACTTCACTAGAACTTACTTTTTCATAGAGATCTTTCAAAGTAGTCCATATGTAAACAAGATCAGTTTTCTCTCTATGTGGAAAAGTACATATGCTTCCACTAATATGAAGAATAATCCAAGAGCTTCCTTCTTTCAGTTACTAATTTCATGATCATTGATACATTATTTTGAATCATTATCAAAGATGAAACATAGGTTTTTACTTCTAAGTAGTCTTGTCATTGGAACTAACCAAAGTGCTATAATTTTACCCATTTAGGTGAGTAAGATACCCTAAGGAATTTATTTTATATAAAAATATCTATAATTGGTATATAAATTGATTGGCCATTGTACAATTTAGAGAAAATAGGCTCCATAAGCTCCTATATATAAAATTTATGACCTTTGAAATATTTGGTTAACTTAACACTCAAATCAACAAAAAATCAAATGAAAAACCTTTAAAACAATTATCAAATTAGGAATTGCCACTTAAAAACACTAGATTGGATTCTATGCTGTTCTATTGGTGAATCAGATTTTGACATTGTATTTTATATTTTTGGATGATTACTCATATCATATGTGTGTTTATATATATATATATATATATATATATATATATATATATATATATATATATATATATATATATTTATTTATTTATTTATTTATTTATTTATTTATTTATTTATTTATTTATTTATTTATTTATTTATTTATTTATTTATTTATTTATGTATGTATGTATGTATGTATGTATGTATCATTTTTAATGGGTTTTAGACTCAACAAGGCTCAAAACCATGATAGATCACTTCAAAGCAAGCCAAAAAACCATTGTGCCATGCATGCAACTACAATGAGAAGAGATAAAATAACATATGGCATACAAAGAATGTACCTGATTGGAGCAAGGGAAAAATAAATCCAACACTAAGTTTTGAACTCGATTCCTTTTATTCAAAAGCAAGATGCCCAACCATTGTGCTATGTAGATGGTTAGAGTAGATGAAGACCATATTTCTTATAGTTTTAGTCATCCTCCTTGTAGATAGAATCCCTTCAAAATAAATGTCTATGGGAAATAAATATAGTGACCTCCATGCTTCAAATAATATGCCTAACCATGTGACTAAGATAGAGATAATGGATACCCTTGTAATTAATCATGTTAGGATGATTTGTAAAAATTATGCTATAAAATTTGAACTAGACTATGTTATTATCACTTATCAAGTGTAGAGTTGCAATCTCCTTTCGGTACATATGATTCCTCATTAAAAAATTATAATTTTTGGTGATTTGATCCCATGACTGGCTCCTAATTAACAACAAACCCTACCAATGTGTCACTCCCTTTATGATGGATGGAAAAATAATGACATTACAAAATATTTATGACTACAATAAAAATGGGACCCAAGATCTGAATAGCCAACCTATTTGCTCCTAAGGTGCACAACCTAACCATTGTGCCATCTATGCTAGCATGTCACATCTACACCCAATTACACAATTGTACGAAGGTAACTCACAAAAAATCTTGCGCATGAAGTTATTTCCAAAATGGCACTAAAATAGTGGCACCAAAAACATAATTTCAAATGCAAGAACCTTCAAAAACATGATCTAAATGTTGATTCCAATCATAGAAGATACAATTACTTCTTTCAGTTATGAGTGAATCTACTTTAGATCTCACTCTAACAACATGTTTAAATTTGTAATATTTTCTAGAACTATTTCAAAACATTCATTCACTACAATCATATGCCAAAAAGAAGATAATGCGATTAGAAGATAGCAATAATAAATGATATGAAGAAAATGAAGGGAGATGACAAGATTTATAGGGTGTGTGCTTGTGGACACCCCAATATATCACATTTTATTCATACTTATCATACAAAAGAATCCTCATTGAGGGGTATTTTTAGTGATACCAAAATCCCAATGACAGGTTAACCTTAGACTGACTTAAGCTTAAGCTTGAGGTTAATATTACAATAAAATAATAATAAATTAACCTTTTTAGTGATTAAAAATATTGATCATGGGTTTAAGATAATTTCTTTAATATATTGTGATGAATTGGATCATATGTGTAAGCTTGGTGTATCATCTTTTGTTCCTTATGAAAAGGATTTTTTTCTATAGTTGATAAGTAATATGGCATCATTAAGGAATGGTATTAACAACTCCATCATAGTGATTTGAATCCTTGAGACATATGAGTTATTTTCATATCATTGATGGGTTCCTTCCCATTGCTCTACCTAGTGGTGTTTGTGCAAGATGCATTTTAAGGAAGTGTACTTAAGGTTCTTTTCTAAAAGAAAAATATTAAAATGCCTTTCAACCCTTGGAGATTATATAACACACTATTTGTGGATGTATGGAAAATCATTCTCTTTTTGGAAATTGATATTTTCTCTCTTTTATAAATGATTTCTCTAGATATTTGTAGATCTACACTATTAATAGAAAGGATTAAAATTTTGTTAAATTTATAATTTAAATGGATTTAGTGGAGAGTTAGAGTAAATAGATATTAAATATTTAAGGAAATATGGGGGAAGAGAGATCACTAGTAATACCTTTAAGGATTTCTTGGTAGCTCTAAGTATTATCTTGAAATAGACCTTTTATAAAACTCCTTGTAAAATAATGTGTATGAGATAAAGAAAATAATTAGTTTAGAGATGGGTAATTGTATGAAGTATTCCAAGTAGACAAAGACTAAAATTTGGGCCAAAGTAGTAACTTGTGCAACACATATCACTATTAGAACACTGATCTAGGAAGGCAAATGTCTAAAACCTTTTGTGAATTTTATGGGATATGGCCTTTAGTTTTACATTTTCATATTTTTGGATCAATTGCATGGTCTCACTCTAAAAGAGAAGTGAAACAAAAAAATGATATTGGATGAAAAACAGGGTTTTGAAAGGGACCCTGACCCTTTTACATGAGAGGCCTGATCATATTGGAAAATAAAAACCACAGGCCAACAAAAGAGATTCTAGCAAAAAGCACACACCTTTCCTCCTAGGAAAGATAACACTAAAGTAACACTTTCAGAAGAAAAGTATTACAAAGATAACACCAAAAATAAACTGGTCTCAGTTTAAGCATTGTCCTTCAACTCCATGAGGGTTCTAGCTAATTCCACCTCCTCTATCTTCAACTCAACTATGTTAACCAATGAATATTTCACCCTCATTTGTCTATCCTTCATGTTCTTCTTGAAATATTGAATGCTTTCCTCTTGAGCCTTCCAAAAAACCTTGCTTGAGCTTTCCCATTGGCTAAGTTTTTCATTCAACACTTGCAAATTTTTATTAATTATATCCTCACTAGGTTTTGTAAAATTTAGTGAAGGAGTGGATTGTTGCTGCTTCATTTTCCTATTTTGGGCTCTTAAGACTCTATCCCACTTATGTTTGGCCTGAATATTTCCTTGTGAACTACCTATAATTGCAACATCACCCTCTGATTCTTCCCCTGTTTGCACTTTTTATTTTATCAAAATGAGTGCCCACTTTCCAAAATTCCTAAAGTTTTGTTGGATCCTGTCTCCTTGAGTAGTCCTGATACCAAAATTCAATAAAATGCCTTTAACCTTGTCAGTTCTTGTCCACATTTTCAACCACCCACTTGATTCCAACGAGATAATACTAAAAAACTACTGAGATCTTCCAGTGCTGAGATCCATGAGAAAGGACAATAAAAGTTTACTGTGGATATTGTTCTTGTACTATTTTCTCTTATTGATAACCACAAATATTTTCCTGATACCAAAATTCAATAAAATGCCTTTAACCTTGTCATTTCTTGTCCACATTTTCAACCACCCACCTGATTCCAGCAAGATAATACTAAAATAATATTGAGATCTTCCAGTGTTGAGATCCATGAGAAAGGACAATAAAAGTTTACTGTGACTATTGTTCTTGTACTGTTTTCTCTTATTGATAACAACAAATATTTTGGAATAGAACTTGTCCATCCACTTCATTCAATTTATGATATGAGTCATCCTAATAGGTTGACCTTCAGCCTCCAATGCAACTATTCTTTGTAATGGCAGTGGAAAGTTCTCTTCCCAAATTTTGTTTTGACCACTATCCACCCCCATATTGGCCATAACATCAGCAACATGATTACCTTCTCTATAAATATGATCAATTACAACATCACTCATTTCTTTCAGGATCCTTGAAGTGTCCTTTATAATGTTAAGTATAAACTTGTTCTCCGTTTCTCCTGATTTCAAATCTCTAATAATGTTTAGAGAATCCCCTTGGACCATAAATTTTCTATAACCTCTATCATATAATTGTTGGACTCCTAAAAAAAGAGCTTTGGCTTCTGCCATATGGTTGGTCTGAGTTCCATAATCCTCCGCATAAGCCCATAAAATTTATCCTTTATCATTTCTAATCACTCCACCCCCACCTGCTCTTCTCAGATTTCCTTTGGCTGCCCCATCAAAGTTAAGGATTATCCAACTTTGTCTTGGTTTCATCCATCTTGTGTTTAGTATTTTCTGGGTTGAGTCCATGATGCATGGTTTGGATTGTTTTACCTTCCATTCTTCAACAATCATTCTTTCTTCTCTTTTCTCATAACCCTTCACTTATGGGAGAATGGATAGATTATCTTCAATAGCTACTTTGATTCTTTTGAAGACATAAACTTCATCCTTCATCTCATTCCTAAATATCATTTATTCCTTTCCCACCATATACCCCATATATAGTGAGGGAGGATTAGGCTCCATAATCTTGTCAGGATCCCACTTACAAAGGGAGATCTCCATTGGTTAAACAAATCTCTAAAGGTTTGTGGCATGCTCCACTTGACTAAAAGAGAATTCATTATAGCATAGAAAACTTTATTCAAGAACTCACAATGGTTGAATAAATGGTCAACTGACTCAACATCCTTATGGCACAATGAACATATATTTGGTATTTGGAACCCTCTTTTGCACAAATTATCTATTGTTAAAATATTATTCTGTAGGCATAACCAAAGAAAGAAAGCATTCTTAGGCACAAAATTAGGGGACCAAACCTTCTTGACTAGAAAAGCTCCACCTCTAGAAAGAGTATGAGCTTCATAGGCTGATTTGACTGAGAAGAGTCCTTTTGGAGAATGGATCCACAACAAAGAATCCTCCTTGTTGATTTGGGAGATGTGAAAGCTCCCAATCAACTAATTTAAATTCAGGAGAGAAAGTTGTTTCCATTTCTTTCTACCATTAAGACATTCCACATAATCCTTAACTTTTTCCCCATATTTAGCTATCAATGGTGCCCACAACTCCTGAAAATCATGTTTATTCATCAGAGGTTCTTGAAGGATCCAAGAATATTCCCAAAAGAAAACTTCCTTCCCTTCTCCTACCTGCCATCTCATATTGTTCCTTAAAAAACTTTTGGTTTTTAGTACTCCATTCCATATAGTTGATCCTCTAGGAGAAATTACTCTTCTAAAAAAGGGAATGTGATTTTCTAAGTACTTCACTTTCATGATCTTCTTCCATAGCATACTTTCTTCTATGCAAAGTCTCCATGCAATTTTTGAGATTAAGGCTTTGTTAAAGAACTATAAATTTTTTAGGCCTAACCCCCAACTTTCTTTGAAGTGCAAACTCTATCCCAGGATACTAGAGAAAGTATTTGCTTGTCTTCAACCCCAGTCCATAGGAATATTTTAAATATCATCTCAATCCTCCTTCTTACCTTGGAAGGCATTTTAAATAGAGACATATAATAAATTGGAATACTTTGTAAGGTTGCTTGAAGTAGCTGCATTTTTTCTACTTGGCTAAGGAGGTTGCCTTTCCACCCAGCCAACTTCCTTTGAATCCTATCCAAAATAGGAGACCACATTTCCTCCTTCATACGACTTAAAAAAGTGGTATTCCAAGGTATATGGATGGGAGATTTGCTATATTACAACCAAATTTTTTTGCAATCCTTAATTGTAACTATCTCTCTATGTTCACAAAATAAATATTGCTTTTATTGAAGTTTATCATCTAATTTGATGCCCTTTCATATTTTTGGAGAATCTCTTTGACTTCCCTTGCCTCTCTACATGTAGCTTCTCCAATAATGACAATATCATCCACAAACTGCTGACATGAAACTGGTTCCAATCTCCTTGCTGGTTTGATACCCTTGATTCTACCTACTATTGTGGTTGCTTGCATTGATCTTCCCAATGCTTCAGCCATTAAAATAAAAATATAAGGGGATAGAGGGTCACCTTGTCTTATACCTCTTTGGCTCCCAAAGAAACCACAAGGTTTGCCATTTATAATGACTAAAAATTTGGCTGAAGAAATACAAATATTAACCCATTTCCTCCATTGTTCACTAAAACCAAACTTATGCATAACCTTGTCTAGGAAAGTCCATGAAACTCTATCATAAGATTTATGCATATCTAATTTAAGAAGCATACTTGGTTCTCCTATTTTCTCCATCGAATGAATTATCTCATGTACAATGATGATCCCATCTACTATCTATCTTCCCTACACAAACCCTCCTTGAAGTGGAGAGATCATAATAGGCAACAAACTCTTGATTCTATTAGCCAAAGTTTTTGTGAGCATTTTGTAAAGAGTGCTACATAAGCTTATGGGTCTAAAATCCTTCAGAGATGACGCTCCATATTTATTTAGAATTAAAACTATAAAAGTTGTATTCCATTCTTGGAGCAAAGAGCTAGAGGATTGAAATTCCCTTAATGCTTTTGAAATATCTTTCCCCATTATATACCAATATTTCTGAAAGAAACCAGCTGGGAATCCGTCTGGTCCTGGTGCCTTATCCTTCTCCATACCAAATATACTACTCTTAATCTCTTCATCTGAAAAAGGGGTCATTAGCCGGGCATTCATTTCTTCAAAAATCAAGGTAGGAATATTCAATAAGAGATCTTTTGCATCCTTTGGATCTTCCTCTCTGTCTCTAGAAAATAAATTTTGGAAAAAAGAGATTGTAGCCATTGCAATCTCCTCTTCTTCCTTCAAAACTTCTCCCATCTCCAAAATTATTTCCCTAATCCAATTTGCACTCCTATGTTTCAGCATGGACATATGAAAATACTTTGTATTTCTATCTCCACCCTTCAACCATAAAGATCTCAATTTTTGCCACCAAAAGGTCTCCTCCATAGCAAGTAAATTATGAAATTCAGCCAAACTACTTTTCTCCATCTTGTCTAATTCCTCTGATCTTCCCTCATTCCGTTCCTTCTCTTCAATTTATTGTAGCTCTTTCATGATGGAACTCTTTCTTTGAAATATATTGCCAAATTATTCTCTGTTCCACTTCTTCAAATTTCTTTTTATGATTTTGAGTTTCTTCGATACCTGAAACATCTTTGTACCATACACATTCGATGCCTACCATTCCTTAATCAAACCTTCTAGATCTTGATGACTAAACCACATAGCCTCAAATCTAAAAGGAAGTCCTTTTTATTTTCTTTCCTCCATGAATTCCAACAAAAGAGGGCTATGATCCGATGCTACTCTTGGCAAAGTCTTCAAGCTACAACCATGAGCATTCAAGATCCAACTTACTGAAGCTAGGGCTTTGTCTATTTTGGATTGAATCAATCCTCCTACAATTCTTTTGTTAGACCAGGTATATATCAATCCTTGAAGCTCTATGTCCATCAACCCTAGGGAAGCAATGAACTCACCAAACTCCTCCATGTTGTTAGAGAACAGGTTAGACCCTCCTTGCTTCTCACCCAAAGAAAGAGTAGAATTGAAATCTCCCAAAATTAGCCAAGGTACATCCATACAAGTACCTAAGGATTTGAGGTCTCTCCATAGCCTCCTATCTATGGTCGAATTATGAGCATACACATTCGTGACTAACCAAGAAAAATTTGACTTCTTACATGTAAACAAGACTGAGAGAAACATGTCTACTTCTTGGATTAACTCACCTTCCATTGTTCTTGGATCCTAGAGCATCCATAGCCCACCTGACACTCCTTGAATCGATCTACAAACTCCTTCAGATTTATTCCAAATAGATTTTTTATTTTGTCAAAATTATTGATACCTACTTTAGTTTCCTGCAATAGAAAAATATCAGCTCTAAACTTCTTCCTAAAGTCCTTCATTACCCTTTGCTTTGATGGGGCATTTAATCCCTGAATATTCCATGATATGATCTTTATTTTCTGGAAGATTGTGGTACTTTTCCCCTACTCAACTACAATGTCTATTGTGTGCCATTAGCTACTTCCTGGGTTGCTTTCCTACTTCTCACCTCTACACTTTTGGGTCTTCCTAGATTTTTACCACTTCCTAGATCTGTTGTTTTTTTGGTGCTTCTAGTTATTCACATAGAACTTATGCCCTCCTTATTTTTTTCCCTGTTGAAGACTGGATTTGTTGTTTCATAATCCCTCTTTTACTCTTCTTCATTTTCCTTTTATTCACTACCTCTTGGAAGCCATCTTCTTCTTCTAAAGAGGACCAAATATCCTTTGATTCTCCTTCTTGTTCATTGGGTAAGACTTCACCCTCTTCACCACCCCATTGAGTCTCTCTTACCACTTCCTCCTCTTCCCCTTCTTGGGATAACTTTGTTTCCTCTCCCTCTGAAATTTGGCCTACTTGATTGGGAGTGTTTTGTTCTTGAGATCTCTCTTGGACAACCAATTGGTTCTGATCTAGTTGTTGATGGGCCATATTTCCTTCATCATCTCCTTCTTTTCCTATTTCTTATTCATTTAGCTCACCTAGAACTTCAAACTTATTTTCATTATCTTCTCTTATCTTGGAAGATTCTCCTTTCTCCAATAGAGCTAATTTTTCTTCTGATTAAAACTCTTTTCTCTTTTAGATCTGAGAATTTTCCTTCTTATTTGACTCTTTCCTCTCCAAACATTTTGCTTGTAAGTGCCCTGCCTTCTTACAGCCATAACAAATTGGCATTGAGGACTCATATTGTATTTCTTGTGTCCAAAATCCTCCATCTGAGACCAATTTGATTACAGTAGGTAAGGGTTTTGTGAGATCCACATTCATGCAGAAGCGAGCAAAAACCATCCTTGTTTTTGCCCTTGTTGTTGGATCAAAAGCTATCAATTTTCCCATTGATTTGGCTATTCCTCTAAAAATATCTTCATCCTAGAAAATCACTAGAAGTCCAGGTAGTTGAACCCAAAGAGGGGCCATATTAATATTTTTTGTATCCGGGTTAAAGTCTGGAGTCCATTTTCTTAGATAAACACCTTTTTCCCCAAAAAACCATGGCCCTTTCAACAAGATTGAACTCATATCTTCCTGACTTTTAAAGTTGAATAATAAAAAACCCTTGTTCAATGCCACAATTTCCAGTCCACCTTTCACTCACCATTTTTGATTCGCCCATCTCCTGATTGTATCCAAGTCTGGATGGATACCCATAAATTTTCCAACCAAAGAGTTTTCTCTTTCTTTCAAAATTCTCTGAAGAATAGGTTGTGGGATCCTCAGCATTGGGAATTCCTCCTCTTTTACTAGATCCAAGTCAAAGCTTTTCCTTTCTGGGTTAACTACTCCCATTAGTAATTTTGCCCATGATTGATGTGCTCCCAATTCTAGAGGAACTATTCCTCCCCGATCTGCTTCCTTATTGCTAGTCTCCTCAGAAGTTTTCTTCATATTTCTCCCGTGTTGTTCACATATCATCAATTTTTGGATAAAAAATCCATTGTTGTTGCTTGCTCTAGAAAATCTACCATCACTACTTGAGATAAAAAATTCATTACCATCGCTTGATCCAAAAAATCCATCATCGCCACCTGATCCAAAAAAATTGTCATTGCCACTTAATCCAAAAAATCAGTTGCCATTGCTTGCTTCAAAAAAATTGTCATCATCGCTTGATCCAAAAAATCCACCATTGTAGCTTTCTCTAGAATATTTTCACCATCACTTACTCCAAAAAATTTGTCTCTACCACTTGATATAGAAAATCCATCACCACCACTGCTTGATCCAAAAAATATTCCACAGTTGCTTGATCCAAAAAACTGTCATTGTCGCTTGGTCCAGAAAACTTATCATCATCATTTGCTTCAACAAATCTATTGCTATCACTTGAGACACAAAATCTATAGTTTTTTCTTGATATATGGTTGTATATATTGAGCACATGTTTCAAAAAAGTTTTGGATTGCTATAGAATATGCTTAGAAAAGTGTCTCTCAAGAAAAAATAGAAGTGAAATAAAATTTAAGCAAAGAGTTATAAATATATTCATACTAGTTATAGTGATGGCTCTAAGGATTATTTCCTTTATGATCCCATTGCTCAAGGTATTTTTATTTTGTGTGATATGAAATTCAAGGAGATTCCTTCATTGGGTTCCTTTGCTCAATGTTCATCACTTCTTATAGATTCTCCTTCCACTTATGTTGATTCTCGCTTTGTCTAGTTGATTATACTTCAATTATCTCTTATTTTTAGTCCTTTTGTGATCATAGTCCTACTATTTTAGTAGATATTGGTGGTTATTCTTTGAGTCCTAAAGATACTTAATAGATATTTTCCTTTTATTTTACCTTGGATACTTTATTATATGAGCATGATCCTCTTGTACATTAGATTACTACTTTGAATGATTTTTTAAGTATTAAAAATGTGTTAGATTGTTTAGTCTCTCCTTTGATAAATATTTGGTTGTTTGTATGGCTATGTTATATTGAGATATTCTTTAGGATGTACAACCCATATATAGAAAGAATTTCTTTAGAATCCACTTCCTTTTCAGGCCTTATTTTTTAAGGTGGATGATTTTGGATATCCTCTCACTTATTTTCAAGCCAAGATATGATTTTAGTAGGAAAATATTATATAGGCAGAGTGATTATATCATTAGATTCAAACACAAAAGTTGGTTCCTCTTATTTAGGGTAAGAATGTGGTTAGTTTCAAATGAGCCCATGATATTGAGTTTAGTTCAAATGGATATATTGAGAAGCATAATGTATACCTTGTTGTTAACAGATTTATTCAAAATGAGGGAATTGACTGCCTAGAGACTTTCACCATTATGCATCACAATCATTCTATTTATATGATTCTTTACATTGCTATTGTATATGGGTGGGAAATTCATAATATTATATCTTAATTATTCAAATTATTGTATTATGGTATTTAAGGGTATTTAAGTACATACGATGCCTATTTCAGGCATAACAAACCCTCAAGTAAACTTTCAACTACCTTGTCCTATACTACATGCATGTGCCTTGTGAGGGGTGGTTATACCACTTGACTTCTCACATGGTCTATGATGTAATAACTCCTTGTATTCCCTATTATTATATCATAGTCAAAATCTCTATTGTTTTTATGATCAAATAATAATTTTTAGGATGATGTTGGAATTTGAGAGAGAAATTCTCCCTTAATATATACTTCCTACTTTTATACTTAGGAGTGTTAGGTTCTACCAATAATGCACTCCAAAATATATTTACTACTAATGTTTGTAGAATTTAATGCTTGAAGTGTACTTTTTTAATGTCTTCAAGTGAAGCATGTGTTTTCTCAATATGGAGGATATTCATTAAATATGGCATGTGTTGATGAGATCAAGTGTTCTCTTGTTGTGTAGACTTGTTCCCAAATCTTGTCTTGAGCAATGTCTTCTATTGAGGTAAGTTCAATCACTTATTTATCCTTTTCCATTGTTTCACTTATTTGATTAAGATTTTACTTGTGATATGTGATGTATTCTTGCTTTCTTTGATATTTAGCATGATGTGTTACCATGCAACTTGTATCAATCATTGCATAGATTATTTTAGAGTATTTTCTTATGCATTACCATATCTTCTGTTTGAACTAGTTTCCATTTTAAACTTTGATTATCTCCTAATGGAGTGAGATCAATCATCTTCTAATTATTGACACCGTTCATCTATAGAAGAAATTATTTATGATAAGCAATGTATTCATGCATTCTTTAGTGTCATTGGTGATTGAACCTTCAATGTTTGATGCATTGATTCCTCATTCATTTTGCTATCAAAACTTCTACTAATGGTGAAGAATCACATTTCAAGTGTATGTGATTCCTAATATTCTTGGTTGTATTATACCAATAATAAATTGGATGATCTAAATGTATCTAATTTTCTTGAACTATCATATGTTTGGAATCATACCAAACATTTTTGTATTATCTTATCTAAAAAACACATGTTCTTCAATTTATTGATTATTTTCTTCTTCTTTTCTTCTTTGACCTGATTTTCCTTAGTGACATTACTTTGATGTACCTTTATCAAAATTTGCAATTGCTATTCTAAATATTACCTATCATGTTGTTGGTTCATCTCTCATGAAGTGGATCCATTCTTGAATGGAGTATACCAAAATTCCCTCATGGTGTATCCACTTATTCTATAATATCCACACATATTTTATGCATTGCAATCACTTATTTGAGAATTATTTCTCTAATTTTGATGTCTTTGAAAATTAATTCTTTGTTGGAAGCACTATGGAGGTATCATACCTCTTATAAATAGTTGCTTTCCTCTTTCACTTGTAGCTATTAATTATTCTTCTTTTGTAGTATGTGAGGCCTCTACTTTTTGAAGTAGGTTCACCAACTTCTCAAAGCTTGGTGTTTGCTTAGCACTATTTAATGTAGTATAAGAACATTTTACTTTGTTGGAAGTGATCTCAAATAATATGAACTAACATTTAATCAGATACCTGAATTCCTAGTGCTTGCAATGATGCTCACAATTTTGTTATTCTCCTCATGAATAATTTTAGTTTTTTTCACTCTTCATATTTAGACAATGAATCTAGTTTTCATCCACGGTTGTGGTCATATACCTAATGTATATTTTTATCTCATCTGCTACTCTAAACATGATGATTAGTATTGCTTTTATATCAGCCTTGTTAACTTTTATTTGATCTTCTTCATCCATAGTAGGATAGGAAGTGCTTCCATCTACTACTTTTCATACTTCTTCAAACTTAAGTTGTGTCATGAGTTTGGTTTTCTAGCTAGCATAATCATTTCCCCTCAACAATTGGAAATCTAGAAACAAGAATTTTGGTGCTCCACTAGCCATAGTAAACTCTTACAAAATTTGAATATCTTCTTTTCATTGAATTAACCTCTAAAAAATATTTTCAACGAGTATATATAAGCTTATACATAGATTCTTAAGTGTTGCTTCAAAACTCAAAAGACTTGTTTTTCCAAGTAAAACTTATGAAGGTTAAATATTGGTGTAAGGTTAAATATTTTCTTCCTTGATTTTAAAGAAAATTGAAAAAATCAGACACTCTTTTTTACTTTTGTCCTGCTATGTTCTTTTCTTTTGAGAAACATGTCAACTTAGATTTTGGTGCCTTCAAAACATCTGATAACACCTTATTTTTTCTCAAGAAATATTTTCAATAGTTTTATGGATGTAAATGATTACCTTCTTGTTCTGTTCGATTGCTATGATCATTATTTTGATGTTTTACTTATGTTGGAAGTATTACATTATTTGATAAATTGTAAGAATATTGTAAGTACCATGTAAATAGTTTAGTTTAGAGTGTGATTAATATTTTACTATATAATAGGTGTCATGTAAGTAACTGTGGAGTTATATAAAGTTGTAAGCTTACAATAGCAGTAAGGGCTTTGACCTCTCTTTGAGAGATCCAAGGTTTAAACGCCACTCAATATTAGGGGACCAAGATCCCTCATAAAAACCTGTGTAAACTCATTGAAAAAGTTTGAGGTGTCATGTTAATAAGTGTGGAGTTATGTAAGTGATGAATTATGTAACAGTTTATCATTTAGTATGTGCAATCATTAGAGTCTTTGTCCTTATGTGGATATGTAGATTCAATAACAAATTGATTATTATATGATACTTCTCCCATGATAAATATGAAATTTTAGATCCCTCGTGTGTGTGAGAAGATGAAAAAAAATTGTGTAAGCTATGAATATGAAGAGTCTCATATCCAATGTGTATATATTAAAGAAAGCTTTGTCATTGGGATCGAAATATTTTTTTCAATACATTGTATTTGCATTGCTTGAGTTTATCTCTCGTGTGTGTGTGTGTGTGTGTGTGTGTGTGTGTGTGTGTGTGTGTGTGTGTGTGTGTGTGTGTGTTTATTGAATATTTTTTGTGAGTTTGTTTTTAAGTTGTGTGAACATTTTATATTGATCCTATGGAAAATATAGTTGGATTGCTAACATTGGTATCAAATCCATGTTGAGAATATGGTGAGAGAGATAGTAACAGTTGAGAGATTTCACATTTGAGAAGAGATATGGCAAGAAAAGTACCATGTTTGAGAAGAGATATAGTGAGAAAGAGACCATATTTGTAGCCAAGTTGGAAGAGAAATATTGAAAGAGCGATAATAATTTTATATCAAAGTGAGGTTAATAAGCTTCCAAGATGGTAGAAACCATATCCAAAAAATTTAAGCTCCCAATTCCAATCCTATATAGCACCCAAGAGAGGTCATGTCTAGATAAGGATGTTAGAAAAGCCGATGAAGCAAGAATTAGGTTGAATAAAACATTGGAGAAGCAAGCAACACATATCCAAAGAAGCTAAGTGAGCAATAATAGTGTAGTGCAACTAGGAGAAAGCATAGAAGAGAGGTCATAGGCAAGCAAAACATAGAAAGGATGGCATATTAGTAGCACTATTGTAATACATGAAAGCAAATAAGAAAAATTGCATACAATTCAGAGGTCAAACAATGTAGAAGGGAGAACTTGTGTAAATTTTACATTGAATAACATGTTGGTGAACAAGATAGCAGGAGTTGTAATGCACAAAATGGAATATTGCATGCTGATAATAACGTCCAAATGAGAACAATGTTTTAATTGTTTTTTAAGGTACCTTATATACCTTTATTGATTTATTTTATGGAGGATTAAATTTAAAAGATGAAATTTATATGAATCAATTATAAAATGGAAGAAATTTGATAGAAGGTAGAGTTAAGAATTGAAAAGTAGAAGAGATTATTTTTGGATGAAGTTATTTAGAAGAGAGCAGAATTAAAGAATGTAAAATTATAAATGAAGAAGATAATTGGAGGGAGTTATATGGAGAAATTAATATATTGAAGAAAATAAATATTTTAAGAAGATGATTACTGAAAATTAGAATATTTAATAAGGAAATCTGATTTGGATAAAATATATTATTTGATTAATTGAAATTTAAAATATTATTGACGAAATAATAAGAAAGTTGAATTAATTTGAATATTGAAGGAAAATTTGAAGAGCACAAGCTTATACTGAGAGGGTGAGGGGTGAACAGTATAAGACCACTTTTTACTTTTGTTTTCAATTCAATATTATGTAGTGTATAGATAGCAGTATCAATAGCAGTAATCAAATAAATGCACAAAACACCATACACATTAGATACACAAATTTAAAGTGGTTCACCCAATGTTGGCTACCTCCACAAAGAAAATATTTCTTCTAAATATTTCTCAAATAATATTTTGGGAATCCTTCCCAATTACAATGTTTATGGACCTCTGTCAAAAGGAGATGTTGATACCCTGAATTTGGTTTGTGGATATCTATCCATAGGAGAACTCATTCTCCTATGCTCTAGATGGTGATCCTCTAGAATATTGCATCCACTGCACTGACAGTGGATATCTCTCCACTTGAAGACTCTTGTCCTCACTTAGAAGGCCTATCCTCAATGTCCTAGATGATGGATCTCTATCCACTAGAGACTCTCCTCTCTACTCTGTCACCTCCAAAGCTCTACTCAATAGGTTCACTCAGAACCTTCTCAAATTTGCTAAACAGGTCCACTCAGAACCTATCCAAATTTGCTCAACAAGTCCACTCAGAACCTTCTCAAATCTACTCAACAGGTCCACTCAGAACCTGATCAAATATGCTCAATAGGTCCACTCATAACCTGATCAAATCTTCTTAACAGGTCCACTCAGATAATTATCAAATCTACTCAACAGGTCCACTAAGAACTGTTGACAATTTTGTCACATTGCACAACGGGGTAGAAAAAAATCAAAATTTTGTACAGTCTCTCTTTTGTAAAGTATTTCTTTTAATTTCATGAATTTGTTCCCTTGCTTTTAGAAACAACATTTTCAAGTGTTGCAGCAATTTTGGCTTTCCCTGCCACCCCCTTGTACATAAAAATAAAAAGAAAAAGCTTCGCTGCCAAACAAACCAAGGAATATAGCTTCATTGAAAGAAATCGCTAAGGGTGAAAATTACTTTGGGGCCGAAGCACTTCAAGAAGCTACTTCGGGTGAAAACCTTGCTTAGCGGCATTGCCGAAGAAGAATTCAGAAAAAGAACTTTGCACCTGAAGCATTTCTAGGATCCACTTCGGGTGACTTTTTTGCGAAGCGACATTCAAAAAATTTCAAAATAATAGCTTCACCAAAGGAAAAACGCGGTCCGAATTGACTAAGGCAAGAAAACTGCTTTGGACCCGAAGTCCATCAAGCAGTTACTTCGGGCAGAAGTTTTGTGAAGTGGTGTTGCCGAAGCAAAATGCAAATGAAGAAGAATGAAAACTACTTCGAGCCCGAAGCATTTCAAGAAGCTACTTCGGGAAAGAAACTTGTGAAGTGGGATTTGAAGGAGCACAACGTTAAAAGTACTTCGCAAAAAAGCCGACGAAGCACCCACTTCGGGCCCCTTCACCAGCGAACCATTTTTACTTCACCAAAAGTTGTTGCGAAGCATCTACTTTGGCTAGTTTTCGTGCGAAGTACTTCCACCCGAAGTGGCGGAGGTCATGGAGAACGTAATATTTTGAAGGCAAGTGCTTCGGCCGAAACCTTCCCGAACCACAGTTTTGAAAGAGGATCGCGGCGAAGCAGTTCTCCAAGGCATCAACGAAGCAATTTTTTCAGCGAAGCAGAGAAGTAAAGACCCCATTTTGAGGAAGAAAAAATACTTTGGCTCTCACCATCCCCGAAGATATTTTGCGAAGCTCAACCGTGCAAAGTGCAAATCAAGGAGGATCTTCTTTGGCTCAAGTCCATTGTGAAGTGAAGTTATGAACGAGGAATTAGCGAAGCACTTCAAGGGCACATATTCCAAGCTAGGTATTTTCCCGAGGTGATCAAGTGCCTCATAAATGCATTTTTTCATGCCCGGTAAGCCCGCTATTCATTTTTAGCAATTGGAAATGAAGTATTAGTCCATGATGAAGAACCCGGTGAGCATGGCATCCACTCGAGAACTGCACCTAGAAACCAAGGACGCTTAGACGGCTCATTAATGCATGTTTCCTTGGTCAACCCGGTTGCAGTTTCCAGTTTTGGTAACGGATTTGAGAGCTCGATCATGAGAGCCGCGAGGAGCCAACTTCTCAGCTTTCAAGGATGTACTCCTCCATTTTGTGTAATTATGGCTCAAAGGGTCGGGTCCTCTATAAAAACCCAGGCATTGTAGTGAAAAAGGGGGGGAAATTTCTGCTAGAAAGTTGTTGTAACTTGCATTTCTACGATTAATACTGAAGAGCTTTGGACTCTATTTCTCTCTTGTATGCTACCTTCTATGTTTATTTCTTTCATCTGTCTTCATTTGTATATTGTAATTCTAAATCCTAGATTTAGGTATGCGATTGGGGACTGAATCCTAAAATTTACCCAAAGGATACATAGGGGAGGAAAACGTCATATTGATTTTCTTTTATGCTGCCTGTGGATAGTGTTTCTGTTACATTCACTTTTCTTAATCGTCATTACTTTGAACTCTAAATTTCGGTGAGAGAGAAAGGAGAATACTGGAACTCATCTAGAGGATACATAGGAGGGTTAATGTTGCATTTCTTTCATTTATTCTTGGTGTTCCTTACTGCTACCTCAAGTTATTAGTTAGTGATCATGCTTCCTATTCTCTCCCACTTTAAATCATTGATCTCTCTTCCCTTACTCCCTTTATTTCTTTCCTGCACCTTTACTCTATTTATCTCTTTCCTGCACCCTTATCTCAAAACACCAAAGTAGTTTAGCATAGGAGCCGACCTTTCTTCGGATATTGGCACGAGGGGAATATCTTCCCTTCGACCTTTCAATGTTGGTCTAGGTCTAGGGCGCATACACTTACCCAAATCCTTTCCTGGGCAGATTTGATGACCAACAATTTTTGGCATGCTCGGTGGGACCCGGTCAGTCTCACCTTATAAGTGGTATTGAGAACCGATGCTCTCATTACCAAAATAATCTTAGCATCTGGTGACTCTGTTTACCTAAGAATATTTAAGTCGTAAATATCGATACTTAAGTTTGTGCCTTCATGCAAACAAGATGGAGAGTTAGGAATAGAGGAGAGGAAACTAAGTTCTTTGAGCTAGATATTGACGCCTTTGGGGAACGATCTAGGTTAGTCACCCCCGAGTCTTTGTTACGTGGAACATCCTCATAAGAGGTCGTTGTTGAAAAACAAGGCCTAACTTTTGATAGCACAGTGGCTATCTTTCCTCCTAATCCTCCCAACTCACCGAAGCATCCTAGTGCCTCCATTCCTACCAGACGTCCTGTTAGCAACCAAGGAGGAGCTTCGAGGATTCTTGTCTCTCAAAGTCTAGTCATAAATATGGCACAACAACAACAAGTGTAGCAGCAACCGCCACCCAGATTATTTCCAACATGGAATTCTTCGGGACCACTATATCTAGCAAGACAAGGGCAAGTTTCGCTTGCTACTATAAAGAAGATCCCAAATTTTGATGGAACTGGGAAGACTACCCTGGAGCACATCCAGGATATAGTTTCTCTGGTAGTGATCCATGACATCATAGAAGAGTAGGTTATGGTAAAGCTTATGGTTCTATCTCTTAGAGGAAAACTCCTCTACTGGTATAGATCTTTACCACCCGATACTATTACAGGATGGGACCTCTCTCCTGCAGCAGTTCACAATGATCTAGAGACATCCACAAGAAGATATCATAGAATTCAATGTCAGGTTCGCTCAAACCTAGCAAAGAATACCAGTTGGACTTCGGCCAATTGAAGAATCCGTAATGTACTATTTCCTTTGGGCTTTCAATCCTGATATCAGTGTGATGGTAAGGTATTTGAATATCAATACCTTCCCAGAGTTATATGAGTTAGCCCAAAAGGCAGAAATGGATCTAATAGCTTTGGGTAATCTTCTCCAAAGGATGTCGATGCCCATACTTCCTGATTTCTATCAATCCCAGTATGCAAGCGTAGCCGCTTCATCAATCTCTCCAACCCCTGCACTCCTGATCTCATCTTGGAACCCAAATCCCATCGTATCTCAAATCATTGCTCCACAAATTCATTTTCCCACTTTTTTGACATCGTAGCCCATGGTTACTTCAGCATTCCCTCTATTTCCAGCACCACTTCAAAACCCATCCCTACCTCCAATACCGACAATGGCTCCATTATCGTCGATTCCCAAATCCGAGGACATGCAAGTCAAAATATTGCAAGAAGTTCAGTCCTTGAACTCCACAATGCAGACCCTATCTAATGACATGACCATTATGAAAAAGAAGCAAGCACAACAAGATTTTCTATCGAGAAGATCTTATCCTACGCATGCGCTTACTAAAGTTCAAGCGGCCTAGCAAGGAAGAGCTTTGGCAAGAAATGCTGCAATAGATGAAGCCCCGAGCACTTTCGATTGTATACATTGGTGCTCCATGTGTAATGATCCTCATGAAGAGAATACCTACATGCTGCACCAACACTATGTACAGATGCTGGCGAGCAGTAGTCATGGCAGTCAAGTCAACATCATCAGGAAAATGAATCACAACCTGGTAATTGGTGAAGAAGAGCCAATTGCAGTCCTTAACATAGGAGGAAAGAAGTCGATAGAAGTGGATGCTACTTAAATGACTCCTTTAAAGGTGCATGCTCGCCATGAGAAGGGACAGCAACCTCTTTCGACCTCGAACGAAGCTCGATAGCCTACACCAGTAAAATAAAAGGCCCAATAGGCTCCTGCAAATCCACTACAGGTGGAAACAAAGGAGCAAGCTAGAGAGAAACTCAAGCTTCCTTCGCTGACTAAGCGACAAAGGGTCAAAGCTATGAAATAGTATCGCACCAGATATGAATCGAGAAAGGAACCTGAGGTGCCCATTTCCTTGGCATACAACATTATAGATGAGTTGAAGAGGATTCCAGCCAAAATCAGTTTGTATGACGCACTGCAACTACCCGGACAAGTGGACCTGTTGTAAGAATCGTTGAAGATAACCAAATCAAGAAAGACAACACCACTTGCCCTAGTGCAGACCCTTTCCACATCTATTATAGGAAAGAATCAGCCACCACCATTCTACATGTCTCTATAGATGGAAGGGTACATTTTACACAACTGTATGATTGACTCTGGGGCTGCGATGACAGTCATGTCGAAGGCAGTATGTGAAGAGATAGGGATGGAATATACGTGAAGTAGTCATGGTGTACTCCAGTTGGATGGTACCCCCATGATTACTGTAGGATTGATCAAGGACATTCCTATTCGGCTACATAATATGCCTCAAATCACAGTTATACAAGAGGTGGTAGTCATTGACCTTGAGCCCTACTTCAGTATGTGCTTTTTGAGAGAATTTACGATGAAGTTGGGAGGATATCTATCTATGTACTCGCACTTGGAGGTTCCATTCAAAGGGAAGAAGATTAAAATTTATAATGATAAGCCTTCTACTTTCCTCGTAGAAAAGATGTCCGAAGGAGAAAGCAACGATCCTATGCATGAGATAGTGGAAGGGATAGAGCAGGTGGATCCAGTCGGGGAGTATCTCATACAGTTAAGTTGTGAAGATGAGTTTTCATTGGCAAACTTTAATGCCATGATAGAAACCAAGATGGGATGTTATGCCATCGCCAAGCCTGAGAAAAACATCAAGTCAGAAGATAAGGTCTTCACCGAAGGACTATGGAAATTTTTCTTCGATGGTGCTCGATGCAAAGACAACGTTGAGGTGGGGATTCTTCTAGTATCACCTTCTGGAGAATAGAAGGAATATTGTTACCAGTTGGTGTGGAGTTGCACCAACAATGCAGCATAATATGAAGCATTATGCCTAGGACTCAAAAAAGCATAAAATTTGGGCATAAAGCATCTCCAAATATTTGGATATTTTGAATTGATATGAAATCAAGTCATAAACAAGTGCACTTCAAAGAAGCACTATCTCAAGTCATACCAAAACAGGGTATGGGACTTGCTCGACCAGTTTGAATCTCTCAATCTAGTCTATTCCAAGAGAAAAGAACCGACATGTTGATGTTCTAGCATCTATCGTAGCCAAGTATTCTCCAGCATAAGACATGGTGCATAAGCCCAAATCTATGAGGATGATTTATAGGCCCTCTATCCCAGACAGAGATCTACATTGGTAAGTTTTTGATAGTGATGAGCAGATTGTGAATTTCATGATTCAAGAAGTGGCCACAATTGAGAGCAGAAGCCCTGATGAAGAAGAATATGAAGGGCTAGTTCAATTAAATAATAACCACATTCCCAAAGGGTTAATTACTCTTGAAAGCCTCTTTGATTAGAATGATCGAGTAGTTTCTCACAGGATCAAAGTTAATGCAAATAAATATCAAGATTTAGAGCTTGAGCTTGGAAAAGCAATAAAAGTTGGAACAAATTGCACTTTAGAAGAGCTAGAGTAGATCCAATCTCTGTGTAGAAGGTATCCCGAAACAGTGGCCTGGTCTTATCAAGACTTAAGGGGATATGATCGACAACTGATCCAGCATACAATTGAGTTGCAATAAGGGATAAAACCTTTCAGGTAGAAGCAAAAGCCCATCAATTCGAAGATTGAAGTCTTGATGAAGGTCGAACTCCTGAAAATGCTCGAGGTGAAGATAATTTATCCCATCAAACATTCTTCTTGGGTAGCGAATCTAGTCCCAGTTAGAAAGAAGAATGGAGACATACGATTGTGCATGGACTTTCACAACTTGAACCAAACTTCTCTCAGAGACCACTACCCTCTCCCGTAGATCGATCAGATCTTGCATTCAGTGGTTGGGGCTCAACGCTTCTCCCTGCTCGATGGTTTCTTTGGATACAATCAAATCTGGGTCAGTGATGAAGACCAGCACAAGACCACATTTACTACCAAGTGGGGCACATTTGCTTACCAGTGAATGCCCTTTGGCCTTTCGAATGCGGGTGCCACTTTTCAGAAGGCAATGGATTTAGCTTTTGGCGAGCTCTTGAATAAGGTTATTTTTATCTATCTATATGACATGACCATCTTCTCCTAAAGAAGGGAGGATCAACCTTTACACTTGTAACAGATTTTCAAAAAATTTCAAGAATTTGGTATTTCAATTAATTCGAAGAAGTCTATATTCGTAGTCAGCGAAGGGAAGTTGTTGGGACATGCGATATCAAAGAAGGGTCTCACTGTAGATCCTAATAGAGTTGAGGCTCTAATGAAGCTCCCACTCCTAGTAGACAAGAAAGGACTTCAATCCTTCTTTGGCCAGATTAACTTCGTGAGGAAGTTTGTCCCAGATTTTGCCTAGGTCATCAAGTTGATGTCTGAAATTTTGAAGAAGGGTGCAGAATTCATCTGGACGAAGGTAAGAAAGGAAGCATTTGAAGAAATAAAAGCCTGAATTGCTCAAGCACCGATCCTGACCAAACATTATTACAATAGAGACTTCATCCTATATGTTATAGGAGAACCCGAGAGCTATGATGCAATCCTGACACAAAAAGGGGAAGATGGTGAAGAGCGCCCCATCGCGTTTCTAAGCCAAGTGATAAATCCTCATGAAGAAAAATATAATTTCATATAAAGGCAGGTGCATGCAATAATGAAGTCTCTTAGGAAGTTCAAGCAATTCATCTCCCAAAGTCGGGTTACGGTCTTCTTCATCCACCTTGATGTGCACAATTTCATCATCCAAGGAGAATTGGGCAGCAAAAGGGTCAGTTGGGTTAGCAAGATCCAAGAATTTGATATTGAGATCAAACCTACAAAATTGGTTCACGGTCACACATTGTGTCAAGAACTGGTGAAGAGCGTAGTGGCCGAAGCTATGGAATCTCAGTGGAATTACTCGCTAGCAGAAGAATGCTTCGCAAATCAAGAAGAGGATGAGAAGGACTGGGTCAGTGAAATAGTCGAATACTTCAACACTAGTAGAAGTCCTTCATATCTAAATGCTTCACAGTGAAGGCACTTCATGATGCGGTCCTCCTGATATACTTTGCACCTCGAAGGCCTATTTTTTAGAAACATTGATGGTGTCCTTCTTAGGTGCATAAAAGATAATGATAAAAGAAGAGTCTTGGGAGAATTTCATTTAGGATTATCTGGAGGCCACTTCGCAGGGAGAACAACAACGCTAAAAATCATCAAGGTGGGTTATTATTGGCCCACACTCTTCGCTGATGCCTTCGTAGTCTATCGTAAATGCGAGCAGTGTCAAAAGTTTGTTGATCGAAGCAGAAATGCCTCTATGCATCTCCAACCAATACAAGTAGAAACTCCCTTTCAACAATGGGGGTTGGATTTCATAGGGGTCATATCACCAAACTCCTCTGCTGGGCATAAGTTCATCTTGATCGTGATTGATTACTTTACCAGATGGGCCAAAGTAGTTCCCACAAAGCATGCTGATCAAGAGACCGTCATCGCTTTTCTAGAAGGATTGATCACCCGATTCGGCATTCCAAAAGCAGTCATAACAGACAATGGTCTTGGATTCGCAGGTGCCAAAATCAATGAATTCCTCTATAGATATGGGATATATCATAAAGTATCCTCCAATTACTATCCATAGGGCAACGACTTGGCGGAATCAACCAACAAGACTCTGTTGAAGGTGCTAAGAAAGATCATAGAGACGAACAAAAAGACTTGGCATCTCCTTCTAGATCGTGCCTTGTGGGCCGATCAAATTTTTGTCAAGAAGTCAATCAAGACTTCACCTTATGCCCTGGTCTACGGCAAGGAGGCCATCTTACCTACCCATATAGAGATCCCTGCATTGCAATTTTTATAAGAAGAAAGAGTCAACCCTTTGGAAAGTAGACTAGATCAGCTACTACAGCTGGAGGAATATCACAAGAAGGCTTACCAAAGCTTCGCTAAACATTCTCAAGTCACCCAAGATTGGTTCGATAAAAAATCATTCGATCACACATTCAAGGTGGGAGATCTAGTATGGAAGTAGGACTCCTGGAAGGCCAAGCCTGGGAATCACGACAAGCTGGATGCTTTCTAGGATGGTCCATTCAAAATCATGAAGGTGAATTCGGCCAACTCTTTCATCCTCAAAGATGCAGATGGCCAGGTATTACCAATTTTTGTTAATGGTCTTCATCTGAAGACTTTTCATCGCTGAGGTGAAACTCTAAAAAAAAAATTAAAAAAATTAAAAATAAAAAATATATATATATGTACTTTTGTATATAATTTTCATTTGTGTATATACATCCTGTTTCGAGATTGCAAAAGCCAAGTATTACACTCCAAAATCTCCTTCGGGGACTTTTGATGCAAAGTAGCAGTTGCAAGGAGGTTCGCAGTGAAGCACTTTACCCTCAAAAAGGTCAAACCAAAATTCAAACCAAGGCACGAAAAGAGCTTCACACCCAAAGCATTTTAAGAGGTGACTTTGGGCAGAAGTTTTGCGAAGTAGATTTTAAAAGAACCCTTGTGAAGCAATTTTCGAAGCAAAGTTTGGCGAAGTTGTTTCCAAAGAAGGCAAGCTCTGGCAGACGGTCTTTGCGAAGCAAATCGGCAGCGCGGCAAAGGAGAAGTACTTCATGCCCGAAGTGTCAAAAAGCAGCTCGCACCAAAGGTTCATCGTGAAGCATTTTCAATGTTGATTTCAACTTCACCGAACCAACAACATGCGAGATGGGAGAATTTAAAATGTGCCTCGAAGAACGCACTGATAGCAAACTTGAAAAAAATTTGGAGCGGATGAATTTAAGGCAAAGGTGGCAGAGCACATCCCGAGGTGATTCAGTTAAGAAAAATTCCTACATCGAGGTACGAGGTGGCAGTAGTTTGCATTTCATGATTACCAAAGCACGCGGCCCCATGTACTAAGCTACTGTAGAGCCAATCAAAGGGCATGGCAACTTCCTCCATCTGAAGCGTTAATTTAATTATGGTAGGTGCCATAAATTGAGGTAGTTACCTTTTTAGGCTATAAAACGTGAAGCTCTAGCAAGGAGAAGGTTATTTATCCACCAGTTCATGCAATATTAAGAGTCTTCGTTTACTCTGCAATTCTCCTGCCCTTTGCATCTAAGCCCTTCACATCAAAGCCCTCTGTATCAAGGACTCTGCCACCATCATTTTCAACATGGGGAAGAAAAACTCCAAAGAGAAGGGGAAGGAGCCTGAAGTTGCAGGCCCTGAAAAAACAAAGAAGGGCAAGGAAGAGAAAAAGCATACTCCTAAGAAGATCAATCTCACCCCTCACCCGAGAAAATAGCCGATAGAATAAGGAGATGACTCTGAGGAGGAGCAACTTGTAGAACCACCAATTGATGGGTGGGAAAAAATTAGAGACACAGAGCTCTCTAAGGGTGTGTCTGATCTTCGATGCACCATAGAGTTTATGACGAGTGGACTCACCCCAGATAATAAGAGAGATGCTACATATTACTCTCAAATTTATTGGTATTTGACCCTGCCTACTCACCACTGTCCTGAATTGATATATGCTATCATGCAAAATTACCAGCCTACCTCTAGGCAAGTGTTGGATGTTGCAGGCCATAAGTTGTTTTCAATTTTGAAGGAAGATGTGCAAGTAGCCTTCACACCACAACAAGGTCCACCCAAGGGCTATTCTATTCGCAACATAATTCTGAGTGAACATATGGAGAGGTTCACCTCCAACAATTACATATTGAAATTCCTATGCGAGAACCTCAAAAGCGGGCTCCCTTCAAGCAAGCTGCCATAGATGCCCTTACCCCTAGCTACATTCAAAAACACTGATATTTTCTCCATCATTGCATGGGTGGCAATCCTGTTGACAGATGCTTCGATGCAGCCCTGGCAGGTGTCTTTAGCCGAATGTATTTTGAGAGGGGATTTCTATGCCCCTGATGCTTCAAGACCAAACACCAACCCAATTTTCTTTGATTGGGCAGAATGGGTGGCCCGAACCTTGCATACGCGGCTCACCAGCATGAAGAATTTCATGACAGGCCAGTACTTCATACCATGTTCTTTCCTTGTCTGGTTGTTTTTCTACCAGGTTCATAAGCAATTCCCCCATATCGCCATTTATCCAAGCGATGAGGATGGAATTCCTCTATAGGTGTACCAGTGGACTCCCCTCCTATTGAGGACAGAGTCCTATTATTCTTTTAATCAATAGTTTTTGGGACCTGCCATGCATTTGTTGAAGGGCTCTTGCCCTCGGGTGCCCCTTAGTTTGAGAGATAAAGTGGTGCAGGAGAAGAGGGGATACGTGTTTCAACTAACATAGGGGCTCATAATTCATATGTTTGGCTTCATTGGGAAGCCCTTCCTGCTACCAATCTACCCCTCTAAATATCAATTCATGTTGGAGGTCGCTCGATAGAGCGACGCTACTAACGTCGTCTATGGCCACAATCGAAAATGGGCACATACCTGTGACTTCCCCTTCAAGATGGGGGTAATTGAAGTATTTGCCTTAAAATAGAACGTTTTCTTGGAGGAAAAGCTTGCCAATTTTGGCCTACTCCTAATTCCTTAGAAATGGCTCTATGATCCCTTGGGAGTGATGAGGGATCACTTAAAATTCAAGAATTTCCACATCTACCCCCACCCTAAAATTGTGGAACAAATAAATAATCCCAATGGGAAGGATATGGAGTGGAATTTGGAGAGGATGAGGACATTGCCTCCCTGGCATGAGTTCTACCCCATGGAGGTTGAGTTTAACCCTGACCAGCACCCCCCCAACTCCAAGCTCCATGTTTTGGAGAAAGGAAAAGGATGATTTAAAGGAAGAATTGAAGAATTGGAGCGAATAAAAATTAAGGGAGTAGTGGATAGTGAGAGTCCATCGCTAGAAGATGAATTCTTACAGACTCTTGACATCGGATAAAGACTTCACAATTGTCTACGAAGCCAATGTTGGGACTTGGAAGTCCATATCCTTTACCGATTTTGTTCCTCCAGCTACCCCAGGATCGAGCGAAAGCCCAAGAGGAGCTGACGATGCTTCGAACCAAGAGGAAGAGGAATAAACCAAAGCTACACCAGAGGCACTACCACAGGGACCATCAAAAATCCATGACATAAGTGCCGAAGAGTCGAATCAACCACTAGAGAGAAAGAAAAGAAAGAGGTAGCAAATTCAAGTGCCTCCGAGCCACCCAAACCGACCCCACACAAAGCTTCCAAGTGCTCCTACTGGACTACCTGCATCAGGCTCAACCGCAGCAAATATCGAAGGTACGAGGCCACCAAGTTCCTATATGGTCCCATACATAGACATCATTGATGTGGAGGAGCTCCTCCAACAATAAGGAGACCCCAAAGTAGAAGTTGTGGAAGTCGAGAGTACCGAAGTCCAAAAGGAGCAGGAGCCAATCACATAATAAGTCACCATGGTCGCTCTGCCATAAGGGCATGCAGGTACACATTCTCCACCCTTTACCTTGGTCTCTCATGTGTCTATCATAGTTTTGATCGATTCTCCCCATCAGTCTCTCCCTCCCTCACAAAGTCAGTCACCTCCTCATGCGTTGCCTCTTGCCACCAATCCTGTTAACCCCACTCCACTCGAGTCATCAGGTCAGGATAAGTCTGTTGCTACCACTTTTCCTTCCCATGCTACCAATCCTTTGGACCTTAGCTAGGGCGAAGGTAGTGCCCCAACGTCGTACCCTATTATTCATTCCCCTATCTCACATGGCATTGTTGCACTCGCTAGGACTCCTAGTATTCCTGTCGCCAAACCTTCTGGTGAGGCATCCCCTATTCATTCTTTATATTTATTCACCCCTTTGGTTGGAGATCCAGCCTCATTTAAATTAGACATGTCCTTAATCAAGGAACATCCTCTTGTCGAGAAGCTACTCCTGGCTCGGAAAAATACAAAAAAAATGCTGAAGGAGGCGAGGAAGGAGAGGGCGCTCTCTGGCCCAAGTTGAAAAATGCGTTGTCTTCGATTTGAAGTTTGGGAAGTTGCATAAAGTAAAAAATATCCCCAAGGTCTAGAAGCCCCTGGATGAAATCACTCTAGCAGACTATGACTACCAAGACAAATCCAAGGACCTGGAGCATTTGAATGTTGACAATGAATTTGAATCCATGCATGTCAGGATCAAAACCTTTTGAGTGCATGCCAACATCGCTAATCAGCACATATTTGAAGCAGAAAATGCCAACATCAAGTTCGAGGAAGAGCTGGCTAGAATCCGCTCCAAGCTGGAGGATTCAGAAAAGCAGTGCAAGCTGATGAAGAAGGAAACGTACACCCTGAAACAACAAATACTACAACTACAGTGTATAGCTCAGACCCAAGCACAGAGATAGGTCGAGAATGATCTGAAGGCCAAGGAAGTTGAAAGCAAGATCTTGTAGTTGCAGTAGCAGTTGCAAAAAAAGGAAAGCTTTGAGCTGTTTGACAGAGGCAGGATCAAAGAAATTCGCTCACACTTGCTAAAAAATTTTAGATCCTGGGCCTCCAGTGCCCTATCAATTTTGACATACATTACTGAAGCACAACGTGCCAATGGCGAAGGAGGGCCAATCATAGATAAGGTCACTCAAAAATCTAGATGCCAACTCAAACTAGCCTTTGATGTCCAAAGCACAAAATATCAAGACTTGCAAGTTGCTGCAATGAGTCGGATGGCTAGGGATTGGTCCACGGTCCAAGCCACAGTTCACGCCTTCTTTTCCAAGGTGAGGAAGGCACAAAAGGTGAAGGACCCCCTAGATATGTTCAAGAATGAGCAGCGTGCATCGCTAGGTTACTTCCAAGACCTTTCTTCCTTAGGATTCCTAAGTTTCACGAACGATGATGGGAACCTTCATCGTTCTCCAAGGCATCAGTGAAGCAATTTTGTCAGCGAAGTAGCAAGAAGTAAATACCCCATTTTGAGGAAGAAAATCTACTTCAGCTCTCACCACCCCCGAAGCTGTTTTGCGAAGCTCAACCGTGTGAAGCACAAATCAAGGAGGATCTTCTTCGGCTCAAGTCCATTGTGAAGCGAAGTTCCAAATAAGGAATTAGCGAAGCACTTCAAGGGCACATATTCCAAGCTGGGTATTTTCTTGAGGTGATCAAGTGCCTCATAAATGCATTTTTTTGTGCCTGGTAAGCCCGCTGTTCATTTTTAGCAATTGGAAATGAAGTATCAGTCCATGATGAAGAACCCAACGAGCATGGTGGCCACTCGAGCACTACACCTAGAAACCAAGGATGCTCATACGGCTCATTAATGCATGTTTCCTTGGTCAACCCGGTTGCAGTTTCCAATTTTGATAACAGATTTGAGAGCTCGATCATGAGAGCCACAAGGAGCCGACTTCTTAGATTTCAAGGATGTACTCCTCCATTTTGTGTAATTATGGCTTAGAGGGTCGGGTCCTCTATAAAAACCCAGGCATTGTAGTGAAAAATGGGGGGGGAATTTCTGCTAGAAAACTGCTATAACTTGCATTTCTGTGATTAATACTGAAGAGCTTTGGACTCTATTTCTCTCTTGTATGTTGCCTTCTGTGTTTATTTCTTTCATTTGTCTTCATTTGTATACTGTAATTCTAAATCCTGGATTTAGGTATGCGATTGGGGGCTGAATCCTGAAATTTTCCCAAAGGATACATAGGGGAGGAAAACATCATATTGATTTTCTTTGATGCTGTCTGTGGATAGTGTTTTTGTTACATTCACTTTTCTTAATCGTCGTTACTCTGAACTCTAAATTTTGGCGAGAGAGAAAGGAGAATCCTGGAACTCGTCTAGAGGATACATAGGAGGGTTAATGTTACGTTTCTTTCATTTATTCTTAGTGTTCCTTGCTGCTACCTCAAGTTATTAGTTAGTGATCGTGCTTCCTGTTCTCTCCCACTTTAAATCATTGATCTCTCTTCTCTTACTCCCTTTATTTCTTTCCTACACCCTTACTCTATTTATCTCTTTCCTGCACCCTTATCTCAAAACACCAAAGTAGTTTAGCATAGGAGCCGGCCTTTCTTTGGATATTGGCACGAGGGGCATCTCTTCCCTTTGGCATTTCAATGTTGGTCCAGGTCTAGGGCGCATACACTTACCCAAATCCTTTCCTGGGCAGATTTGATGACCAACAAGAACCTGATCAAATCTGCTCAAAAAATCCACTCAGAACCTACTCAAATCTGCTCAATAGGTCCACTCAAAACCTGCTCAAATCTACTCAACAGGTCCACTCAGAACCTGCTCAAATCTGCTCAACAAGCTCACACAGAACTTGTCCAAATCTGCTCAACAAGCTCACTCAGAACTTGTCCAAATCTGCTCAACAAGCTCACTCAGAACTTGTCCAAATCTGCTCAATAAGTCCTCTCTAGGACTTGCTCAAATCTGCATTGCAAGCTTCCACAAAATCTCACACAAAATCAGTCCACAAGCCTTCTCAAAGACTTGTCTCAAATCAGCTTAACAAGCCCACACAGAACTTGTCTAATCTCATAGAATCATAAAGAGAATTGTTAGAGACTCAATATGTCCTATACTCAATGCTCAATCACTTTCTCAACTCAATCTCATAGAAGCATAAAGAGAATTGTTAGAGACTCAATATGTTCTATTCTCAAAGCTCAATCTCAACTCAAATAAATCTCATAGAAGCATAAAGAGAATTGTTAGAGACTCAATATGTTCTATTCTCAAAGCTCAATCTCAACTCAAATCAGAATATAGAATAGTTTGTTTCATGGAACTTGAACAACCACTTCATGCATCCACTTGACTAGGCTTAATCAACTCTACTCAACCAATCACCTCAAGCAACAACCCTTTCTCACAAACCCTAGTCCAAGCATGTATCAACCAACTCAAAATGTTTCCAACAATTCTCAACAACAAATCTCACATAACAATGATACTCATGTTCTTTTCTAACTCAAGTTCAAGTTCTTTGCATCACCCATTGGCTTCAACAACAATGCTAATAAGACAAGGTTTTAATCACAACTCTCAATTTAGAAAACCTTGAAGCATAAACTCAAAGTACTTCACTCAACCAATGGTCTAAACAATAATGCTTATCAAACAAGGTTTAATCACAACTCACAATCCAGAAAACCTTGAAGCATTAACTCAACCACTTTTGAAAAGGAAACCCTAATCAAATCCTTTTCACTCCAAACTTAATTTTCAATCAAGCCAACCATCTAACTCAACAAAGAAGAATTTTACCCATACCTTTTCTTGAAGAGTAGTTGTCCTTACAAATCTGCCACACTCACAATTACTTCTTTGACAAACTCAATAAGGGTTAGAGGATAATTTTTATATCACAAAAATAATATCACAATTACACCTTATCACTCCAACTTAAACAATAAGCAATATCCTCACAATAATAAAAAACCCTTTATTCAAATACACCCACAAAGTCTTAACCTTCCAATATTCCACAATAGCAAAATTTAAGACTTGAAAATAAAAATAAAATTCTCCTTATACCTCCTAACAATATTTCTCAACTACCAACCTTTATCACAATGCAAAGACTTTAATCACCAAATACCTTATACCTCCAACTTAGGCTTTAATAAAATAAAACACAAAATGTTACCTTTGCCTTTGGAGAGTTTTGAACTCTCAACGCAGCCCACACAAATGTCTTTGCCCATGGCGCAAACCACCACACGAGCTACACGCTCGTTGGAAATGAAGAAGCACCACGTGCTTCAACACCCTTGTCCTTTCTTGCCTTGCAAAATGGATGCGCCTAAAGTTTTGGCGCCTTCAACACATCCACGAAATGCTTCCGCCAAGGTTCGAACACCAACCACCATGCACACCAAAAATGTAAGCCCTCTTGCCACTAGGCCAAAGCACCTTGGTGGCTTCCAACTAATCACTTTAATGCCTTTTGTTTGTTTCCCTTTCGCCATCAAATCAAACATGATTTCTGCAACTTTATCTCACGAGCTCTGCATTAATTCGTATATCATGCATTTATCAAATCGAGCAAGGATAATTTCAGAAACAACTTTGGCATGGTATTAATATGCATTTCAATTAAATCAAATGATGTCGATGCTTCCCTTTGGCTTATGACGTCGGTGCTTCCCTTTGGCTTTTATGACGTTGGTGCTTCCCTTTGGAAATAAACTTTGCCTTGTTTTAAAACTCTAAATCCAACCTTTGGATTTATTAAAATAATCTTTGGTCTTAAACCTTTAAACCCAACCTTTGGGTTTAGATATTTTCAGACTTTATAAACCCACTTTTGCAATATAAAATATTGTAATAAAAATTACAATTATTTTATTTGGGTTTTCACTATGGCACTTCTAACCATTATAATATTTATTTATAAAATTTAAATTCATCCTGAATTTAAATAATTTATAAAATAAATATTACCACTCCTTTCTAACTTTTGTCTTTTGCACTGTTTCACTTGAACTTCTGCCTTCTTGTTGAATATCAAATGACCGTCTTTGTTGCCTTTATTTTTTGCTGAAATCTTGGTATTAATGATGACTCCATCTAGTGGCATCAATGGTGACATCAATGACAACTTTGACTTAGGGACTCAAAATGTCCAACAATCTCCCCCTTTGTCATTGATGGCAACCCATATCCTTTTACTGAAACCTGACCTTTCTTTTTCTTCTGCTCCCCCTGGGACATTGCTCCCCTGGCTCAATGCTCTCTCAAATATCAAATCTCTCCCCAATACACAAATCTCTCCCCCTTTGACATCAATGGCAAAGGGTCACCTTTGGGGCTCGGGGCTAAGAATGAGCCTCTTAGCTTAGCCCCTCCCCCACCTCCACATGAGGTGGTTAATTCTAGGGTGGGAGTATTTCTACTCCCTGAAAGCACTGTTCTTTACCTTTATCTTTCTCTCTTCTTTTTGAGTTTTTTGAATCCTCTTTCCCAAGTCATCATCCCTATTCCTATCATCACTTATTTCTTGTTCCTGTTCTTGTTCTCATCCATGTTCCTGTTCCTTTTCTTGTTCTCATCCATGTTCATGTTCCTGTTCTTGTTCATGTTCCTATTCATGCCCATGTTCTTGTTCCTATTCATATTCTTGTTCCTGTTCATGCCTAATTCTGAAATATTTTCTCTACACCATCTTTTTGTTCCTATTCATATTCTTGTTCTAACACTTTCTTCTCTTATTTTCCTCTCTTTTCTCTCTAATCTTTTTTCTCCTCTTCTCTCCTTTTCTCTTCCCCCTCCTATTTATTTTTTTTTTCTTTTTTTCATTTTTTTCTTTTTTTTTCCTATCTTGTTTGTTTCTCTTCTTTGTATCTTGACTATTTTATCCACACTCTTTGCACTATTTACATACTTGTATAGCTTATTCTTGGAATCCTCTAAATCTTCCTTTAGTAGGGCCACTTCTTGTGTTAACTTCTCACATTCCAAGATATTTGCTTCTAACTTATCTTTGAACTTGCTTGCCTTAGCCTTTGACTTTTCTAAATCCTCTATGAGCAATAATATTTCTTCATCACATTCTTGAAACTGACTTTCAAGCTTAGAGTGTTGCTTTCTTACTTTCTTTACTATGTCAAGGGCATAGATAAGTTCTCCCTTGAGATCATAGCCATTCTCTGTTGAATAATCCTCTATTTGTTTACCTTTGTCCATATCATTTCTTTCTTTTGGCTTATCTTCTATAGGATCACTCACTTCATCTTCTAATGCCATTAGAAGATTTTCATCTGGTCTATCAAGTGCATCTTCAAAATCATCATCACTGAAACTATAACCATCCCTTGTGCAATCATCTTCAAGATGTCCAAATCTACCACATCTAAAACACTTGAGAATAACTGGAGTCTTTCTCTTAACTGGTTCTTTCTCTTCAACCATAAATAGGACTTCATCTCTATCATTGTCTAAAAAACTAGCATCACTATCATTTGAGTACTTACTTGCATTATCCGCATAGTAGCTTCTCTTTTGCCTTTGGAAGAACTTCTTCCCTTGTCTATTTTGTCCATCCTTGCTTTTCTTTTGGTACCTGTGTTTTTTTGATTCCCTGTACCTGTGATCCTATTTTTCTTCATCATTGTTGCTCTTTGGCTCTTTGCACTCTTTTGCATAATGTCCATACTTTCCATAATTAAAACACTTAACAAATCTTAGATCTATGGGTCTTTTGGAACCTTTATCTCTTCTGCCATAATTTGCTTCTTCATCACTGGAAGACTCACTGCTTGATTCTGTCTTCTTACTCTTTTTCTTTTTGTCCACTTTGAATGCAACTTCTTTCGGAGGAATAGGATCTTTTGTTCTTATCTCAAAAGTAGTAAGCATGCCAAGAAAAGAATTCCTTGTCAAAGAATCACTATCAATTGATGTTTCTATAGCAGAAACCTTTTCACTATACCTTTTTGGAAGAGTTCTCAAGATCTTATCACAAGCATCAGACTCATAAACCTTCATTCCAAGACCTCTCATCTCATGTACAAGTTCATCAACCTTATTGAGATAGTCAAGAATATTTTCATCATCCTACATTCTTAAATTTTCAAACTCTCCTTTGAGATTTCTGATTTTAGCTTTTCTGACACCTTTATCTCCTTCATATATGGTATGCAATAGTTCCCACATATCTTTTGCTATTTTACAATCCATAACCTTCATAGATTTTGATCTACGCAACCCTTTTATAATCGCATTCATAGCTCTTGAATTTGCATGCATTAGAAGCTTACCTTCTTTATCTATAGGAGGATTGGCTATTGAATCATATCCAAATTCCACTGCATCCCAAACTTCATTGCCAAGTGCCATCAGGTGAAATCTCATCAACACACACCAATACAAGAAGTCACTTCCATCAAATACTGGTACTGCATTATTTAAGGACCCATCCCTTTGGTCCTTTTGATCCATTGTGTTCTTAGACCACTTTTCCTTCAAGCTATCAAACTCTTCTGAAGGAACCCGCTATGATACCAATTGAAGAACACAAGCTTATACTGAGAGGGGGGTGAACAGTATAAGACCACTTTTTACTTTTCTTTTCAAATCAATATTATGTAATGTATAGATAATAGTATCAATAGCAGTAATCAAAGCAATGCACAAAACACCATACACAATAGAGACACAAATTTAACGTGGTTCACCCAATGTGGGCTACCTCCACAGAGAAAATATTTCTTCTAAATATTTCTCAAATAATATTTTGGGAATCCTTCCCAATTACAATGTTTATGGACCTCTATCCAAAGGAGATGTTGATCCCCTAAATCTAGTTTGTGGATCTCTATCCATAGGAGAACTCCTTCTCCTATGCTCTAGTTGGTGATCCTCTAGAAGACTGCCTCCACTACACTGACTGTGGATCTCTCTCCACTTGAAGACTCTTGTCCTCACTCAGAAGACCTATCCTCAATGTCCTGGCTGATGGATCTCTATCCACTAGAGACTCTCCTCTCTGCTCTGTCACCTCCAAAGCTCTACTCAATAGGTTCACTCAGAACCTTCTCAAATCTGCTCAATAGGTCCACTCAGAACCTTCTAATTTCTCAATAGGTCCACACCTTCACTCAGTCCACAACTCTCAATTCTCAATAGGTCCACTAACTCAAATCTCTCAAAGTCCACTCAAACCTACTCAAATCTACTCAACAAGTCCACTCAGAACCTACTCAAATCTCTCAACAAGCTCACTTACAACTTGTCCAAATATGCTCAACAAGCTCACTCAAAACTTGTCCAAATCTGCTCAACAAGCTCACTCAAAACTTGTCCAAATCTCTCAATAAGTCCTCTCTAGGACTTGCTCAAATCTGCATTGCAAGCTTCCACAAAATCTCACACAAAATCAGTCCACAAGCCTTCTCAAAGACTTGTCTCAAATCAGCTTAACAAGTCCACACAGAACTTGTCCAATCTCATAGAATCATAAAGAGAATTTTTAGAGACTCAATATGTCCTATACTCAATGCTCAATCACTTTCTCAACTCAATCTCATAGAAGCATAAAGAGAATTGTTAGAGACTCAATATGTTCTATTCTCAAAGCTCAATCTCAACTCAAATCAATCTCATAGAAGCATAAAGAGAATTGTTAGAGACTCAATATGTTCTATTCTCAAAGCTCAATCTCAACTCAATCAGAATATAGAATAGTTTGTTTCATGGAACTTGAACAACCACTTCATGCATCCACTTGACTAGGCTTAATCAACTCTACTCAACCAATCACCTCAAGGAACAACCCTTTCTCACAAACCCTAGTCCAAGCATGTATCAACCAACTCAAAATATTTCCAACAATGCTCAACAACAAATCTCACATAACAATGATACTCATGTTCTTTTCTAACTCAAGTTCAAGTTCTTTGCATCACCCATTGGCTTCAACAACAATGCTAATAAGACAAGGTTTTAATCACAACTCTCAATTCAGAAAACCTTGAAGCATAAACTCAAAGTACTTCACTCAACCAATGGTCTAAACAACAATGCTTATCAAACAAGGTTTAATCACAACTCACAATCCAGAAAACCTTGAAGCATTAACTCAACCACTTTTAAAAAGGAAACCCTAATCAAATCCTTTTCACTCCAAACTTAATTTTCAATCAAGCCAACCATCTAACTCAACAAAGAAGAATTTTACCCATACCTTTTCTTGAAGAGTAGTTGTCCTTACAAATCTGCCACACTCACAATTACTTCTTTGAAAAACTCAATAAGGGTTAGAGGATAATTTTTATATCACAAAAATAATATCACAATTACACCTTATCACTCCAACTTAAACAATAAGCAATATCCTCACAATAATAAAAAACCCTTTATTCAAATACACCCACAAAGTCTTAACCTTCCAATATTCCACAATAGCAAAATTTAAGACTTGAAAATAAAAACAAAATTCTCCTTATACCTCCTAACAATATTTCTCAACTACCAACCTTTATCACAATGCAAAGACTTTAATCACCAAATACCTTATACCTCCAACTTAGGCATTAATAAAATAAAACATAAAAATGTACCTTTGCCTTTGGAGAGTTTTGAACTCTCAACGCAGCCCACACAAATGTCTTTGCCCATGGTGCAAACCACCACACGAGCTACAAGCTCATTGGAAAGGAAGAAGCACCACGTGCTTCAACACCCTTGTCCTTTCTTGCCTTGCAAAATGGATGCACCTAAAGTTTTGGCACCTTCAACACGTCCACGAAATGCTTCCACCGAAGTTCGAACACCAACCACCATGCACACCAAAAATGTAAGCCCTCTTGCCACTAGGCCAAAGCACCTTGGTGGCTTCCAACTAATCACTTTAATGCCTTTTGTTTGTTTCCCTTTCACCATCAAATCAAACACGATTTTCACAACTTTATCTCATGAGCTCTGCATTAATTCGTATATCATGCATTTATCAAATCGAGCAAGGATAATTTCAGAAATAACTTTGGCAAGGTATTAATATGCATTTCAATTAAATCAAAACATCATTGGCTTATGACATCGGTGCTTCCCTTTGGCTTTTATGACATCAGTGCTTCCCTTTGGAAATAAACTTTGCCTTGTTTTAAAACTCTAAATCCAACCTTTGGATTTATTAAAATAATCTTTGGTCTTAAACCTTTAAACCCAACCTTTGGGTTTAAATATTTTAGACTTTATAAACCCACTTTTGCAATATAAAATATTGTAATAAAAATTACAATTATTTTATTTGGGTTTTCACTATGGCACTTCTAACCATTATAATATTTATTTATAAAATTTAAATTCATCCTGAATTTAAATAATTTATAAAATAAATATTACCACTCCTTTCTAACTTCTGTCTTTTGCACTATTTCACTCGAACTTCTGCCTTCTTGCTGAATATCAAATGACCATCTTTGTTACCTTTATTTCTACTAAAATCTTGGTATTAATGATGACTCCATCTGGTGGCATCAATGGTGACATCAATGACAACTTTGACTTAGGGACTCAAAATGTCCAACAATCTCCCCCTTTGTCATTGATGGCAACCCATATCCTTTTACTGAAACCTGACCTTTCTTTTTCTTCTGCTCCCCTGGGACATTGCTCCCCTGGCTCAATGCTCTCTCAAATATCAAATCTCTCCCCAATACACAAATCTCTCCCCTTTGACATCAATGGCAAAGGGTCACCTTTGGGGCTCGGGGCTAAGAATGAGCCTCTTAGCTTAGCCCCTCCCCCACCTCCACATGAGGTGGTTAATTCTAGGGTGGGAGTATTTCTACTCCCCGAAAGCACTGTTCTTTACCTTTATATTTCTCTCTTATTTTTTGAGTTTTTTGAATCCTCTTTTCCAAGTCATCATCCATATTCCTATCATCACTTATGTTCTATTCCTGTTCTTGTTCTCATCCATGTTCCTATTCTTGTTCTCATCCATGTTCCTATTCTTGTTCTTGTTCATATTCTTGTTCATGCCCATGTTCCTATTCCTGTTCATATTTTTGTTCCTATTCATATTCCTGTTCTTGTTCATGCCTGATTTTGGAATATTTTCTCTACACCATCTTGTTGTGTGACCATCATTATTGCACTTATAACACTTAATGTTATTATTCCTTGGAGGTGCAACTATCTTAGGACTTCTCCTAGTGAAGCCATATCCTCTTCTATCATGAATCTTGCAATTCATTGCCTTGTGACCAAACTCATTACATGAGTAGCAATACCCTTGGAAAAGTTATCCTTTTCCATATTCCTATCTTTCATGTGTCCTGCACTGTGAAGCCATGTGCCCAAACCTGTGACATGAAAAACATCTTCCATTGAAGCTTCCTTGTCTTGACCTCATTGGTCTCCTATTCTGATTGTTGTTCCATCTGTATCTTCTCTGTGCATTGTTCCTATCTTTGTTGAACTCTTTGTTGTCCAACTCATCCTCTTGTGTCTCACTCCCACTTACACTGTCTTCTTCTGATGTATCTTCTTCTAAAGTTTCTTCTTCTTCAAGACTTGAAGTAGACTCTTCTTCCCTTTTCTTTTGAACCTGTTTAGAACCAAGACCTGTCTTGTTTGTTGCTCTTCTTTGTATCTTGACTATTTTATCCACACTCTTTGCACTATTTACATACTTGTATAGCTTATTCTTGGAATCCTCTAAATCTTCCTTTAGTAGGGCCACTTCTTGTGTTAACTTTTCACATTCCAAGATCTTTGCTTCTAACTTATCTTTGAACTTGCTTGCCTTAGCCTTTGAATTTTCTAAATCCTCTATGAGCAATAATATTTCTTCATCACATTCTTGAAACTGACTTTCAAGCTTAGAGTGTTGCTTTCTTACCTTCTTTACTATGTCAAGGGCATAGATAAGTTCTCCCTTGAGATCATAGCCATTCTCTACTGAATAATCCTCTATTTTTTTACCTTTGTCCATATCATTTCTTTCTTTTGGCTTGTCTTCTATAGGATCACTCACTTCATCTTCTAATGCCATTAGAAGATTTTCATCTAGTCTATCAAGTGCATCTTCAAAATCATCATCACTGAAACTATAACCATCCCTTGTGCAATCATCTTCAAGATGTCCAAATCTACCACATCTAAAACACTTGAGAATAACTGGAGTCTTTCTCTTAACTGGTTCTTTCTCTTCAACCATAAATAGGACTTCATCTCTATCATTGTCTGAAAAACTAGCATCACTATCATTTGAGTACTTACTTGCATTATCCGCATAGTAGCTTCTCTTTTGCCTTTGGAAGAACTTCTTCCCTTGTCTATTTTGTCCATCCTTGCTTTTCTTTTGGTACCTGTGTTTTTTTGATTCCCTGTACCTGTGATCCTATTTTTCTTCATCATTGTTGCTCTTTGGCTCTTTGCACTCTGTTGCATAATGTCCATACTTTCCATAATTAAAACACTTAACAGATCTTAGATCTATGGGTCTTTTGGAACCTTTATCTCTTCTACCATAATTTGCTTCTTCATCACTAGAAGACTCATTGCTTGATTCTGTCTTCTTACCCTTTTTATTTTTGTCCACTTTGAATGCAGCTTCTTTCAGAGGAATAGGATCTTTTGTTCTTATCTCAAAAGTAGTAAGCATGCCAAGCAAAGAATTCCTTGTCAAAGAATCACTATCAATTGATGTTTCTATAGCAGAAACCTTTTCACTATACCTTTTTGGAAGAGTTCTCAAGATCTTATCACAAGCATCAGACTCATCAACCTTCATTCCAAGACCTCTCATCTCATGTACAAGTTCATCAATCTTACTGAGATAGTCATGAATATTTTCATCATCCCTCATTCTTAAATTTTCAAACTCTCCTTTGAGATTTCTGATTTTAGCTTTTCTGACACCTTTATCTCCTTCATATATGGTATGCAATAGTTCCCACATATCTTTTGTTGTTTTACAATCCATAACCTTCATAGATTCTGATCTATGCAATCCTTTTATAATTGCATTCATAGCTCTTGAATTTGCATGCATTAGAAGCTTACCTTCTTTATCTGTAGGAGGATTGGTTGTTGAATCATATCCAAATTCCACTACATCCCAAACTTCATTGCCAAGTGCCATCAGGTGAAATCTCATCAACACACACCAATACAAGAAGTCACTTCCATAAAATACTGGTACTGCATTATTGAAGGACCCATCCTTTTGATCCTTTTGATCCATTGTGTTCTTAGACCGCTTTTCCTTCAAGCTATCAAACTCTTCTGAAGGAACCCGCTCTGATACCAATTGAAGAACACAAGCTTATACTGAGAGGGGGGTGAACAGTATAAGACCACTTTTTACTTTTCTTTTCAATTCAATATTATGTAGTGTATAGATAGCAGTATCAATAGCAGTAATCAAAGCAATGCACAAAACACCATACACAATAGAGACACAGATTTTAACGTGGTTCACCCAATGTGGGCTACCTCCATAGAGAAAATATTTCTTCTAAATATTTCTCAAATAATATTTTGGGAATCCTTCCCAATTACAATGTTTATGGACCTCTATCCAAAGGAGATGTTGATCCCCTAAATCTAGTTTGTGGATCTCTATCCATAGGAGAACTCCTTCTCCTATGCTCTGGTTGGTGATCCTCTAGAAGACTGCCTCCACTACACTAACTATGGATCTCTCTCCACTTGAAGACTCTTGTCCTCACTCAGAAGACCTATCCTCAATGTCCTAGCTGATGGATCTCTATCCACTAGAGACTCTCCTCTCTACTCTGTCACCTCCAAAGCTCTACTCAATAGGTTCACTCAGAACCTTCTCAAATCTACTCAATAGGTCCACTCAAAACCTATTCTCAATAGTCCACTCAAAACCTACTCAAATATGCTCAATAGTCCACTCAATCCAAAACCTGCTCAATATTGCTCAATAGTCCCCCTAGAACTTCTCTCAAATCTCTCAAGACAACTCACAGAACTTGTCCAAATCTCTCAACAAGCTCACTCAAAACTTGTCCAAATCTGCTCAACAAGCTCACTCAAAACTTGTCCAAATCTCTCAATAAGTCCTCTCTAGGACTTGCTCAAATATACATTGCAAGCTTCCACAAAAGCTCACACAAAATCAGTCCACAAGCCTTCTCAAAGACTTGTCTCAAATCAGCTTAACAAGTCCACACAGAACTTGTCTAATCTCATAGAATCATAAAGAGAATTTTTAGAGACTCAATATGTCCTATACTCAATTCTCAATCACTTTCTCAACTCAATCTCATAGAAGCATAAAGAGAATTGTTAGAGACTCAATATGTTCTATTCTCAAAGCTCAATCTCAACTCAAATCAATCTCATAGAAGCATAAAGAGAATTGTTAGAGACTCAATATGTTCTATTCTCAAAGCTCAATCTCAACTCAAATCAGAATATAGAATAGTTTGTTTCATGGAACTTGAACAACCACTTCATGCATCCACTTGACTAGGCTTAATCAACTCTACTCAACCAATCACCTCAAGGAACAACCCTTTCTCACAAACCCTAGTCCAAGCATGTATCAACCAACTCAAAATATTTCCAACAATGCTCAACAACAAATCTCACATAACAATGATACTCATGTTCTTTTCTAACTCAAGTTCAAGTTCTTTGCATCACCCATTGGCTTCAACAACAATGCTAATAAGACAAGGTTTTAATCACAACTCTCAATTCAGAAAACCTTGAAGCATAAACTCAAAGTACTTCACTCAACCAATGGTCTAAACAACAATGCTTATCAAACAAGGTTTAATCACAACTCACAATCCAGAAAACCTTGAAGCATTAACTCAACCACTTTCAAAAAGGAAACCCTAATCAAATCCTTTTCACTCCAAACTTAATTTTCAATCAAGCCAACCATCTAACTCAACAAAGAAGAATTTTACCCATACCTTTTCTTGAAGAGTAGTTGTCCTTACAAATCTGCCACACTCACAATTACTTCTTTGACAAACTCAATAAGGGTTAGAGGATAATTTTTATATCACAAAAATAATATCACAATTACACCTTATCACTCCAACTTAAACAATAAGCAATATCCTCACAATAATCAAAAACCCTTTATTCAAATACACCCACAAAGTCTTAACCTTCCAATATTCCACAATAGCAAAATTTAAGACTTGAAAATAAAAATAGAATTCTCCTTATACCTCCTAACAATATTTCTCAACTACCAACCTTTATCACAATGCAAAGACTTTAATCACCAAATACCTTATACCTCCAACTTAGGCATTAATAAAATAAAACACAAAATGTACCTTTGCCTTTGGAGAGTTTCGAACTCTCAACGCAGCCCACACAAATGTCTTTGCCCATGATGCAAACCACCACACGAGCTACACGCTCATTGGAAACAAAGAAGCACCACGTGCTTCAACACCCTTGTCCTTTCTTGCCTTGCAAAATGGATGCGCCTAAAGTTTTGGCACCTTCAACACATCCACAAAATGCTTCCATCGAAGTTCGAACACCAACCACCATGCACACCAAAAATATAAGCCCTCTTGCCACTAGGCCAAAGCACCTTGGTGGCTTCCAACTAATCACTTTAATGCCTTTTGTTTGTTTCCCTTTCACCATCAAATCAAACATGATTTCCACAACTTTATCTCACGAGCTCTGCATTAATTTGTATATCATGCATTTATCAAATCGAGCAAGGATAATTTCAGAAACAACTTTGGCAAGGTATTAATATGCATTTCAATTAAATCAAACAATGCGCTTCCCTTTGGCTTATGACGTTTCCCTTTGGAAATAAACTTTACCTTGTTTAAAACTCTAAATCCAACCTTTGGATTTATTAAAATAATCTTTGGTCTTAAACCTTTAAACCCAACCTTTGGGTTTAGATATTTTTAGACTTTATAAACCCACTTTTGCAATATAAAATATTGTAATAAAAATTACAATTATTTTATTTGGGTTTTCACTATGGCACTTCTAACCATTATAATATTTATTTATAAAATTTAAATTCATCCTGAATTTAAATAATTTATAAAATAAATATTATCACTCCTTTCTAACTTCTGTATTTTGCACTATTTCACTCGAACTTCTGCCTTCTTGTTGAATATCAAATGACCATCTTTGTTGCCTTTATTTTCTACTAAAATCTTGGTATTAATGATGACTCCATCTGGTGGCATCAATGGTGACATCAATGACAACTTTGACTTAGGGACTCAAAATGTCCAACAATCTCCCCCTTTGTCATTGATGGCAACCCATATCCTTTTACTGAAACCTGACCTTTCTTTTTCTTCTGCTCCCCCTGGCTCAATGCTCTCTCAAATATCAAATCTCTCCCCAATACACAAATCTCTCCCCCTTTGACATCAATGGCAAAGGGTCACCTTTGGGGCTCGGGGCTAAGAATGAGCCTCTTAGCTTAGCCCCTCCCCCACCTCCACATGAGGTGGTTAATTCTAGGGTGGGAGTATTTCTACTCCCGAAAGCACTGTTCTTTACCTTTATCTTTCTCTCTTATTTTCTGAGTTTTTTGAATCCTCTTTCCCAAGTCATCATCCATGTTCCTGTCATCACTTATATTTCTATTCCTGGTCTTGTTATCATCCATGTTTTCCATGTTCTATTCTCATCCCATATTCTATTCCTATTCATATTTTTGTTCCTGTTCATATTCTTGTTCTTGTTCATGCCTAATTCTGGAATATTTGCTCTACACCATCTTGTTGTGTGACCATCATTATTGCACTTATAACACTTAATGTTATTATTCCTTGGAGGTGCAACTATCTTAGGACTTCTCCTAGTGAAGCCATATCCTCTTCTATCATGAATCTTGCAATTCATTGCCTTGTGACCAAACTCATTACATGAGTAGCAATACCCTTGGAAAAGTTATCCTTTTCCATATTCCTATCTTTCATGTGTCCTACACTATGAAGCCATGTGCCCAAACCTGTGACATGAAAAACATCTTCCATTGAAGCTTCCTTGTCTTGACCTCATTGGTCTCCTATTCTGATTGTTGTTCCATCTGTATCTTCTCTATGCATTGTTCCTATCTTTGTTGAACTCTTTGTTGTCCAACTCATCCTCTGATGTCTCACTCCCACTTACACTATCTTCTTCTGAAGTTTCTTCTTCTTCAAGACTTGAAGTAGACTCTTCTTCCCTTTTCTTTTGAACCTATTTAGAACCAAGACCTATCTTGTTTGTTGCTCTTATTTGTATCTTGACTATTTTATCCACACTCTTTGCACTGTTTACATACTTGTATAGCTTATTCTTGGAATCCTCTAAATCTTCCTTTAGTAGGGCCACTTCTTGTGTTAACTTCTCACATTCCAAAATATTTGCTTCTAACTTATCTTTGAACTTGCTTGCCTTAGCCTTTGACTTTTCTAAATCCTCTATGAGCAATAATATTTCTTCATCACATTCTTGAAACTGACTTTCAAGCTTAGAGTGTTGCTTTCTTACCTTCTTTACTATGTCAAGGGCATAGATAAGTTCTCCCTTGAGATCATAGCCATTCTCTGTTGAATAATCCTCTATTTTTTTACCTTTGTCCATATCATTTCTTTCTTTTGGCTTGTCTTCTATAGGATCACTCACTTCATCTTCTAATGCCATTAGAATATTTTCATCTGGTCTATCAAGTGCATCTTCAAAATCATCATCACTGAAACTATAACCATCCCTTGTGCAATCATCTTCAAGATGTCCAAATTTACCACATCTAAAACACTTGAGAATAACTGGAGTCTTTCTCTTAACTGGTTCTTTCTCTTCAACCATAAATAGGACTTCATCTCTATCATTGTCTGAAAAACTAGCATCACTATCATTTGAGTACTTACTTGCATTATCCGCATAGTAGCTTCTCTTTTGCCTTTGGAAGAACTTCTTCCCTTGTCTGTTTTGTCCATCCTTGCTTTTCTTTTGGTACCTATGTTTTTTTGATTCCCTATACCTGTGATCCTATTTTTCTTCATCATTGTTGCTCTTTGGCTCTTTGCACTCTATTGCATAATGTCCATACTTTCCACAATTAAAACACTTAACAGATCTTAGATCTATGGGTCTTTTGGAACCTTTATCTCTTCTACCATAATTTGCTTCTTCATCACTAGAAGACTCACTGCTTGATTCTGTCTTCTTACCCTTTTTATTTTTGTCCACTTTGAATGCAACTTCTTTCGGAGGAATAGGATCTTTTGTTCTTATCTCAAAAGTAGTAAGCATGCCAAGCAAAGAATTCCTTGTCAAAGAATCACTATCAATTGATGTTTCTATAGCAGAAACCTTTTCACTATACCTTTTTGGAAGAGTTCTCAAGATCTTATCACAAGCATCAGATTCATCAACCTTCATTCCAAGACCTCTCATCTCATGTACAAGTTCATCAACCTTCTTGAGATAGTCATGAATGTTTTCATCATCCCGCATTCTTAAATTCTCAAATTCTCCTTTGAGATTTCTGATCTTAGATTTCCTGACACCTTTATCTCCTTCATATATGGTATGCAATAGTTCCCACATATCTTTTGTTGTTTTACAATCCATAACCTTCATAGATTATGATCTACGCAATCCTTTTATAATTGTATTCATAGCTCTTGAATTTGCATGCATTAGAAGCTTACCTTCTTTATCTATAGGAGGATTGGCTGTTGAATCATATCCAAATTCCACTACATCCCAAACTTCATTTCCAAGTGCCATCAGGTGAAATCTCATCAACACACACCAATACAAGAAGTCACTTCCATCAAATACTGGTACTACATTATTGAAGGACCCATCCTTTTGATCCTTTTGATCCATTGTGTTCTTAGACCACTTTTCCTTCAAGCTATCAAACTCTTCTGAAGGAACCCACTCTGATACCAATTGAAGAACACAAGCTTATACTGAGAGGGGGTGAACAATATAAGACCACTTTTTACTTTTCTTTTCAAATCAATATTATGCAGTGTATAGATAGCAATATCAATAGCAGTAATCAAAGCAATGCACAAAACACCATACACAATAGAGACACATATTTTAACGTGGTTCACCCAATGTGGGCTACCTCCATAGAGAAAATATTTCTTCTAAATATTTCTCAAATAATATTTTGGGAATCCTTCCCAATTACAATGTTTATGGACCTCTATCCAAAGGAGATGTTGATCCCCTAAATCTAGTTTGTGGATCTCTATCCATAGGAGAACTCCTTCTCCTATGCTCTAGTTGGTGATCCTCTAGAAGACTACCTCCACTACACTGACTATGGATCTCTCTCCACTTGAAGACTCTTGTCCTCACTCAGAAGACCTATCCTCAATGTCCTGGCTGATGGATCTCTATCCACTAGAGACTCTCCTCTCTACTCTATCACCTCCAAAGCTCTACTCAATAGGTTCACTCAGAACCTTCTCAAATCTACTCAATAGGTCCACTCAAACCACTCAATCTACTCAAATCTACTCAATAGGTCCACTCAAAACTTGCTCAAATCTACTCAACAGGTCCACTCAAAACCTACTCAAATCTCTCAACAAGCTCACTCAGAACTTGTCCAAATCTACTCAACAAGCTCACTCAGAACTTGTCCAAATCTACTCAACAAGCTCACTCAGAACTTGTCCAAATCTCTCAATAAGTCCTCTCTAGGACTTGCTCAAATCTGCATTGCAAGCTTCCACAAAAGCTCACACAAAATCAGTCCACAAGCCTTCTCAAAGACTTACCTCAAATCAGCTTAACAAGTCCACACAAAACTTGTCCAATCTCATAGAATCATAAAGATAATTGTTAGAGACTCAATATGTTCTATACTCAATGCTCAATCACTTTCTCAACTCAATCTCATAGAAGCATAAAGAGAATTGTTAGAGACTCAATATGTTCTATTCTCAAAGCTCAATCTCAACTCAAATCAATCTCATAGAAGCATAAAGAGAATTTTTAGAGACTCAATATGTTCTATTCTCAAAGCTCAATCTCAACTCAATCAGAATATAGAATAGTTTGTTTCATGGAACTTGAACAACCACTTCATGCATCCACTTGACTAGGCTTAATCAACTCTACTCAACCAATCACCTCAAGGAACAACCCTTTCTCACAAACCCTAGTCCAAGCATGTATCAACCAACTCAAAATATTTCCAACAATGCTCAACAACAAATCTCACATAACAATGATACTCATGTTCTTTTCTAACTCAAGTTCAAGTTCTTTGCATCACCCATTGGCTTCAACAACAATGCTAATAAGACAAGGTTTTAATCACAACTCTCAATTCAGAAAACCTTGAAGCATAAACTCAAAGTACTTCACTCAACCAATGGTCTAAACAACAATGCTTATCAAACAAGGTTTAATCACAACTCACAATCCAAGAAAACCTTGAAGCATTAACTCAACCACTTTCAAAAAGGAAACCCTAATCAAATCCTTTTCACTCCAAACTTAATTTTCAATCAAGCCAACCATCTAACTCAACAAAGAAGAATTTTACCCATACCTTTTCTTGAAGAGTAGTTGTCCTTACAAATCTACCACACTCACAATTACTTCTTTGACAAACTCAATAAGGGTTAGAGGATAATTTTTATATCACAAAAATAATATCACAATTACACCTTATCACTCCAACTTAAACAATAAGCAATATCCTCACAATAATAAAAAACCCTTTATTCAAATACACCCACAAAGTCTTAACCTTTCAATATTCCACAATAGCAAAATTTAAGACTTGAAAATAAAAATAAAATTCTCCTTATACCTCCTAATGATATTTCTCAACTACCAACCTTTATCACAATGCAAAGACTTTAACCACCAAATACCTTATACCTCCAACTTAGGCATTAATAAAATAAAACATAAAAATGTACCTTTGCCTTTGGAGAGTTTCGAACTCTCAACGCAGCCCACACAAATGTCTTTGCCCATGGTGCAAACCACCACACGAGCTACAAGCTCATTGGGAAGGAAGAAGCACCACGTGCTTCAACACCCTTTCCTTTCTTGCCTTGCAAAATGGATGCGCCTAAAGTTTTGGCGCCTTCAACACGTCCACGAAAAGCTTCCATTGAAGTTCGAACACCAACCACCATGCACACCAAAAATGTAAGCCCTATTGCCACTAGGCCAAAGCACCTTGGTGGCTTCCAACTAATCACTTTAATGCCTTTTATTTGTTTCCCTTTCATCGTCAAATCAAACACGATTTCCGCAACTTTATCTCACGAGCTCTGCATTAATTCGTATATCATGCATTTATCAAATCGAGCAAGGATAATTTCGAAAACAACTTTGGCATGGTATTAATATGCATTTCAATTAAATCAAACGATGTCGGCGCTTCCCTTTGGCTTATGACGTCGACGCTTCCCTTTGGATTTTATGACGTCGACTTCCCTTTGGAAATAAACTTTGCCTTGTTTTAAAACTCTAAATCCAACCTTTGGATTTATTAAAATAATCTTTGGTCTTAAACCTTTAAACCCAACCTTTGGGTTTAGATATTTTTAGACTTTATAAACCCACTTTTGCAATATAAAATATTGTAATAAAAATTACAATTATTTTATTTGGGTTTTCACTATGGCACTTCTAACCATTATAATATTTAATTTATAAAATTTAATATTTATTTATAAAATTTAAATTCATCCTGAATTTAAATAATTTATAAAATAAATATTATCACTCCTTTTTAACTTCTGTCTTTTGCATTGTTTCACTCGAACTTCTGCCTTCTTGCTGAATATCAAATGACCATATTTGTTGCCTTTATTTCTGCTGAAATCTTGGTATTAATGATGACTCCATCTGGTGGCATCAATGGTGACATCAATGACAACTTTGACTTAGGGACTCAAAATGTCCAACAAAATTATTATGAGTGAAGAAAATTGTTTGAAGAATAATATTAAATTGAATACTGAAGAAAGTATTGGTCACGTATCTACCTAAGTACAAAATTCTTGTATGCCCTATACCCAACTAACATTGAAATATCGAAGGAGAGAGATGTCCTTCAGGCCAATCTCCAGAGAGGTTTGGTTCCCTTACTATTCTAACTCATTTTAAAGCTTAGGGTGATAGGAAAGAGATAGGAAATGACAAAAATATACGAGAAGTATATTTTTGTCATTTAGATTTTGAATTAACACTTGATTCAAAATCTAAATCAAGTGTTAATTAGCATACATTAGAAAGAAAGGTATAGGAACCACTCACAGTTTGCAGAGATAACCTCCAATAAGCATTTATGTATTCATTTCCTTATCAGAAATTAAATTTAGATGCAAAATTTAAACTTAGCTAATAATGGACATGAACATAACCAAAAATAATAAGCATAAAGTGATTAAACACAACACTACTCAAGGAACCAGAAGTCGAATGTCTTTCTATTAATGTAGAAAACTCAAAGTGTTTTCTGCAGAGTGTCTATCTCTCCTTTATTACATTAAAATGCTTAGTATTTATAGAGGATTTCACCTCTAAAATGAAATGTAAATAAAAACAAAAATGTCAGCCAGTCAAAGACTAGCAAGAGTGATTTTCTCCTTGGTAATGACAATGTTTGAATCAGAACATTATTCAGGAAGCGACGATCCCGTTTTCATGGAGTGCACTTGGAAATCAGCAAAGATGGACAATGGGAAAAATAGTCCAAGCAAAAATGCACGAAACTCAGCAACATCATATGGCAATAAAGAGATCGAATATTAAATTCGAGATATCATTCCATCACTTTATGCCTCAAAAACTTACCCTCGCCAGGAGAAACCCAATGAACATTAATTTTATTTCGAAAAGGGTGAGGTCAACGAAGTACACCTTAAAAATGAATGGAATCATACCATAATTTAGGACATATCATTTAATCTTGGTATCTCTCCTACAGGAATTATGGAGATATCAATCTCATTGCTCCAAGAATTAAATTTCACTAGTCTTCGATCTTTCTCAAAAAATATCAACAACAATGACACCTCCGAAAGAAAACTTTGCTGAAGGAAGGGGGTAAGACTTAATTTTACCTAGGTACTTTGGTGTTTTTTCCCTTCTCCTGAGTAATTTCGCTTGAAAAATAGAGAACTTTGCTATAAAATGGAATGAAAATGAGTTGTGTAAGAAATTGGGGTGAAAACAATTGATTTCGTCCTTAAGAGAGACAAAATTAATTTTTGCCCCACCCTAGGGGTGACTTTGGCTTTGATTGGATCATAAAGATGTTATTTTAGGAATTTCACTCCAATCTAGGTGAAATTATTGTTTTTTCCCGAAATGGGATGAAATTACATTTGCAGGCATCTTCATTAAATTCGCTTTGACTTTGACTGGAGCAACCTTCACCTGGATGATGTCACCTTCTTACTTGCACTCTTAAAAGCATCTTTAACTCGAAATTCACCCCAAAGAAGGGCAAAAGGGATTTTCAACCCTCCTCAGGGGTGAATTTGACTATGACTTCGTAAAGTGAATGTTTTGATTGGTTTTCCTCTAGAATGACTTTATTTAGAATTTCACACTAAAGAGGGACAAAAATAATTTTTACCCCTTCCCAAGGGTGCCTTTGACTTTGACCATTACATGCCAAAATTTACCTTCTTCTCACTTGGATAAAATCTTCGTATCATGGTATTTTTACCCCAAAAGAAGGGCAAAAATAATTTTTACCCCTCTCAGGGGTGAAAATGTTGGAAATTTGAGTTAATTTGAGACATCTTATGTTGTCATTGATGTCACATGGATCACATTTGGTTTTGGTGATCAAAATATTTCATAAATAAGCATTTATGACATTTTGGAAAGCATGGCTATTTACAGGGTTTTTATGAAAACCAAGGCAAGCAAAATAAAAGGTTTTATTTAAAACCATGGTGGGCTTATATGGAAAGGACTTTTCTTAAAAGCCAAGGTGGAATTTTGTTTCATCAAAAAAGGACCTCCGATGATGAAGATATTAAATTTTAAAGTTTAAGTTTAAATTTATGGAGGTCCGACCTATGTGCAATTAATGGAGGTTGGCATATATAGTGTGTGTGTGTGTGTGTGTGTGTGTGTGTGTGTGTGTGTGTGTGTGTGTGTGTGTGTGTGTGTAAAGGTTTCAATTTATTTCAAAAAGGGGCATATTATATATCATTGGAAAGCTTATTTTGAGGGCTATTTGACTAACTTATTTAGAAGGAGAAATAAGGTGTGTGTAAAGACATATTTTTTATTTTGCAAAGGGGTTCCAAAAGTGAAGTTTGCCTTGTTCTTTTTCAAGAGGATTAATTTTTTTATGAGGTGACAAGATTGGCAAAAGAATTTTTTGTTGAGTGTGGTAGATTTCCAAAGGGGTTTCTTAACTTCATAAAAGTTATGGGCACATTCTCCTATTGATTGTTTATGGTGGTTGATTTCTGAAATATCATTGGAGGGAAAAGGATTTTTTGTGGTTTCCTTTTCGAAAGTGGTTGATTGAATGCTTCAAGGTTTTCTAAGTTGAGAGTTGTGTTTAAACTTTGTTTTTATAAGCATTTTTATTGAAGCCCATTGGTTTTGAAAGAACTTGAGATAGAAAAGAAAATGAGTATCATTTTTATGTGAGATTTATGGTTGAGCATTGTTGGAAACATTTGAGTTGGTTGATACATACTTGGACTAAGGTTGTGTGAGAAAGAGTTGTCCCTTGTGATGATTGACTTGAGTTGAGTTGAGGTTGATTTGAGTTGAGAGTGACATTAGAATATATTGAGTCTCTAACAATTCTCTTTATGCTTCTATGAGTTGATTTGAGTTGAGTTGAGATTGATTTGGGTTGAGAGTGAGTTTAGAACATATTGAGGCTCTAACAATTCTCTTTATGCTTCTATGAGTTGAGTTGAGATTGATTTGGGTTGAGAGTGAGATTAGAACATATTGAGTCTCCAACAATTATCTTTATGCTTCTATGAAGTTAATTTGAGTTGATATTGCCATTCATTGTTGAGTTCATTTTGAGTACTACTTGAGCATGATTGATTGAGCCTTTGAGAAGGCCTTTGGGATAAATTTAAGGACAGTGTTGGGACATATTTGAGGAAAGTATTTGGGCATATTTGTGGACAGTTTTGGGCAAGTTCTTGGTGATCTTGCTAGAGCATATTTGGGCAAGTTATTGGTGAGCTTGCTAGAGAATATTTGGACAAATTCTATGTGAACTTGTTATTCAGCATTGGATAGGTTTTGTGTGAGCTTGTTATTCAGTTTTGGACAAGTTCTGTGTGAGCTTGTTATTCAGATTTGGGCAAGTTCTTGGTGAGATTGATTGAGCATATTTGACAAGTTCTATGTGAGCTTGTTAAGCAGGTTCTATGTGAACCTATTGAATAGGTTCTTAGTGAGCCTATTGACAGAGCTTTGGAGGTGATAGAGTAAAAAGGACAGAGTCTCAGTGGATAAAGATCCAGCAGCCAGCACGATTGAAGACAGATTTGAGTGAGGAGTATTTAAGTGGAGAGAGGTCCACCAGTTAGTGCAGCAAAGAGACAGTCTTCTAGAAGATCACATAGCCAAAGCAGAAGGGAAAATAGTTCTCTTGTGGAAGAGATCCATGAACTTGAGATTAGAGGATCAGCATCTCCTTTGGACAGAGATCCATAAACATTGTAATTGGGAGTGATTCCCAAAGAGATTGATTAAGAAATTTTTAGTAAAATATTTTCTCCGTGGAGTAGCCCACGTTGAGTGAACCATGTAAATTGTGGTGTCTCTATTGTGTATGGTTTTTGTGCATTGCTTTGATTACTGCTATTGATACTGCTATATTTACACAACATAATATTGAATTGGAAGAAAAAGTAAAAAGTGGTCTTATACTGTTCACCCTCCCTCTCAGTATAAGCTTGTGTTCTTTAGAAAATGTTTACCCTTAATTTTTACTTGTGCTTTCCATTAAATAAAACTACCAAATCTTTAGAGTATTTCCATTGCTCCTTCGATCCTGAGATGTTTCTTGCCATCTATTTTTCCCTTTTACATTTTTCCCATGAATTCCATTAATTTTTACTGGAAAAATGTATTGTGCATCTTCAAGTATAAAATCAACCTTATTTATTTAATGAAATTTCTCAAATGAAGGAAACAAAACATTACATTAAAACAGTAAAATCAGAACAACTACGTCATTCATTTTATATTTTTTTTAAATTTTACAATCAAAATTTAGTGTGGCAAAATTGCCAACACTTTTAGTGGCTCTCAGGGTATTCAGCTCATCTGGATGCAATCAACCCCAGGCCTTCATCCACTGGGCTTAGCTATCATCACCGTCAACTACATTAGGTGGTATGTTTTATTTTGTAGCCTACTTCTTCCTTCTTTCCTCTTGTGCCTACTTATCTTTCTCTTCTGTAGCTACTTTCTACTCTGCTTCCACCCGTGCTTGTGCTTCTTCCTTGGTGAGGCTTTCACTGGTAGTTTCATACATGACAACTACCTCATCCTAGGAATCTAGAGTGAATGTAGATAGCGTACTTAGTGAATCAATGATAAAACACAACATCTGGACGTGATCCATGTTGATGTGATTAGCTCTCTACTAGAGTTCCAATAGGGATGATTCGATGTAAGTGAGCCTCTCCATGTATGGGAATACTTATTCCTCTATGATTGGATCCTACTAGTTGTCGATATCTGAAGTATATTCTATGAAATTTTGCCAGGCTACCTTCAATTCTTTCTTTGGTAAAAGCTCCCCATACTCATCCACGAATCTCAAAAACTCGACATCAACTAGAGCCTCAAAATAAATGAGCAAAATGCAACGCTCTTGTTCAAACATAGTCATCAACTTCTGGTCTTCTCTTGCCAACTCTAACTTGGAAAATAAGCTACGCAACATCATATTGGCCTTAGACCAACCATGATCCATCCTGCTCATCGGCTTAACCTAGAAGTCAGACTGATCTAGTGCTTGAATTTTTAATGTTATTTCTAGTTTTGGCTCCATATATTCCTCAACATACTCCAAAGTCCTATCACTAAGAAAAATCACTATCCGAGACTCATGAATATACAATAGAACTTTGAGATCTTCTATTGCCAATGTCACACAATATTTCATTAAATGGCAATGAGTTTCTTTGATTTTCTCCTTGGAGAAGCCCACTGATTGTGTGGCTTTCTCAAGTTGTTTCTTAAACCTCAACTGCGTCAATGCTTCACTTCTTCTTGCTCCTACCCAGTTTCTGTATCCCTTGGCTTCTTCTCCAACCTTTTCTCTCCACTCCTCTCTACCTCTGATTTTTCTATATCCAAATGTGTCCCTATTTTTGCCAGAGCTTCATTCAACTCAATAATCTTCGCCTCAGCCTCAAAAAAGCTTTTCTTGTAATGCTCGTCATGTAGGTAAAGAGAGCTCATATCCACTTGTATATTCCCCAACTTCTCCGTGGTGTCAATCTTCATCAGGTCCTCTGTAATGACTTCATAAGTGTAATCACTTGGAGCCATTTCTCCTTGGGGCTTCTGGACCTGGGGAATCATTTTTACAGTATGAGACTCCATAGCTTCGGGGTCAAAAGTGACCTTCTTCAACATCTTTGCTGGAGCATGAGCTTCTTTTCTCTTATAGCTCTTCAGCCACTGTGATGAACTTTGTCGGGCTCGACTCATTTTCACTGCGATAGGATGCTCTGGTACAATCCCCATCTCTAGCTCTGATAGCACCTACAACTCGATAAAAGGAGTAGGAGGAAAATGAGCCTACTGAGATTTTGGCTCAAGAAGGGAAGTGGAAATGGGAACGGTTGGTGGAATGGATATAGTTAATGAAAATGAAGTGAGGGGTTCAGATACATTTATACTTACTCTATGTGGAGCCTGTGTACTTATAGTCATGGTAGAAATTACTGGAATGGAGGATGAAGGGAGCAAAAATGGATTGGGACCAGATGCAAAAGAACTGAAAGAAAGGGAAATAGTAGAAGTAGGAATAGAAGAAGAGGGAGCATAGATGAATAGGTATTGAGAAATGGGAAGCAAAATGGAAGTGGAGGGTATATTGAATGGAGGTGAGATAGAAGCGAAAACCATGGAATGAGGTGCAATAGTCACCGAATGCTCAAGAGAAAGGGAAGAGGGTAGAGAAAATATACCTTCAAGCTTCGACACCTTTTGAGATGATGATGAGGGTGGTTGTGGCACTGGTTCACCCTTGTCTTGTTCCTCCTCTATCTCCTTCTCCAGATCTATAACTTCCATGTGTTGGCCAAGCTATCCTACCTAAACCAAAGGAGGATTTCCTGAAACATCAGCCTGTGTGGCTTCGACTGTAGGAGGATGGTTCTCACCTGATGAAGAAACTGCACTTGTTCTTGGCTTCTTGGAGATTTTCAAAAAAGGAAGCACCTCACGCTTGTTCTTATTCTTCCACTGGAGTTGTACTTCTAGTGATGGTTGTCTCTCTTCTTCCACAAGTGGTGCTTCCTCAACCACTTGTTTCTCCTGTTCCATCCATGATCTCTTCACTATCATATCTTTGAAAGCTTCAAGGTACAATCTTAGCGAAAGAGATTGGTTGATAACTATCATAGTATTCATCATATACATCCAAAAATACATCATCCATTGCCAGGCCATAAGTTGACCCAGTTTTCCCTCTGTGGGCCCTCATAACCCACTAGTTAGTAATTTTCTCCTTGAACCAAGTGGGCAACTATTCTTTCATTTTGCCAAACAAACCTGGAGGAGGAATCTGGTGCTTGTGAACTATAGGGTTATACTCAGCCTCCATCTCATAGAAGTCATGCCATGGTGGGAACATCATCATCTACTCAACGTGCCATTCGAGGTCATGCCCCTATGGATTATTTCTCATTTGCTCAATATTCACCCAGGGGCAACAATGAAAACTTTTGGCTTTAATCACTACCATGAATCGACCCAAAGGGTCATACTTCCACCACTGAGGTAACTCCACCATACCCATGTCATAGAGAGCTTCATTAATCAATTTGTTCTAGCCAACCTGGTCTACTTCAATACCATCAAAGTAAAATGGCATGGTGCATGTAGTCTTCTTCCCTTGTCCTACCCCATAGATGTCATTGATGAAGTCGATATGATGAACAAATTCCATCGCAAAGAGGTGCTCGATAGTAAAATACGGAAGGAGAAAAGGCTTTCCAGTGAAGCCAAAAATTTGCACCATGATGCCTTACGTCAACAAGAAAATATCTCCTTTATCCTTTGCAACAATATCCTCCCTCATCACCCTTGGCACTCTTTCACATGTGTAAGAAATAAGTTCAAGGACAGGGTCCAAAAATATGTGATTGAAATTATAAAATGACTCCTTCCTAGATAGGCTTGGAGTCCACAAATAAATTGGTAGCTTCCTGTCTACCTCATCAACTTGCTTGACTGCTATGAAAGAAAAACGTTGATGCATGTGGAAGAAGAAATACCAGGCCAAAAATGAAGTGTGCCTAAATGAAACTACTCCTTCACTTTGTATCCTCTCCAACTGGGTATGCATTGCTCGAGCCACATAATCTTTCCAATAAAAGAAAATTGGATTTGTGCTTGCTTGCATTGCTGTCGGGGCGTAAAATTCCACCTACGAAATACATTGCACTAGTGTTGCTTTCCATTTGTACACTATGGTATCGGTAGGAAGACTGGACACCCAAGCCAACATGGAATACATGTCCAAATTTTTAAACTCTATCAGAGGCTTTGGTAAAGTTGACAACTCTCCAAACTGGGGTACCTTTATCAGCTAGTTCTCCATGAACTGGTGCAACGTTACATTCAATTGGTACCTCTCTTCTTGTTCCTTGAGATTCATCTTTTTAAATATAATATCCGAGGAAGGCTTCACCCCATAAGAAAATGCCTCTCTAACTGCATAGGAGAAATGGTGAATAATTTATTTCTCTTTGCATTCTGAATGACCCTTGTTGCAAGTTGATAAAACTTTGAAATTGCCATTACCAGCTTGGGGTAAGGATGAACAGGTGTACATAGGTACCAAGAAAGTTGTGCATGATAGGCAATAGTTAATGGGATTTTTGGCATCAAGCCTTGCCCGACAATAGCTTCTACATCCTGGCACAATTTTTCTATGCCCTTGTTCGAAATAGCATAGTCTCCAATCTGAGCCAATGCATCAGAATATGGGTCAAGCTCTATATTTTCATTCTACCTAGATTTTTTAGCTTTTTTACCTCCTTTTGCTTTCTTGGGCTCTGTAGATTTTTTTGATTCGATAGCTTTCTTTCCCATCCTTGTATGGTCAGATTTACTACAACAGTCTAATAAACCTACAACAAAGCAACAATTTGGGGCACTGAAGGATAATCTAGCAATGCTTCAAAAAATAACTTCGATATTTTCTTCAACTCCAAGTCGTATTTAAAATATTTTCTCCCAACTACCTGATTAAATGCAGGTGGTGCACTTGATGAATTCGAGTGGATGTGCTCCCTTGGTTCTCTCACCCAACATATTTTTTAATGATAACTTAACTGCCAATAACACCCTTGCACTATGAATCTTCCTCGAACTTCGTACTCAACCACTTTTATCTTGGAGGGTGCAATCTGGGTATTTAACGACTCACTTCGGGAATGAAAAATACCACGTGTGAGTGATGGGTGCTCTTTGGGGTGAAAAATATTAATTGCATTGCATTAAAACACCAAAAACATCTTCTCACCGGTGAAATTATCTCGATTTCATGCAATTAACTAGAGCTCACTCCAAAATTAGTGCAAGCCAACGAAAAGCATCAAATCGATGTGCCCTTCCTACCAAAAATGTCAACTAGGCAAAAATACCAAAATTCTTGCACTTCAAAAATGCTCTTCCACTTGCTGCTTGGAAAAATTACATGCTTTGCAGTCCTTTTAAAATAATTCATCTTCAACTTCACCCCAAAAAATCTTATTGCTAAAAGCAAGCTTTAATTAGAGAGTGCTTTGCTGAAAAAGCAAGGCGAAATTAATTTTGCCCCCTTCTTTGTCTAACTTAGCACTGCCAACTAGAGTTCTAAAAAAGCATGCTGATTTTTCTCCTCCTTTTCTTGGAGTTTCACTCCAAAAATATTTGTTGGTGGGGCACCAAGGGATTTCACCCCAAAATTAGAAAAAACATGGAAAATCTTCTTTGTGGGGCAAAAATAAAAGTTTTTATCTTTTAATTTTTTGCTTTTCTCTTATTTTCTTATTTTTTTATATATTTATAAAAATGCTTTTTCACCAATCATGCATCCCTTATTTACCTTTTCTTTTAATTTTTCCAAAATAAGAAAAAATAAAACATTTTCGGAGAGAAAATAATTTTAGTTAGTAAATACGTGATTTTGGGGTGAAAACACTTGTCTTGAGGGTAAAATTACTTTTCTGAAAATCAATTTTTTTTTTTCTTTTTATTTTATTTAATTATATTTTTATGATACTTGACTAAAAATGAAATAACATAACAACTTATGTACATATATACATACTTGATCAGAATTTTATCACTGATGGTAGGCCTTCAAATGAATACCATTTATGAGAATCAGTAGCGCACGACCACCCATATCCTACAAATAAAATGAGTTGACCTGATTCATACCTAAAATATGGAATGGGCCCTCCCATATCACTTCAAACTTGTGATGCTTGCCGGGCTTAGCCTTATTTTCATTCCATTTCAGCACTAGATCACCTACCTCGAATGACTTCTCAAAAATTTTCTTGCCAAACCATTTTTGTGTCATCCAGGAATGTTCCATGAAGGCATTGTATGATTTCTCCCTCTCTTCCTCTAATTGTAAAATTTGTGCCAATCTCGTGCTCATGGGATCAGACTCATCATCTTCACCATACAACAAGTGCCATTATTGAAAGATCGACAATTCAATATGAATGGGTAACACTACTTCTTTATCGTATACCAAGGAATAAGGGGACATCTTGATGGATTTATTCATGGAGATACGATCGACCCATAATGCTTGGTTCAGGAGTAAGTGCCAACTGCACTTGTTATCTCCAAGGGTTCTCTTTAAAATTCTCAGTAAATTCTTATTTGTGGACTCAGCCAAGCCATTCCCCTATGGATAGTAGTTAGATGATGTCTTCAAATAAATCCCATACTTACCCAAAAATTCATTGATCTTGGCATCGATAAAGGGAGTTCCATTATCTATTATTATTGCATCCGGTATGCCAAAATGAGTGATTAAACCCTCAAGAAAAGTGATAACTATTGCTTGATCTACCTTCTTGGTCGGGATTGCTTCTGACCATCGGGTGAAATAGTCGATTATAGTTAGGATGTATTTGTGTTCGATAGAGGAATTAGGATCAATGACCCTAATAAAGTCTAAGCCCCATTGCTGAAATGGTGCTTCTACTTGAATTGGATGAAGGGGTAATGATGCATTCTTACTTTTGTCGACATATCTTTGGCACTTATCACAACTCTAACTAACTTTGAAAGCATCTACAAAGAGAGTAGGCCAAAAATATCTTGCTTTGATGATCTTCAATGCCATTGGCCTCCCTGCATAATGGCCTCCTGATAGACTAGAGTGAAACTCCTCTAGGATTCTTTGTTTCTCTGATTCTCGAACACACCTGAGAAGTACTCCATCAATATTCTTATGGAACAGTCCATTCGGCATCATCACATACCTAAGGGCCTAAAGTCTGAATCTCCTTCTTTGTGAGGCATTAAGGTGTGGAGGATATCTTCTTGAATGGAAATATTTGACAAGGTCCTCTGTCCAATCACGATCATCCGTAGAGCGATTAGTAAAATTGCTTACTAAATATTCAAGTTGGCAAACCATGGATTCAGATGCAGCACTTTTTGCAAGCTCTTGACACAATGCTCAGCCTCAAACCAGCTTGGTTGGATGGATTTCAACATCATACTCCTAGATTTTGGAAACCCAACCACCTCTCTTGTCTCCAAGCTCTCCTTGAATGATGAAACTCTGGACATTTGGATGAACAACATAAACTATTGTTTTGCTTTGAGAAACAAAATGCCAGAACTTCTTCAAGGATTTCATCACCGCATATACTTGTTTTTCAATTAAATTATATTTTTCTTCATGCGGTTGGATGACTTGACTCAAGAAAGAAATTGGTCGCTCATCTCCATCATCTCCCTTCTACGCAAGAACCGCCACATAGCTCTCTTTCTCACCAATGCCATATAGGATAAAATATTTTGAGTAATTAGGGTTCGCCAAGATCGGGGCTTGAGCAATCCTTTATTTGATTTCCTTGAATATTTTCTTCCTTTGCTTAGTCCATTTGAACTCAGCATTTTTCTTTAATAGCTCAATCATCGGCTTTACCACTTGGGAGAAATCTACAATAAACTTTTGAACAAATTTTATCTACCCAAAAAATAATTGCAAATCCTTCTTGCTAGACCAGGAACGGAAGCTTAAGGAGAGCCTCATCTCCAGTTGGATCTATAGCCAAACCTTCTTCTAAAATAATGTGGCCTAGGAGCTTTCCTTCTTTTACCGTGAATATGGACTTATTTGAGTTGATTGATATTCCAAACTCCCAACACTTTTCGAACACCTATCTCAGATGTAGACTATGCTCCTCCCTGTTGTGAGAAAATATAGTCATGTCATCCAAATAAATCATAATAACATGATTTAACAACTCACCGAAAGCTACGTCCATTGCTCTCTAAAAATTTGTGTCAACATTTGAGAGACCAAACGACATCTGCTAATAAGCAAAGGTTCTCCATTTTGTGGTGAATGTCATTTTATATTGGTCTTCATCTTTGACCCAGATTTGGTTATAGCCGAAGAATCCATCTAACAAAGAGAATCTCTAAGCACCAACAACTACATGAAGAATTTGATCAATTTATGGTAGAGGATAGTGATCCTTTAGAGATGCCTAGTTTAAATTTTGAAAATCCACACACAGGAAGATATCTCCATTCTTATTTCTCACAAGGACCAGATTTGCTACCTAGGTAGAGTGTTTAATCGGGTAGATGATTTTGGCTTCTAGTATTTTCAGTAGTTCTACTTTCATCAGGGTTTCAATATTGGGATTGACTAGCCTCTACTTCTATTTTTCCTGAAGGGTTTCACTCCTTCCTATAACTCAATGGTATGCTGGATTACATCTTTTTTATAGCATTTCAAATCCTAGTAGCTCCAAGTGACAATGTCTGGGTACTCATGGCATAGCTCCTTGATCTGCTCCAACTCTTCCTGAGTGCAATTAGTGCCAACTTTGATCGACTTCTTGGGTCCCAACTATAGTTCAGTGTACTCCTTTTCATCCACCTTGATCCTATTCTTTTTAGCTCTATCAAGAATAATTAATCCCTTTGGGATATGATTATTTCACAACAGGATCAAACCCTCAGGTTCTTCCTGATCAAGAGTTATTTCTTCCATATTACTAGCTTCTCTTATTAAGAAAATTACAATCTGTTCATCACTGTCAAACACTTTCCAGAAGATATTTTTATCAGGGACTGAAGGTTTGTAAGCTATCCTCACAATCTTGGGCTTTCTCACCACATGCTCCACTAGGGAAAAATTAGCACCAAGGGATGCCAAGAGATCAGTATTCTTCTTCTGCTCTCGCAATATTGCTTGGGTGTTCAAAATTGTATAAGCCTCAAATAGATCCTAAACTTTATTACAGTATTTAGATAATGCTAATTGGAAACACACTTACTGGTTACCTGGTTGACGATTAGCTCAGAATCTCCAAAAATTTGTAGTTGTTTGATCCTGAGCTTCTCTGCATTTTTTAGACCCAAGTTGAGTGCTTCATACTTGACAACATTGTTTGTATAGATCCAAGTCAGTCAATAAGAGTAAATATTTTGTATGCTAGAAGGAGAAATGAGAATTATTCTAGCTCCTACGCCATTCCTACACCTTGTGTCATCGAAGTATAGCTTCCATAATTGATCCAGAGTAGGATCTTGATCATCATATGCCTTCCCTTCAACTTTTTCAAGCTTAGTGATGGTATAGCAACTGATTTTTATCTCCATCATGGTGTTAAAATTGAGCATTGAAAACTCATCTTCTGTCTAAAGCTCGTCCAAAACTTCCTTCATCAAGTTTGGTAGGGTACCTAGGAATAGATATTTGGGGATATATTATTATATTGTATAAGGGTTGGCATGGGCCACACATAACCCAAGGTTGATTGTATTATAATATTATATTATATTTTAATATAATATAATATTAGTAGTAGGCTCTCCAAAGTAGAATAAGAATATGGATATATAAAGAAGAGATATTTGTCATTGTAAGGAATTCATATCATTGAAGAAGAATCTTATGTAATCGTCGTGCCCACGAAGTGGCCTCTCATCTTGGGAGATCTTGTGGAGTTATTCCTTCCTTAAGGATTATTATTGGTGTTGCCCTACCTTAAGGGTATTATCTATCTCTCTCTCATTTGTGGATTGTTATTGTGGATAATATATTGTGGATGAATGATTTGATATTTCTGCATATTGGTGAATGGTTCATGTTTAATAATAAAAGTTATGCAACAAGTGGTATCAGAGCAACGATTTTGGCAAAGTGGGGATTTTTGTGTGAAACCCTAGAATTAGGGCAAATTTTTTTTTGGAAAAACATCTCATCTTTCAGGAGCCATATCTCTACGCAAGTTTATCCGATTCAAGCGATTCTTGGATTAGATTGTGCAGAATTTGAAGAGCTTTAAAATGAGTGGTCATATGATGGAATCTGAGTAGTATTGAGGGAGATACGACCTTTTGAAGTTAGTCATCCGAAACAAGGATAGTGACGAATTTCGCAGATTTTTTTTGGAAAAACGCCTCATCTTTCAGAAGCCATATCTTTGCGATAGTTAATCCGATTGAGGCGATTCTTGGATCAGATTGTGCAGAATTTGAAGAGCTTTAAAATGAGTGGTCATATGAAGGAATCTGAGCAGTATTGAGGGAGATACGACCTTTTGAAGTCAGCCATCTGGAACAAGGAAAGTGACGAATTTTCAAGTCGCGAATTTTTCAAAAGACAATTTGTTTAGTTCGGGTAAGCAAATCAGTTGCACTTTATTTTGTTTGGAAGAAAAAATTGCAGATGTAGTTGTATTTGGGATTTTTAGCTTCAACTTGGTGGGAAGATATTTTTTTTTCCATAAAACCCTAGTTTGCATTAGGGCATGATATTTATTATCAAAAAACCCTAGTTGCATTAGGGCATGAACAATGGTACTCCACTATTTTTCTGGAGAAGATGATATTGATGCTATGAGAATGGTGGAAAAATTTTGTCTATCGACATCATAGTAATCCTTATTGGAAATACTCCCTTAGTTTCTCTCTTCAAGGGAAAGCTTTTTTGTGGTTGGAAAATTTTTGTCAAGAAACAAATAATGAATACACTTTGGAGGAAGTGAAGCATGCATTCTTGAGTAAATGGGACCCATATTATGTAGATCGCCTAAGGGATTTGATCGACGACTATGAAAAAGAAATAAAATTACTCAAGAAGAAAGAGGAAAAGGTCAGGGAAGATAAAAAAGATGTCAGTATGCAGACAGAGGAAACCATACCTGTGGTGGAAGATAAATTAGAAAATGGACAAAGGAATTTGTTTAAATCTAAAAAGTCTATTTTGCAGGTTCATGGAAGCATTCAAAAGGAACAAGTTATTATTTCCATTGACCCTGGTAGTAGATATAATTTTATTAATATTTCTTTGGCTAAGAAGTTGCAAGTTCAAGCAACAAAAATTAAGGACATACAACTAGAGGGTGAGAATGTTCAGATTTTTGAAGATTTGAAGATCACCATGGATAAATATGTTTTACATTCAGATTTCTATGCTATTGAGATGGATGATGAGGATATTGTTCTTGGTTATCCTTGGTTAGATTCTTTGGGTACTATTAACATTAATGTGCAAAAGAAGTTTATGAAGTTATGGTACGTAAAAAAGAAGATAACATTGCAGGATATGTCTCACCTTGAGGAGCAAGGATACAAGGAAAATCAAGAAGCGGTTGTAGAAGAACAAATTGAAGAACATGAAACAGAATCCAAGAAGGCGATAGTAGCAACAGAGTCCATGAAAGAAGTAGCAGTAATTAATTCAGTGGAAATAACATTGCAGGATATTTCTCAACTTGAGGAGCAAGGATACAAGGAAAATCAAGAAGTGGTTGTAGAAGAACAAATTGAAGAACAGGAAACAGAATCCATGAAGGCGATAGCAGCAATAGAGTCCAAGGAATATTTGATAGAAGAGCACAAGGACACACCAAACAAAGATAACATGAAAGAACAAGGTGTAGAAGAATTTATAACAATGAAGCCAAAGGTTGAAAAGTCAAAGAAGGTAGAACATCAAGTAAAGGTTGCACCATATCGCCATCCACACCACCATGAGCGAAAACAATATTGGAGGCATGGTTCAAGGCAACAACATTATGGTTCTACATGTAATCAACAGGGCACCAACTATGGCAGTGTTTGGCAAAGAAAGCATAGTGATCATGGTTTTCAGCATGGTTCATCAACATCAAGGAACAAGTGGACCCATCATTCAAGTTATCAAAATACAACAGCAGAAGCGTGGAGCCAACAAAGAAGATTTGGATACTCAAGTAACAAAATGGCGTACCAGCATCATCGAGTTTCACTTGGATGGATGGATGATCGAGATTGGTACCAATTGCTAACATTGCTTAGCAAATCATACTATCAAGTTTCTTCATATGTTTCGAGGACGAAACATTTGTAAGGAGGGTGGCATGGTAGGGTACCTAGGAATAGATATTTGGGGATATATTATTATATTGTATAAGGGTTGGCATGGGCCACACATAACCCAAGGTTGATTGTATTATAATATTATATTATATTTTAATATAATATAATATTAGTAGTAGGCTCTCCAAAGTAGAATAAGAATATGGATATATAAAGAAGAGATATTTGTCATTGTAAGGAATTCATATCATTGAAGAAGAATCTTATGTAATCGTCGTGCCCACGAAGTGGCCTCTCATCTTGGGAGATCTTGTGGAGTTATTCCTTCCTTAAGGATTATTATTGGTGTTGCCCTACCTTAAGGGTATTATCTATCTCTCTCTCATTTGTGGATTGTTATTGTGGATAATATATTGTGGATGAATGATTTGATATTTTTGCATATTGGTGAATGGTTCATGTTTAATAATAAAAGTTATGCAACAAAGTTCAACTCCTTCAATTCTTCGATCATCAAGTTGATAGAATTCATGGGTTTATCTTCTTCTTCAATATTCTCTATGTGATAAGTCAAAGGCTTCTCATTATAAATTTAAATTATCCTCCCTTTGATAGGAATATCCAAATGAGAATAATCCAGATAAAGGTAGCCTCCCAACTTGGAGATGAATTCCCATGATAGGCATATGTTGAAGTAAGGCTCCAAATCAACCATAACCACCTCTTGGATCAGGGTGATCTAAGGTATTTTATGCAGCACAATGGGGATGTCTTTGATGGACCCCACTGTTCTAACATGGGTTCCATATAATTTCAAAATTCTAGGGCTACTTCTTGTATATTCCATACCCATAACATCACAAACTACCTTTGGCATGACAGTCATTGCAGTGTCAAAGTCGATCATGCAATTTTGCACAATCCAACCTCCCATCCTAAGAGATAGGTAGAAATGAGGTGGTATATTCTTTCTAGTGGTAGAAGTTATTAGTGTTTGAGCTAAAACTATTTGATTCAGATTCTTCCCCTTATATTTCACAAATTTTAGTGCTTCTTGAAACAAGTCCACTTGTCCAAGAAATTGTAGTACATCATAGACTCTCACCTTGGCTAGAATCCTCTTCAACGATGTTGAACGAAGATGCACTAGACTTTTTTCCTTCATTGGTAGCCTCATATCTGCTCCAGCACTACTGTGTAGCTTCTACCCTCTAACGCTTGGTTACGGATGGGTATTTGAGCTTTTCTCTAGCCTGCTCTTCCGTTTCAACTTTCACTTGCAAAATTGAAGCTTTTTCTTGCAATCTCTCTTTCACTCGTAGAGGTAAAATATCTTTTAACATAATAGGTGCGTCTGGCTTGGGTTATGGAATAGTTGCTTTCTCTTGCACTTGTTTTTCTCATTTTGTACCTTTGAATTAGCTAGTACCTTTAGGAGCTTCATCTCAGCTAGGTCCATGATGACAGGTTTTCTTCCAGCTCTTATGAGACTTGAAACTTATTCTTTAGAAGGGACCATGAAATTATGATCAACTTTTGTGATCATGTTGATTTGACCACCAAAATAACTCTCTGCCAATGCCTACACATAGTTTAGGTGAACCATGCAAGTTTCCTTACCATGTGAATCATTGCATGTAAAGCACCAGTATGATTTTTTTGATGTGCCAACTTCTTCGTTTGCCAATACAGTCATATTTCTCTTAGGTTTCTTGCCAGTTGAAGTTGTTTGCTCCCTAGTGATCGGAGGTGGTTGAAATCTTATAGGCTAGAAATCTCTTTCAAATTGCTTCCTTTTAATAACTGTGATCTCATTTCCCATTGCTCTTATGGTTGAGTTCATTGACTACAACTCTTTCAGCAAATTCTCTTATGGATCAGGGTTTGAGGGTGCTGGAGGAGCTGGTAATGGAAGTGGTACATATGGAGATGACATTGCTAGGACTGGAACTAGAGTGGGTAACTATGGAATGGTTGGAGCAGTTTGTTGAGGGATAGAAACTATCATCATGGTTTGATATGGACTCAGATTCCATGAAGGGATTGGATACATGGGGGACATGGGAAGGGACTGAGAAGATGCATTAGCATACAAATACTATGAAAGATTGAGAAAAATAAGCATTGTCATTTTTTATGAAAGCTTATCGATAGCAATTAGATCAGCCTCAACCTTTTATGTAGAAGAATACAGATCAGGGATTGTGTTGACATTGGACTATCAGATAGTCATACTGATGTCAAAATTAAAGGTACGAAGGTAATAGAAAGTAGATTACTCAAGGCTCAGCCAGAGACCATCAAAAACTCTATGCCAAGTTCGGATGAACCGAATGTTGAAGTCCATAATTTCCTCCTATGGATGCCTCTAAATGGTGGTAAACTAATGCAACAGAGAGAATAGATCTGCTTGTTCGTTGAAACCTTTGATCAACAATTCAGCCAACTGGTCCCAGGTAGTAATGGTGGTAGGTTGTAACTATTAGTACCAGTATAGTAACTTACCTCTAAGAGAGAACATGAGAAATATTACCATTATATCCTCATTTGTGATGCTATGGATTATCACTAAGGTAGCCACGTCTTGGACATGCTCATAAGTAGTCTTCCCTATACCATTGTAAGTGGGAAAAGCCTTCATTACTGTTTACAGAATCAAGTTCAGAGCTTGTAGATTCAAAGGTCCAAAGTGGTTTCATGTTGGATGTTGGACATTTTGAGTCCATGAAGTTGTCATTGATGTCAAGGAATGAAGTTGTCATTGATGTCAAGGAATGAGCTATCGTTGATGTCAAAAGGTCAAAAGGAGAAATGCAAAAGGTTTATGGTAAAAGAGCTTCATAATATTTATTTTTAATATTATGTAAAGCATAAATAAAAGGTTTTTATTAAAACCATGGTTGGACAGAATAAAAGGTTTTTCTTTAAAACCAATGGTGGGCAAGTTATCAGGTTTTTCTAAAAACAAAGGAGGCTTTTAGTTTGGTTTAAAAGGCCCAAATTTTATTTAATTATTAAATTATAATATTTATATTCTAAAATAATTTAAATTATTATATTTAATAATTATAATGCCAAATTTTAAGTTTATCGTCGACATTTTCACATGTGAAGACAACGTACTCCCTCCACCAATGTAGGATATTATTGGAAGGTGTATGGTATTTAAACCATAGCCTTTCCAAATTCCAAAGCATTCATCCTCATTCGCTAAAGTTAATGCCTAAGACTCATGTGCATATTTTGTAGTGACAGTTCGTGCAATGCATGGTTTCCAAAAAGCGAGGGTGAAGGAGCCTTTTGGCTCGTGGGTGCTAAGGAGGTCAAAGTGCAGTAGGCACTTGGTGGATCCAAGAGGAGCACGTGGCTCACACAACATGGAAGTCACGACCAAGGCACTCATTGGAGATAAGTGCCAAGTTTGACCCCTGCGCATGCTAAAGTGGTAACATTTTGGTTTATGATTCAATTTTTGCATGGGCTAAAGTTTAAGTTAGGAGAAATAAGATGATAGTTTTATTTTGGAGAATTAGCCAAAATTCATAAGGGAAATATTATTAAGTTTTTGAAAGGTTATTTTGCTGAGATAGATTTGAGGGTAAAAAAAAAATTATCTTAGAAAAAAGGAAAATTATTTTATTGCATTGTTTTACAATTGAGTTATTTAATAAATGCAATATTAAAGTAGGGAGTCATAAGTAGAGATTGGTTTATTCTTTGAAGATAATTTTCTGAAGTGGGTTATGTTAAATCTGAATGGTTGAGATGATCTTGTGATGAGTTAGGATTTTGAAGAAGTGATTAATTAAATATTGTGGTGTTGGATATTATTTTAAGAATGGATTAATAAGGTGTTTTTGTGAGTTATTATACGCTTTGTATTGTTATCTAACCTTCTTGATATTGGTAAAGTATTATCTGTGATTGAGACAAATTTTGAGGTTTCTTCTTCTTCAAGCAAAAAGGTATGGGCACATTCTTCCATGGTTGAGTTGATTGGTTGTTTTTCTAAAAATAATATTTGGAGTGAAAAGGACTTGGTTAGGTTTCTTTATTGAGTTGTTGAGCTATTGATAAGTGAATGCTATGCACCTTGTTTTATAATCATTGTTGTTGAAGTGAGTTGTTGAGTGAATAACTTGGACTAGGGTTTGGAAAGAACATGTGTATCATTGTTATGTGAGATTGGTTGATAAGCATTGTTGGAAAAATTTTGAGTGAGTGTTCATATGCTTGGACTAGGGTTTGTGAGCAAGGATTATTTCATTGAGTGATTGGTTGAGAAGAGTTGGTTAAGCCTAGTCAAGTGAATGTGTGAAGTGATAGCTCAATTTCTATTAAACAAATTGTTCTATATTTTGAATTGATTTGAAAAAGAGGTTGAGTATTGATGAGTGTGAAACATATTGAGTCTCTAACAATTCTTTGTATGTTTCAAAAGAGTGATTAAAAGTGATTGAGCATTGTGATTAGTGTGAAGCATATTGAGTCTCTAAAAATTCTATTTATGTTTCTATGAGATTGGAAAAGTTCTAGTGTTGACTTGTTGAACAGATTTGAGGTAAGTCTTAGATAAGACTTGTGGAAAAATTTGGGTGAGCTTTTGGAAGCTTACAAGACATATTTGTGGACAGAGATTTGAGGATGAATATTGAGGGCAGATTTGAGGATAGAGATTGAGGATATATTTGAGGATAGAACATGGTATAGATTAAATACAGGTTTGTGCCAGATCAGAGATAGATATTGAGGACATATTTGTACTAGACCGAAGGACTGTGTTTAGTGTTAGATTTGAGACAGTTTTGGAGGTGATAGAGTTGTTGGCAATTTGAGTTATTTTATGTTGTCATTGATGTCACATGGATCATTGATGTCACATGGATCACATTGAGTTTTGGTGGCAAAAGCACTTCATAAATAATCATTTATGATATTTTGGAGAGCATGGATATATACAGGGTTTTTGTGAAAACCAAGGTAGGAAAAATAAAAGGTTTTATTTAAAACCATGGATGGCAGATTTGAAATGGGTTTTTCTTAAAACCCAAGTTGGATTTTTGTTTCATCGAAAAAGGTGCCCCGGTGATGGAGATATTTAATTTTAAATATTTAGTTTAAATTTTAAATTATTTAAAATTTAAATTTTAATTTTAAAATTAAAAATAAAAGTAATCCATCGACGTCATCGAATATGAGGGAGAAAACTATATAAAAGGATGCCTAAGGTTTATTAATCCTTAGCTTGCGCTCGTGAATTAATGCGATTGTTGGAAAGCGAAAAGAGCTCGTGCAAAAGAGGGTTAAGTGATGGAAGCGAAGAATAAATCGGACGACATGTGAAACCCTAGTCACCTTGGGCAGTGTGGCACATTGGCAATTGGCTTTTGGCTAAGGCAAGTGGTAGAACGAACATCAAGGTTTCGAATCCCCTTGGCTGCGTTAGAAGGCATTGGAAGAAAGAGCGCGCGAAGCATTTTTGGTTTGCGTGAGAGGGAGGAGTGTTTTGAAGCACGTGGTGCCTTTCCCTCCCAAACGAGCCTGTAGCTCGTGTGGCAGCTTGGCCATGGTTAAGGCACTGAGCAAGGAGGCATCGAGGGATCGAATCCCATCAAGGACAAAGGCAAGTTAATATTTTTTTAATATTTTATTTTTCTAAAGTTGCCCTAGGAGAAATAAGGGTTGTGATGCACTTTAGGAAAAAGAGAGATTTTTGGTGATTTTCCTTTTGGAAGTATATCATATTATATATCGTTGGAAAGCTTATTTCGAGGGCTATTTGATTAACTTGCTTAGAGGGAGAAATAAGGTGTGTGTAAAGAGATATTTCTGATTTTGTAAAGGGGTTCAAAAGTGAAGGTTGCTTTGTTCTTTTTCAAAGGGGATTAATTCTTTCATGAGGGGACATGGTGTATTTTATTGAGTAGGAGTAATAAGGTGTTATTTGGATATTATTGTTGTGTTATTAATCAAGATCTCTAACCCCTATTGAAAGTTGAAAAAGAAAGTTTGTTGAGTGTGGCAGATTTAGTGGACAACTAATAAGGCATCAAAAAGGTATGAGCAATATTCTCCATTGACTTTGTTTATGGTGGTTGATTTCTGAAATATCATTGGAGAGAAAAGGATTGATTGTGGTTTCCTTTTCGAAAGTGGTTGGTTGAATGCTTCAAGGTTTTCTGGTTTGAGAGTTGTGATTAAACCTTGTTTTATAAGCATTGTTGTTGAAGCCCATTGCTTGTACAAAGAACTTGAACTTGAGTTAGAGGAGAACATGAGTATCATTGTTATGTGAGAGTTATTGTTGAGTATTGTTGGAAACATTTTGAGTTGATTGATTCATGCTTGAACTAGGGTTTGTGAGAAAAAGTTGTTCCTTAAGGTGATTGGTTGAGTTGAGTTGATTGAGCCTAGTCAAGTGATTGTGTGAAGTGGTTGTTCAAGTTCCATGAAACAAACTTCTATATTCTGATTTGAGTTGAGTTTGAGTTGAGAAAGAAATTGAGTTTGTGAATAGAACATATTGAGTCTCTAACAATTCTCTTTATGCTTCTATAAGATTGAGTTGAGTTGAGATTGATTTGATTTGAGTTGAGTTGAGATTGATTTGAGTTGAGATCATTGTGGATCATTGTTGTCATCCATTGAAGAGTGCATTGCCATTCATTGTTGAGTTCATCATTGAGCCTTGCCTTCATAGATTTGTGGATGAGATTTGAGTGCTACTTGAGCATGATTGATTGAGCCTTTGAGAAGGCTTTTGGGATAGATTTTTGGATAGATTTGAGGCAGCTTTTGTGCATGATTTATTGAGCCTTTGAGAAGGCTTTTGGGACAAATTTGAGGCATTTTGTGCATGATTGATTGAGCCTTTGAGAAGGCTTTTGGGATAGATTTATGGATAGATTTGGGATAGATTTGAGCAAGTTCTTGGTGAGCTTGCTAAGCAGATTTGAGCAAGTTCTTGGTGAGCTTGCTAGAGCAGATTTGAGCAAGTTCTTGGTGAGCTTGCTAGAGCATATTTTGAGCAAGTTCTTGGTGAGCTTGCTAGAGATATTTGAGCAAGTTCTTGGTGAGCTTGTTGGAGCAGATTTGAGCAAGTTCTTGGTGAGCTTGTTGGAGCAGATTTTGAGTAAGTTCTTGGTGAGCTTGCTAAAGCAGATCAGTGGATTGCCTAGCTGAGCAGATCAGTGGATTGCCTACCTGAGCAGATCAGGATTGCCTAGCTGAGTAGATTAGTGGATTACCTAGCTAAGCAGATTAGTGGATTGCCTTGCTAAGTAGATCAATGGATTGCCTACCTGAGCAGATCAGTGGATAGCCTAGCTTTGAGCAGATCAAAGTAATCATTTGTATTGGGATAAGGATCCCTATTTATTTATGAAATATTATAAGGATATTATCTTGTGGACTACCCCACATTGGGGGAACCACATTAAATCTTGTGTCTCAATTGTGTGTGGTGATTTGTGCTCTTGCTTACTATTGCTATCTATGTCATTAATGCACACTGCTATATTTGGTTATTGCAATTAAGGACACTAATTGATATTGGTTTGGAAAGAAAGTAAAAAGTGGGTGCTATACTGTTCACCCCCCTCTCAAGTATAAGCTTGTGTTCTTCAATTGGTATCAGAGCGGGTTCCTTCGAAAAGGCTAACAACTTGAGGGTAGATTCTACAAGAACACAGATGGCTTCACAGAATGGATCATCTACAAGTAAGGCTCCACTGTTTGATGGTAACAATTATGCTTTCTGAAGCATGAGAATGAAGAACTACTTGATATCACAAGGATATGAGGTATGGCATATGGTTGCAAAAGAGTATAAGGTTGAAGGTGATCCCGAGGTAGATAAGACTATCAAGAAATTGGTTGAGATCAATGCAAGGGCAATGAATTGTATTTTGAGTGGGCTACGTGAGATAGATTTTGCAAAGGTCATGGTATGTAATTCAGCTAATGAAATGTGGACCAAGTTGCGGAATACCTATGAAGGAGATTCCAAGGTAAAGTTGGCAAAACTACAAACTCATAGAAAAATATTTGAGGAATTGAAAATGGAAGACTCTGAAGATATTGCAAAGTTTTTACTTCGAGTTGATGAGATTACTAACACCATGAGAGGTCTAGGATTTGAGATGAAAGAATCAGATGTTACTCAAAAGGTTTTGAGATCACTTCCCATGAAGTATGATGCAAAGGTTTCAGCAATAGAAGAAACAATGGATATCAACAAGCTAACAATGGAAGAACTACAAGGAACTCTCACAGCTTATGAGATGAGGATAAGTAAGCATCAGGTTCCAATAAAAGAAATTGCATTCAAGGCTTTAGAGAAAAAGAAAGGGAAAGTTCTAGAGATAGATAGAGATTCAGATAATGATGAGGAAGCTAACTTCATCAAAAGGAAAAAGGACTTAAGGAATTACAGGGATATGAAGAAAGTCAAATGCTACAAGTGTGGTGATTTTGGTCACTATGCAAACAAGTGTCCACATGAAGAAAACAATGATGATGAAAAATAGGGTCACAGAAGAAAAGAATATGGAAAGCATAAGCATGACAAAGATGACAGATACAAGCAAAGCAGGTATGAGAAGAAGAAAAGTTTTCGTAAGACAAAGAAAACTTTCTACATTGAAGAAGCAAGTGATAGCTCAGATCACAATGATAGAGACAAGTCAGATGATGAAAAGGAAGAACATCTATTCCTAGGAATAGAAGGTGAAAGAGAATAGTGCTTTGTGTGTGGTCAAAGAGATCACAGATCAAGATATTGCAATGGCTTCAATGATAGTGAAGATGAGATGACACATCAAGGAAACAGGCATGGTCAAAGAAATCATGAGAGTTTGTTTGCTATAGAAGATTATAATGATCTTAGTGACAGTGAAGATGAAGAAGGGTTTTTCTATGGGATAAAAAAAGTAGAAGAAGAACATTCACTCCAAACAGAAGAAGTTAAACAAGAGAATATTGTAAGAAATACAGATGTCTCAGTTGATCTAAAGGAAGACTTCAATGATATCCATGAGCAACTACAAGAGGTTAAGGAGAATCTAAAAGAATTGAGATGTTCCATACTTGAGAAGTTTGATCCATCACATGACTCAAAAGGTCAAGATATTTTCACTAAGAAGGAAACATGTATTTCAGAGACAATAAATATGGATGCCAATTTGCTATTTGACACAAATGAAGAGAAAGAAGAGGAAGGTTCCAAAGCACCAAAGGTCTCATATTTCAGGTTTGGGGAATCACACTCAAAAGGAAAGGAAGTTCTAAAATATGAAAGCAAGGAAGCACCTAAGATTTATGAAGAAAGTTCCAAAGCTCCTATGGCTCCAAATATCTATTTTGGATCTTGTTTTGAGATAGGTGAATCAAGTTCAAGAGGAAAATAAATTCTTGAAGAGGAAAGCAAGGAAGAAATTAAGGAAGAGGATTTAGATACTACAAAGAAGGTTCAAGGATACAATGCACAATTCAAAGATGATCACAAGGATAATGGTCAAGAAAGGTATGAGGAACCAAGGCATGAACAAAGGGCTTTTCAAGGACATTGTTTTTCTTGTAATGGATTTGGACACAGGGCTATACACTACAGGGTCTATGGATCAAAGAAGTTTGATTTTTCTAGAAGGAACTTCAAAGGAAGAAGGTATGGTTTTTAGGGACATTGCTTCTTATGCAACAGGATTGGTCATAGAGCTTCTCAGTGCAAATAAAATGAGCAACATGGTTTTGGTTTTAGAGCTACACAATTCAGAAGTCATGGTCATAATGATTATGAAAACAAAACTTCACAATACAGGGTTCAAGAAAGGAATGGATATGGAAATTATTTCAAGAAAGAATTCAAGACATGGGCACCATCCAAAGGCTACAATATCAAGTGTTTTAATTGCAATAACTTTGGACATATTGCAAAATGGTGTAGGACTCAATTCCAAACAGGTTCAAGGCAAGAAGGTCAAGCAATTTCAAGGCAAGAAGGTCAAACAAGTTCAAGACAAGAAGATCAAGTAACTCATCAAGAAAAGGATATCAAAAAAATATGGAAGGAAGTTGACAGAGGAAAGAAACAATGTAATATGGGAGTAAAAGTACTCCCACCCCAAAATTAATCACCTCAAGAGAGAAGGTGGTGAGGGGGCTAAGCTTAAGAGTCATATATTTTAGCCCCATAGGTGTCCCTTTTGCCATTGATGTCAAAGGGGGAGAGATTTGAGTAAGGGGAGAGCATTGAGTTAAGGGGAGCAGCCTCCAAAGAGAGCATTGAGTTAGGGGGAGCAGCCTCCATAGAGAGTATTGAGTCAGGGGGAGCAACTTTGATTCTCAGAGATGGTTTTTGCAGTGATTGTGGTGATTTGCATTAGAGGTGTTGCCATCAATGACAAAGGGGGAGATTGTTGGCAATTTGAGTTATTTTATGTTTTTGGATCATTGATGTCACATGGATCACATTGAGTTTTGGTGGCAAAAGCACTTCATAAATAATCATTTATGATATTTTGGAGAGCATGGATATATACAGGGTTTTTGTGAAAACCAAGGTAGGCAAAATAAAAGGTTTTATTTAAAACCATGGATGGCATATTTGAAATGGGTTTTTCTTAAAACCCAAGTTGGCTTTTCGTTTCATCGAAAAATGTGCCCCGGTGATGGAGATATTTAATTTTAAATATTTAGTTTAAATTTTAAATTATTTAAAATTTAAATTTAAATTTTAAAAAAATAAAAGTAATCCATCAACGTCATCGATGGGGAAAAATATATAAAAGGTGCCTAAGTTTTATCAATCTTAGCTTGCACTCATGAATAATGCGATTGTAGGAAAGCAAAAGACTCAATGCAAAAAGGTTAAGTCCGAATGAAAATAAAATTTGCAGGGCTTTCCCTCCCAAATGTGTAAGAATTCAGAACAATGATTATTATTCAGCTCTGCATTAAATAGGATTACAATGGAGAACCGCCGGAACGAACCAGCTACAATAAGCACTTTGTTATAACGAGATAACAAATGCAAGAGTAGGACAAATAATATATTAGCAAACAATAACAGTGATAACAAAGACGCTAACATCCCCCTTTATTACATTATTTGGGTAATGTAATAACTAATAGCTATACTAGACTACTAACATCCCCTTACATTATTTTGCAATACAAAGTGAGCCGCGAAACAATTCAAATTTGACACGTCCAAGTGCCTTAGTGAAAATGTCTCGCAACTTGAGCATCTCGTGGGAATGTGTCGAAGCTGAATTCGGTGCTTTGGAACTTCCTCTCGAATGAAATGACATTGTGTGTCAATGTGCTTTGTTTTTTCATGATGGACTGGATTCTTGACGACGTTCATAACACCCTGATTGTCGCAAAACAAGTGTATTGGAGATTTTGATGGATGGCCCATACTTGTCGAATGCGACGTAACCATATCACTTCGCACACAGCCTTCACGTGCGGCGCGATATTCTCGCTCTCGTTGAAGAAATAGCAACCACCTGTTGCTTCTTGCCGTGCCAAGAGACAGGACCGGATCCCGGATGAAAAATGTATCCGTAAGTTGACTTGCGATCATCAAATGATCCGGCATAGTCGGAGTCCGTGTATCCTTGCAAGAAGAATTTGTTGTTCCTCTTGTATTCTAGGCCATATTCTATAGTACCACGGACATAGTGAAGAACACGTTTTGTCGCTTTCCAATGAGTAGTCTTAGGCTCCCGCATGAACCTCGAAAGATAGTTTACAAGCAAATACGAGATCCGGCCTAGTATTGGTCGGATATATGAGACTCCCAATCAACTCGTCGATAGAGAGTGCCATCTACCCGAGGTGAGTCATCATATCGCGATAATCGAAGTCCATTCTCCATAGGAGTTGCCATTGGCTTGCAATCACCATGCGATATTTATCGAGCAATGTCTTGGCATACTTTTTCTCGAGACACTTTGATGGTGTGCTCCTTCCGGCTGAATTCCGCACCAAGACAAGAATGGAGAAGTCCGAGATCCGTCATCTCAAAAGATTTGCACAAGTTTCTTTTGACAAGAGAGATCATATCTTCTCGAACTCCCCGTAATGAGCAGATCATCCACATAGAGTACAAGCAACACTATCTCGTAACCCTGTTTCTTGAAATAGAGGTTTGCATCCGACGGACATCTCTTAAATCCATGCCGCATTAGGTGATTGTCCATTTTTATATACCAAGCTCGAGGAGCTTGTTTCGCACCATACAAGGATTTGACCAATTTGCAAACTTTCTCGCTGTTGGCCTTCCACTTCAAATCCTTCAGCCGAGTCATATAGACTTCTTCTTGGAGATCACCATTAAGAAAGGCACTTTTGACATCCATTTGGTGAACTTTCCACCCATATTGTGCTGCCATAGCACACATAACCCGAATTGTGGTCATCCGAGCAAAGAGGTGCAAAAGTTTCTTCATAGTCGATGCCTTCCTTTTGAGCATAGCCCTTTGCAACAAGACGGGCCTTATGCTTATCAATTGTTCCATCTCGCCTTGTACTTGACTTTGTATACCCATTTGCAGCCAATAGGTTTCTTTCCATGCGGCAGATCAACAAGCTTCCAAGTTTTATTCTTCATCATAGACTCATACTCTGTATCCATAGCGGCCTTCCACTGAGGCTCACTAAGAGCATCTTGCACTGATGCAGGTTCAAGACTATCTATGGTAGACATGAATGCCCCGTCATCATCAATATCCATATCCTCAACTTCTCTACTTGGAGTCACGTAAAGTTCCTCAAAAGATTGACAAAGATCATCAACCTCACCCGCTCTCGGCTTCTCTTTCCTTTTGAGCCATACTCCGTGTACGAGGTCTATCCAAATTCAAATTGGGAGGAGTGGATAAATTTGCATCTCTCGATTGTATTTGTACACCATTTAGGATTCTCCTTCGGTGGTGGTGAAGAAGATGTAGAAGGACCTCCCGTCTGTGTTGACGAAGGAATCTCCTCTTCCTTTGGTTCCACAATATCCTCGGTGTACCGTAGATGTGCTCCGTGATGTGAAAGCTTCATCAAAGACAACATCTCTCGCTGATATGAATTTTCTTGGTCAAAGGATCTATCAACCGATATCCTTTAGAGTGCTCATAATAACCAAGAAAAATACATCTCAGTTTTTTCTCATCTAGCTTCTTCCTTTTCTCTTTCGGTATGTGCATGAAAGCTTGACACCCGAAAATACGTAGATGAGATATGGAGGGTTTTCGACCACTCCATGCTTCCCGTGGAGTCATTCCTTTTAGGGCCTTTGTGGGTGCCCTATTCAAAAGATACACCGCAGCTGGTGACAGCTTCTCGCCCAATATTGTTGCCCAAGAGTAGCACCCGTGAGCATACAACGAACCATTTCCATGATAGAACGGTTCCTTCTCTCAAGCAACTCCATTTTGCCGAGGAGTATAGGCAGCTTGTTAACCTGTCTCTTGATCCCATGCTTATCTAGGAATGCAGAAAATTCATTAGAGGTAAACTCTCCCCCTCGATCTGAGCGGAGGGTTTTGATAGAAGCCCCTGACTCCTTCTCAACGGATTTCTTGAACTGCTGGAAGAATGCGAAAGCTTCGGATTTCAGCTGGAGAAAGAAAACCCACATCTTTCGTGAGTAGTCATCTACGAATAACCGAAAGTACCTCTTCCCTCCAACACCGTTGGGTGTGAAAGGACCGCATAGATCGGTGTGAATTAGCTCCGGAGGTTTTCTTGCTCTTGTAGAGCTCTTCTCAAATGGTACTCTATGCCGCTTTCCTGCCAAGCGACCGAGCACACTCGGCAATGTGGCGTAAAGGGAAGGAAGACCCTTTACCATCTCATACTTGCCGAGCTCAAGTAAGTAGCCGTAACTAAGATGCCCATATCTCTTGTGCCATAGGGAAGTTGCCTCCTTGGTAGAGACAACCATGGCAACATGTGGAGTAGAGATAGCATCTAGTGCAAATAAGCCATGCTTATATGAAGTCGTTGCAACCGCTTACCCTTCCTGGTAATTGTACAACACTTCTTTCCATTCTCAACACGAAAGTTGACAACCATATTTCTGTCCAGGATTTGTGTCACTGACAACAAATTGTTGGCCAATCCCGAAACATAGAGGACCTTGTCAATCTGACACTTGCCATCGTGAAGAGTGACTGAAACTGTACCCTCTCCCTGAACCCTGTAGGTTTTATCATCAGCAATGGTGACAGGTTTGCCCTCCTTGGCCACAAATGATTCAAACCACGATCTGTCGCCATCATATGTTTACTAGCTCCGTAATCGACATACCAAATAGGATCCCTCTCGAGTGGAATCTCGTGGTAGTCATGAGCACCTTGTGTGCCCATTCGTAATCCGAGTCGATTCTTCAACAACAACATTCACCTCGGGGTTGCTTGTTCTTATTTTGTGGTTTGTTTTGGCCTTTTTGCTTGTTCTTATGCCAACACCTGTTGGTGTCATGGTTGTCTTTCTCACGGATCTTGCACCACCTCTTCTTCTCGTTGAGGTTGCTTGCCTTTTCCTTTCGTATCCTCGTTGAGAATTTCCTCCTTTCCGAAAGTTGCCTCCTTTTTGCCCATTACCTTTCTTCCTAGAACCCCGCCTCGTTGGTGTATAGGGCCGTATTGGAAGAATCATCCTTGTGAAGTTGGCGTGCCTCCCGTTGTTGGAGCAGATTGACCAACTCGATGTAGGTAATTTGTCGTTGGGACACCTGGATGGAGGTTATCAACATATCAAATGAAGAAGGTAAAGCTCTCATCACAAGTGAAATGAGAAGCTTTTCATCCACAGTATCTCCTAGAGAACTCAATTTCTCTTTCAACTCGTACACTCGCACGTAAAGAGTTCAACCGCTTCACCCTCGTCTCAAACTCAAGTTATGAAGTTGTTGTTGAAGATGAAGAATGGTGGATTCATTCTTCCCCTCATAGATGGTTCTAAGGGCATCCCATGCCTCTTTACCACTTGCTTTATCAGCTATATGAGGTTGCACTTCATCTGAAACAGCAAACAAAATGAGCACCTTTGCTCTACCGTCTTTCTTGTCAAAAGCAATCCGATCCGCCGAAGGACCCGTGGATCCCGCCCGTTGGTGAAGGCCTTGTTGCTACTCCAAAGAATAATATCCCACAAATCTTCCATTTGGAGAATTGCCTTCATCTTATGTTTCCATGGTGTATAATTTGGACCTTTCAATAACTGATGCGGATCACTCATCAATTTTGCAACAACGGCCATAGTGAAGGTTCCTTATATCACCAAATTGGTCCCCCTTTCGATATACCTTTTGCTAGGCCAATATACCGTACAAAATACCCGCCCTTACGTGAGGGAAACTATAGGTATTTAGAAAGATCAACAAAAATCACCCGCCCTTACGTGAGGGAGACTATAGGTGAATTTTAGAGATCATACGATACGTGGAACATAAGCGGTACCGAAAGGGAATCGCCTTGTTGATGGCACCTACCATAGAAGATTCTTCTCATGCGTGGGGCGTAACTTCCCCTAAACACTATGAAGAATACTTCGTCAGATTTACGCCTAAACACAAGTGCGATAAAGGGTAGTGGATGGAGTAAAAAATGCAAAAATGGCGTACTTATTCCTCCCCGACGATTTATAGAGAACAAGCTCATACGTCGTTATAGCAGCTATATTAGGCGGCGGATACAGTAGCCAAATCACGACAGCTTTACTCGTAAGTGCCGGCCGTAGGTATCGCAAATACCGAACGCTGCAAAGTGCAAATAAATTGCACAGATGGGTTTTATATTCCGGGGACTTAGGGAGTGTTTGATTTTAATTTTTAATGTTATAGTGCAAAAATGAAATATGCAACATACAACAAAAAAAAATGCCCACAAGAATAACCCACAAGGTGTCGGTCACAGCCGAAAATGCACCTTTTACAATGCCAAATTGCTATTTTTCATAAAATTACTCTCAATCCCCCTTTGATTTTTTGAAAAAATATCCCCCCTTAAAAAAATTCCTTTAACAAAGCATTTTTAATAACTATTATATATTTAAAATTAAAATAAATAATTTTAATTTATATAGTTTTAAAACTTTAGGAAAAATAAATTAAAATTAAATTTTAATTTATAAAGTTTAAAACTATTAAAAATAAATTAAAATTAAAAATTTTAATTAAAAATTAATAATTATAAAAAAACTTTGAAAAAAAAATATACCTTGGGGGGGTCGGCGGGATTTGAACCCCCGACCTACAGGCTCCCTGAGCCTTACCGCACAGCTCACTGCCAAGTGAGCTTGCGGGCTGATCCGAAAGAGATCAAGAGCCTCCTCCTTTTACAGCGCCTGCTACCTCCACCTCCTCTGCAGCGGCCTCCAGTCGCACGGTTGCTGCTTCCGCGCCCAGATCGGCCTCTCGACGGTGGATTTAAAACAAAATCCCGTCCTGCAAACCGCCTCCTCACAGTGAATTTAGAAAAAAAAATCCCTGCTGCGAACCGGGCCTCTCAACGGGAAAAAAAATTCCCTGCGATCCGGGCCTCTCAACGGGGGCGAAGGTGCATTTTTTTTTTTATTTTTCTTCCCGCCGTGGGAGCGCCAGTTAAATTCCCCGCCTGGCGCAACCTACGCGCGGGGGGGGAGCTGCGTCTGCTTGACGCAGGCCCGGAGCTGCGTCTCAAACGACGCAGTCGCCATCGCGGGGGGGGAGGGTTTATACCCCCTCCGATTTCCCGCGCGGCCGGGAATTTGAATTCCCGCTCGGGGAGCGCGCGCGCGCAAATCGCGCGTCGCGCGGGGGGGGGACCACCTCGGGGAGTGCGCACGCGTAGATCGCGCATCGCGTGGGGGGGGAGGGGGGGCCACCTCTGCACAGTGGTCGACGTGGCGCGCGTCGGGACGTGCGCGCTCGGCCCTGCGGGAATTTAAAAAAAAAATTCCGCGCGGGCGCTCTCTCCTCCTGCCGACGAGTCCTGCCTGGGGGACTGCGAGCTGGCCGTGTCCTTGGACATAGCGCCAATGGACGTCTGCGTGACGTCCTGGCCGTCGACCGGACTCCCGTGCGTCTGTGCACGGGGCCCGTGTCACGACGTGCACAGCTCTGCGCGTCTTTTTTTTTTTTTTTTTTTTTCTCGCCGGAGGAATCCTCTGCTATAGCAAACCCAGAGAAAAAAATTCCCGTCTGGCAAATTAAAAAAAAAATTCCGTCTGCTGTCCAAGCTTCTCTGCTGTCGCTGCGCTGCTCCCTTCACGCCACTGGCTCTGATGCCATGTAAGAATTCGGAACGATGATTATTATTCAGCTCTGCATTAAATAGGATTACAATGGAGAACCGCCGGAACGAACCAGCTACAATAAGCACTTTGTTATAACGAGATAACAAATGCAAGAGTAGGACAAATAATATGTTAGCAAACAAGAGTAACAGTATAACAGTACGCTAACAAAATGAGCCTATAGCTTGTGCAGCAACTTGGCCGTGGTTAAGGCGCTGAGCAAGGAGGAATAGAGGGATCGAATCCTGTCAAGGACAAAGGCAAGTTAATATTATTTTTAATATTTTATTTTTCTAAAGTTGCCATAGGAGAAATAAGGGTTATGATGCGCTTTAGGAAAAACAGATATTCATGGTGATTTTCCTTTTGGAATTATATTATATTATATATTGTTGGAAATCTTATTTCAAGGGCTATTTTATTAACTTGCTTAGAGGGAGAAATAAGGTGTCTGTAAAGAGATATTTTTGATTTTGTAAATGGGTTCAAAAGTGAATGTTGCTTTGTTCTTTTTCAAAGGGAATTAATTCTTTCATGAGGGTACATGGTGTATTTTATTGAGTAGGAGTAATAAGGTGTTATTTGGATATTATTGTTGTGTTATTAATCAAGATATCTAACCCCTATTGAAAGTTGAAAAATAAATTTTGTTGAGTGTGGCAGATTTAGTGCATAACTAATAAGGCATCAAACAGGTATGAGCAATATTCTCCAGTTGATTTCTAAAATATCATTGGAGAGAAAAGTATTGATTGTGGTTTCCTTTTCGAAAGAGGTTGGTTGAATGCTTCAAGGTTTTATAGTTTGAGAGATGTGATTAAACCTTGTTTTATAAGCATTGTTGTTGAAGCCCATTGCTTGTACAAAGAACTTGAATTTGAGTTAGAGGAGAACATGAGTATCATTGTTATGTGAGAGTTATTGTTGAGTATTGTTGGAAACATTTTGAGTTGATTGATTCATGCTTGAACTAGGGTTTATGAGAAAAAGTTGTTCCTTAAGGTGATTGGTTGAGTTGAGTTGATTGAGCCTAGTCAAGTGATTGTGTGAAGTGGTTGTTCAAGTTCCATGAAACAAAATTCTATATTCTGATTTGAGTTGAGAAATAAATTGAGTTTGTGAATAGAACATATTGAGTCTCTAAAAATTCTCTTTATGCTTCTATAAGATTGAGTTGAGTTGAGATTGATTTGATTTGAGTTAAGTAGAGATTGATTTGAGTTGAGATCATTGTGGATCAGTGTTGTCATCCATTGAAGAGTGCATTGCCATTCATTGTTGAGTTTATCATTGAGCCTTGCCTTCATAGATTTATGGATGAGATTTGAGGCAGCTTTTGTGCATGATTTATTGAACCTTTGAGAAGGCTTTTGGGACATATTTTTGGACATATTTGAGGTAGCTTTTATGCATGATTGATTGAGCCTTTGAGAAGGCTTTTGGGACAAATTTTTGGCAGCTTTTATGCATGATTGATTGAGACTTTGAGAAGTATTTTGGGATAGATTTGTGGATAGATTTGGGATAGATTTGAGCAAGTTCTTTGTGAGCTTGCTAAGCATATTTTGAGCAAGTTCTTTGTGAGCTTGCTAAGCATATTTGAGCAAGTTCTTGGTGAGCTTGTTGGAGTAGATTTTGAGCAAGTTCTTGGTGAGCTTGCTAAGTATATTTGAGCAAGTTCTTGGTGAGCTTATTGGAGCAGATTTGAGCAAGTTCTTGGTGAGCTTGTTAGAGCAGATTTTGAGTAGGTTCTTGGTGAGCTTGTTGATTCAGATCAATGGATTGCCTACCTGAGCAGATCAGTGGATTGCCTACCTGAGCAGATTAGGATTGCCTAGCTAAGTAGATTATTGGATTGCCTAACTGAGAATATCAGTCGATTGCCTTGCTAAGTAGATAAATGGATTGCCTACCTGAGCATATCAGTGGATAGCCTAGCTTTGATCAAATCAAAGTAATCATTTGTATTGGGATAAGGATCCCTATTTCTTTATGAAATATTATAAGGATATTATCTTGTGGACTACCCCACATTGGGGGAACCATGTTAAATCTTGTGTCTCAATTATACGTGGTGATTTGTGCTCTTGCTTACTATTGCTATCTATGTCATTAATGCACACTGCTATATTTGGTTATTGCAATTAAGGACACTAATTGATATTGGTTTGGAAAGAAAGTAAAAAGTGGGTGCTATACTGTTCACCCCCCTCTCAATATAAGCTTGTGTTCTTCAAGAGTATATAATATGAAAGTCTCCAATGGATAGAGATCCATTAGCCAAGGCAGTGAGGATAGGTGTCTTCAGTGGATAGAGATCCATTAGCCAGAGCAGTGGGAGCAACAGTTCTTCTAGAAGATCACCAGAGCTAGAGGAGAAAGGAGTTCTCTTGTGGATAGAGATCCATGAACTTGATTAGGGGATTGGTGTCTCCTTTGGATAGAGGTCCATAAACATTGTAGGGAAAGGATTCCCAAGAGAATTTATTTGAGAAAAAATTATAAGAAATATTTTCTCCGTGGAGTAGCCCACATTGGGTGAACCACGTAAAATCATGTCTCTCATGTGTGTGATGCTTTGTGTGATGTTTACTGCTTTAATATTGTTGATGTTATCATTTGGATTAAAAAGAAAAAAGTTTTATCTTATACTTGTTCACCCCCTCTCAGTATAAGCACATGTTCTTCAATTGGTATCAGAGCGGGTCACTCCATGAAAAGACTAACATCTTGGAGGAGGATCCATCAGAAACACACATGACTTAAAAAAATGAAGAGACCATGTTTGATATAAAAGAGGAATTATTTGCTACTCTCAAAAAATTGGAAAGAATTAGAGAAAAGAATTCAAGCTTGAAGGAACAAATTCAAGAGGATGAAGAAGCAAGGATAGAACTTCTACAAAATATCACAGAACTCAAGATAAAGGTGGAAGAAGGAAAGAAAATTGAGTAGGATATGATAGATCTATTAAGAACAAGAGAAACATAATGTGAAATATTGGAAGCAAAAATTGTTTATCTAAGAAATGAAGTTGAAAGGACCAAGGTACTACAAGATGTAGAGGATGAGAAACAGAAAAGGGAATCAAGTCTTCAAGAAGCAGAAACTTCAAACAAAGATAAGCAAGCAAAGGATATTAGAAAGGAAGAAAGCAAAGAAGAACCTTGGATGAGAGTTAATCACAAGAGGAGGAGCACTCCACCACAATCTCAAGGGCATCCAAACAGGTTACATAATTTCTTCCATGGTCATTGTTTTTCTTGTAATAAATATGGTCATAGAGTTGTACACTGTATTGGTCATGCAAGAAACAATGTCAATAGAAATTTCAATTCTTTTGCACCTCTTATGGATGATGATATTATATGTTACAAATGCAATAATTTTGGGCACAAGGCTAGATGGTGTAAAATGATACTTCCTGAGTCTAGTAAAAGAAAAACAAATTCAACAACTAGGAAAGATGAAAGGGAAAATGTAAAGGCTAGATCAATGTTAGTTCAAACAACCCTTCATGCTCAGGATAAAGAAGAACAATGGTATCTTGATAGTGGTTGCTCTAGTCACATGACAGGAGACAAAGATAAATTCATTATACTAAAAGAAACCAATAGAGGATCAGTAAGTTTTGGTGATAATGGATCAACAAGGATTGGTGGAAGAGGAACTCTAAGTTTAGATAATGGGAAAACAAGAACAAAAAATATGTTGTATGTTAAGGGGTTAAAACATAATCTATTAAGTGTAAGTCAACTTTGTGATCAAGGGCATATGGTTACATTCCACCCAGATAGATGTGAGATAAGAAAATCAGAAACTAGAAAAGTCATTGCCAATGCAAGAAGAACCCCAAACAATCTATACATGCTTAGTGAGATCAAAGGGGAAAAGTGCTTTCTATCACAAGAAGATGAGATTTGGTTGTGGCATAGAATATTGGGTCACTTGAATTTTGACAACATAGTCAACATAAGCAATAAGCAGGCTATCAGAGATTTACCCAAAATAAAAAGGCCACAAAACACAATATGTGCACCTTGTCAACATGGAAAGCAAACTAGAACAAGCTTTAAGTCAAAAGGATATATGTCATCTGAGCCATTGAGTCTAATACATATTGATCTATGTGGTCCTACCAGAACACAAAGTATTCAGGGTGAGAGTTACTTTATATTATTTATAGATGATTACTCCATAATGGTTTGGGTAGATTTCCTGAAAGAGAAGTCAGATGCTTTTGAAAAATTCAAAGCATTTAAGGAACTAGTTGAAAATGAAACCGAACAAGAGAATTAAGTGTTTGAGATCTGAAAGAGGAGGAGAATTTACATCAAATGAATTTGTAGAGTTTTGTGAACAACATGGGATCAAGAGAGAATACTCAACAACAAGAACTCCTCAACAAAATGGAGTAGTTGAAAGGAAAAATAGGACTCATTGAGAATATGACTAGAGCGATGTTAAATGAGTCTAAGCTCTCAGATGGATTTTGGAGAGAAGCAGTCAACACAATAGTATACATAATCACTAGGGCTCAAATGAGGGTAAACCATCACAAGACTCCATATGAGCTGTGGAAAGGAAGACCGACTACTATAAAACACTTCAAGGTTTTTGGAAGCAAGTGCTACATAAGACGAGAAGATCAAAACTTAGGCAAGTTTGACCCAAGATGTGATGAGGGAATTTTCCTTGGTTATTCCTCTAAGAGTAAAGCCTATAGATGCTTCAACAAGAGAACTCGCACAATTGTAGAAAGTATAAATGTAACAATTGATGAGAAGATAGATTCAAGAGAACCAGTTCAACAAACTATGTATCAGGAAGATGGAAGTTGTCAAGAAGAGTTTCGAGAGGAATTAGATGAAGAAGAAGAAACACAAAAACTTCTTCCTAAAACCCCATCCAGATATGTACAGAAGCATCATCCAAAAGATCTAATCATTGGGAATCCAGATGAAAGGCAGACAAGGAGAAGGATAATAACACCATCTCAACAAGTAAACTTCTCTTTGTTATCTAATATTGAGCCAAAGGACTTCAATCAGGAAAGTGGAGATGAGTTTTGGATCAAGGCAATGGATGAGGAATTAGATCAGATAGAGAAAAGCAAGACTTGGGAACTTGTTCCATGACCAAAGGACAAGAATGTGATCGACACAAAATGGGTATTCAGAAACAAGCTAAATGAAGATGGACAGGTAGTAAGGAATAAAGCAAGGCTAGTGTGCAAAGGTTATGCACAGGTAGAGGGAATTGACTTTGATGAAACATTTGCTCCAGTTGCATGACTTGAAGCCATAAGAATATTTTTAGCCTTCTCAAGTTTTAAAAACTTCAAGGTATACCAGATGGATGTTAAGTCAGCATTTCTAAATGGTGTTCTAGAAGAAGAAGTCTACATTGAACAGCCAGAGGGATTCATATTAATAGATAAACTAGATCATGTATGCAGATTGAAAAAGGCACTGTATGGTCTAAAGCAAGCTCCTAGAGCATGGTACTCAAGACTGGATAAGTATCTTTAGGAACAGGGATTCAGAAAAGGAATAGCAGACAACAACTTATATATCAAAAATGAAGGGAATAATCTACTAATTGTGGTTGTTTATGTTGATGACATCATTTTTGGGGGAAACAATGATAAGATGTGTAAAGAATTTGCTAAGAACATGCAGAATGAATTTGAGATGTCTATGCTTGGTGAGTTGTCTTTCTTTCTTGGACTTCAGATTTCACAATCAGAGAAAGGGGTATTTCTCTCACAAACCAAGTATATAAAAGAAATGTTAAAGAAATTTAGGTTAGAAGATTGCAAACCGGTAAGTACCCCCATGGTCATAGGATGCAAGTTAAGCAAGGATGATGAATCTCTAGAGGTAGATCAGAGATTATACAGATCTATGATTGGCAGCTTGTTGTATGTTACAACTACAAGACCAGACATAGTACAATCAGTGGGATTAGTGGCAAGGTTTCAGGTAGCACCTAAAGAAACACATGTGGCAATAGTAAAGAGAATTCTTAGGTATCTAAAAGGGACTATGGATTTTGGGCTTTGGTATCCCAAAAGTGATAGTTTTACACTCACAACATATACAGATGCAGATTGGGCTAGCAACATTGATGAAAGAAAAAGCACAAGTGGAGGAGCATTCTTTCTTGGAGACTATTTAGTCTCTTGGCTAAGTAAGAAGCGGGTTTCAGTATCCTTATCTACAGTAGAAGCAGAATATATTGTAGCAGTAGCCAGTTGTACATAGGTATTATGGATGAAGTGAACTCTAGAAGACTTCAAGATAAAACATGATCATCCTATTCCCATACTATGTGATAATACAAGTGCTATAAGTATCTCAAAAAATCTAGTGATGCACTCCAGGACAAAGCACATTCCGATTAAGTATCATTTTTTGAGAGAACAGGTGATAGATAAACATGTCAGGTTGGAATATGTTACTACAAAGGAACATATAACATATATTTTCACTAAGCCACTTTCAAAGGAGACCTTTGAGTATCTTCAAGGAAAACTGGGAGTAAGACTCCCACCCCATAATTAACCACCTCAAGAGGAGGTGGGGGAGGGGCTAAGCTAAGAGACTCATTCTTAGCCCCGAGCCCCAAAGGTGACCCTTTGCCATTGATGTCAAAGGGGGAGAGATTTGAGTAAGGGGGAGAGATTTGGTTTAAGGAGAGAGCATTGAGATAGGGGGAGCAATGTCCCAGGGGGAGTAGAACAAGAAAAAGGTCAAGTGTTTGGTAAAAAGAATTTGGGTTGCCATCAATGACAAAGGGGGAGATTGTTGGACATTTTGAGTCCATGAAGTTGTCATTGATGTCAAGGAATGAAGTTGTCATTGATGTCAAGGAATGAGCTACCATTGATGTCAAAAGGTCAAAAGGAGCAATGCAAGAGGTTGATGATAGATGAGCTCCATAATGTTTATTTTTAAATATTATGTGGAGCATTTTAAATAAAAGGTTTTTATTAAAACCATGGTTGGAAAAAATAAAAGGTTTTTCTTTAAAACCAATGGTGGGCAAGTTATAAGGTTTTTCTAAAAACCAAGGAGGCTTTTAGTTTGGTTTAAAAGGCCCAAAGTTTATTTAATTATTAAATTATAATATTTAAATTCTAAAAGAATTTAAATTATTATATTTAATAATTATAAGGCCAAAGTCTAAGTTTGGTGCCGACATTTTTGCATGTGAAGATGACGTACTCCCTCCACTGACGTAGGAGATTATTGGAAGGTGTATGGTATTTAAACCATAGCCTTTCCAAAGGCCAAAGCATCCATCCTCATTCGCTAATGTTAACGCCTAAGACTCGTGCACATATTTTGCAGTGATAGTTCATGCAATGCGTGGTTTCCGAAAAGCAAGGGTGAAGGAGCCTTTTGGCTCATGGGCGCTAAGGAGGTCAAAGCACGGTAGGCGCTTGGTGGCTCCAAGAGGAGCACGTGGCTCACACGGCATGGAAGCCATAGCCAAGGTGCTCGTTGGAGAGAAGTGCCAAGTTTGACTCCTGCGCATGCTAAAGTGGTAACATTTTGGTTTATGATTTAATTTTTGCATGGGCTAAAGTTTAAGTTAGGAGAAATAAGGTGATAGTTTTATTTTGGAGGATTAGCCAAAATTCATAAGGGAAATATTATTAAGTTTTTGAAAGGTTATTTTGCTGAGATAGATTTGAGGGTAAAAATATTTTTATCTTAGAAAAAGGGAAAATTATTTTATTGCATTGTTTTACAAGTGAGTTATTTAATAAATGCAATATTAAAGTAGGGAGTCATAAGTGGAAATTGGTTTATTCTTTGAAGATAATTTTCTGAAGTGAGTTATGTTAAATCTGAATGGTTGAGATGATCTTGTGATGAGTTAGGGTTTTGAAGAAGTGATTAATTAAATATTGTGGTGTTGGATATTATTTTAAGAATGGAGTAATAAGGTGTATTTGTGAGTTATTATATGCTTTGTATTGTTATCTAACCTTCTTGAGATTGGCAAAGTATTATCTATGATTGAGACAGATTTTGAGGTTCCTTCTTCTTCAAGCAAAAAGGTATGGGCACATTCTTCCATGGTTGAGTTGATTGGTTGTTTTTTTGAAAACAATATTTGGAGTGAAAAGGACTTGGTTAGGTTTCCTTATTGAGTTGTTGAGCTATTGTGAAGTGAATGCTATGCACCTTGTTTTATAAGCATTGTTGTTGAAGTGAGTTGTTGAGTGAAGAACTTGAACTAGGGTTTGGAAAGAACATGAGTATCATTGTTATGTGAGATTGGTTGATAAGCATTGTTGGAAACATTTTGAGTGAGTGTTCATATGCTTGGACTAGGGTTTGTGAGCAAGGATTATTTCATTGAGTGATTGGTTGAGTAGAGTTGGTTGAGCCTAGTCAAGTGAATGTGTGAAGTGATAGTTCAAGTTCTATGAAACAAATTATTCTATATTCTGAATTGATTTGAGAAAGAGGTTGAGTATTGATGAGTGTGAAACATATTGAGTCTCTAACAATTCTCTGTATGTTTCAAAAGAGTGATTGAAAGTGATTGAGCATTGTGATGAGTGTGAAGCATATTGAGTCTCTAACAATTCTCTTTATGTTTCTATGAGATTGGACAAGTTCTAGTGTTGACTTGTTGAAAAGATTTGAGGTAAGTCTTAGAGAAGACTTGTGGATAGATTTGGGTGAGCTTTTGGAAGCTTACAAGACAAATTTGTGGACAGATAATTGAGGATAGATATTGAGGACAGATTTGAGGATAGAATTTGGTACAAATTTGAGGATAGGTTTGTGCCAGATTAGAGATAGAGATTGAGGACAGATTTGTGCTAGACCGAAGGACTGTGTTTAGTACATATTTGAGATAGAGCTTTGGAGGTGATAGAGTATAGAGGATGATAGTCTCCAGTGGATAGAGATCCATTAGCCAGGGCAGTGAGGACAGGTGTCTTCAGTGGATAGAGATCCATTAGCCAGAGTAGTGGGGGCAATAGTTCTTCTAGAATATCATCAGCCAGAGAAGAGGAGAAAGGAGTTCTCATGTGGATAGAGATCCACGAACTTGATTAGGGGATTGGTGTCTCCTTTGGATAGAGGTCCATAAACATTGTAGGGAAAGGATTCCCAAGAGAATTTATTTGAGAAAAATTATAAGAAATATTTTCTCCGTGGAGTAGCCCACATTGGGTGAACCACGTAAAATCATGTCTCTCATGTGTGTGATGCTTTGTGTGATGTTTACTAAAATAAGAAATGCAACCAAACAAAGAACAAGAAATAGTGCAAGTAAAATTGGAACAGGAGGAAGAATCAGTGGTAGAACCTGAATTACAGAGAGAGTCTGAAGAGGAATATTCAGAGGAAGAAGGTGTGGAAGAAGCTGAAGATGCAAAACCTAGAACTCTAATTTTGAGGAGATCATATCAAGATAGAATACTTCTAGATAGGTATAGTCTTTCAAATTTTTATTATGCATTTAATTTATCAGTTACTGATGAAGAACCCAAGACTATAAAGGAGGCACTTCAGTAAAGTGAGAATAAGTCTTGAAAAAGGGCTATGGAAGAAGAAATGGAGTCCTTGGATAAAAAGAAGACATGGAAATTGGTGAAATTACCTCCTGGTAGAAAAAAAATTGGTTGTAAGTGGTTATTAAAGAAGTACAATGTAGATGGAAATTTGGAGAAGTACAAGGCTCGCTTGGTAGCAAAAGGATTTTCTCAAGTTGAGGGAATTGACTTTGTTGAGATTTTTTCTCTTGTGGCTAAACTAACTTCAATAAGATTTTTGTTGGCTATTTTTGTTGCTTTTGATTTTAAAATAGAATAGATGGATGTAAAGACAACTTTTCTACATGGTGAACTTGATGAAAATATATATATGGCACAACCATAATGCTTTAAGGTAAAAGGTAAGGAGGTCTTGGTATGCAATCTGAAGAAGTCTCTTTATGGGTTGAAGCAGTCTCCAAGGATATAGAACCAAAAATTTAATAGGTTTATCTTGACACTTGGGCTTGGAAAAAGCAAAGCAGATCCATATATATATTTTAAAAAGGAAGGTGAAAATTTTGTTATGATTGTATTGTATGTGAATGACATGTTGTTAGTTGGTAATAGTAAGGAGATGATAAAGTTACTCAAATATCAATTATCTTCTGAATTTGACATGAAGGATTTGGGTGCTACAAAATTTATTTTGGATATGGAAATAATAAGGGATTGTGCAAATAGAAATTTATGGTTAAATCAAAGGAAATATGTTGATTTGATACTACAAAAGTTTAGAATGCATGATTGTAAACTAGTATGTACTCCATATCCGGTTGGTCAAAAGTTATCTGTTGAACAGTATCCCAAAACATATGAGGAAATTGAAGAAATGCATCATGTTCCTTATACTAGTATTGTGGGCAATTTGATGTATGCAATGGTCTATACTAGACCTGATATTGAACATGTAGTGGGAGTAGTTATCAAATATATATTAAATCTAGGAAAGGAACATTGGACTGATGTAAAAAGGATCTTCAAATACTTGCGTGGAACTACAAATTATGCTATCTATTATGAAGGAAATTTTGAAGGTAATAATATTGTAAATATACAAGGATTTGTGGATGTTAATTGGGCTGGATATCTTGATAAGAGAAGATCCACATGTGCTTATGTGTTCAAGTTGTTTGGAGGCAGTAAGTTGGATGAGTAAAAATCAATCATTTGTTGCTTTATCCACTATAGAAGCAAAGTACATTGCAACAACTCATACTAGTAAATAAGCAGTGTGGCTACAAAGGTTGTGTTCAATAGTTGGTATTAAATAGAAGGTTGTGAGAATTAATAGTGATAGTTAAAGTGCAATATTTTTGGCAAATAATCTTGGTTTTCATGATTGATAAAAACATATTGATATAAAAGGAAAGGAAAGCAATGTAGAGGTAATGAAGGGCAGTGATGAGCGGGAAGGTAGCGGCGGGAGGGCACGGGAGAGGGAGCGCCGGCACTGTGAACCTAAGAATCGGCAAGTTGGAGGACCGCAGCAAGGCATGGGGAGGGCAGTCAGAGAATGGAGGCTCGACGAAGTTACCCGAAGATGGAGGTAGATGCGGGAAGGATCCGCCTGACAAAGGGAGAGACTGGCAACAGAAATAGTATGTAGAGGCAGCAGCTTCTGAAACCCCAAATGGTATTTTCACTAAGGACCTCTTTCTATTCAGGGATGAACTGGACATCCCGGAGGAAATCCTATCAAGTTTTGTCGAATTTGAAAAATTTACCCTAATCGGGAAGTTTATTGGAGGGCATCCCGATATGGAGACCATCCATAGGTGGGCGGCAGGAAAATGGCGGACCTCGGGTCATATGGAGCTGGCTGCCCTATCCCAAGGTTTTTTCGTAATTAGGCTGAATAATGCGAAGGATTACTATAAAATTTTGGCTGGGGGCCCTTGGTTTTTGGGATGTAGGAGTCTCTTTCTCAGGAAGTGGGGGATGGATTTTAACCCCGAAACCCAGAGTATTAATATTGCCCCAATATGGGTTAGGCTGTCGAACCTTCCTCTTTTCTACTGGCATGAAAATGTTATCAGGGGTATCACCCATTCCATTGGTGAGTTGGTCACCATTGACCCTCCCACTCGGGCTCGAACCAGATTTGTCCAAGCTCGCTTCTGTGTCCTGGCAAATTTGGAGGTGAACCTTCCATCCTCCATCACTCTTCGGTCTGGAGGCTCCGTTCTTCATAAGCAAGTCATTAACTATAAAAATAGACCGGCATTTTTCCCTCGGTGCAGTTCCTAGGGGCATCTTTAGTCAAATTGTCCTCTTCAAAAGTCGAGGATGAAGGGTGGGGCTTCTGGAAACCCCTCGAAGCAAGAAGGAAAACAATCGAAACACCCTGTAGCGATAGTGCCTGAGTCTCCAGATCCTTCTAGGGTTCTCCCCGAGTTGGACATCGTTCTATGCAATGCAAGTTCCCAAACAGAACCTCAAGTGGAAAAGGATCAGTCTCCTTATTGTATGTCTGATCAGGCTGATTCCCCTATTTGTCAAAATTAGAAACCTCTCGAGTCCCTGTTGGAAGAGTATCTGCTGGGCAAGAGGGATGAACAACATGGCAACATTAGTCCGTGAAACACTAGAAGCCGGAAGCAAGGGGTGGATTTTGGCTGTGAAAGAAAATAGGGGCGACCTCCTAACAAAGAAAGAAGTGATAAGGAAATGGCAGTAGACATTGCAAATGGATCCCAGCGATTGCTTTTTCAAGAATATTTCGACTCCCTGGTGGGTGATTCGCCTATCCCAAAACCTCCCATCTAGCAGGGAAAGGGAGGCAAGAAAGTATTTAAAATGTCCAGATGAAAATCCTCTCATGGAATGTGAGAGGTCTTAACGGAGTAGCCAAACGTAGGGTGGTGGCCGATCTTCGAAAGAAGTCTAACCCATCCATCCTCATTTTGCAAGAGACTAAGTTTGATGCCTCTGCCTCTGTCAAGGTTGCCAGGGCCATTTGGGCCAAGGCCAAATTCCTTTCTAGCCCTGCAATAGGTTCTGCAGGCGGTCTCATGGTGTTGTGGGACTCTAACAAGGTCGAGGGTAGTCTTCTATCGGCTTCCAGCAGGACTATCAATGTCCTGTTTCACTCCAAGGTTGATAATTTTTCATGGATTTTGACCAATGTTTATGCCTCGAACTCTGCTTTAGAGCGAGTTGAGTTGTGGAAAACCATCTCTCTGATGAGGGAAAGTTTTAGTGACTTCCCGTGGGTTGTGGGAGGGGATTTCAATTGCCCTCTTCATCCCTCTGAAAAGAAGGGAGGCGCTGAGCTGGCCAGCCGTAGCATGGAGGATTTCAGAGATTTTGTTTCATCTAATAATCTGCTAGACATCGAACTTAAGGGGGCGTCCTTCACCTAGAGCAACAGGAGTATTGGGAGAAATCTCATCCAGGTCAAGCTTGACTGGTTCCTCATTTCCCATGAATCTATTCCCTTCCTCGATGTTGCAACTCTCTTAACTTTGCCAAGAATCATGTCGGACCATAATCCCATTCTGTTAGAGGCCACTGGAGGGCCTAGGTTTAATATCCCTTTCAGATTTGAGTCCATGTGGATTTCCCACAAGGATTTCAAATAGTTGGTTTTGAAATGGTGGCAGGTGACGGTGGTTGGTTCAGCGTCCAAAATACTGGCCCTAAAACTTAAGATGATTAAAAAGAACTTAAAGGCATGGAATAAGGAGGTTTTTGGCAACATTTTTGAGTCTAAAAGGTCCATCTCTAAGTGCTTGAAGAGTTTAGAGGAAAATATGGAGGTCGAAGGGTATTCTAAAGGCCTCAAAGAGGAGGAACGGAGCCTCTTGGTGGACTATCATTCCATTCTTGCCAGTGAGGAAACATTTTGGCATCAGAAGTCCAAGGATCTCTGGCTAAAGAGCGGTGATTCAAATTCAAATTTTTTCCACACGTCTACCATGAGACACAAGGGGGCCAACAAGATCAGACAGGTGATGTGTAAGGATGGGCGCACTACCAAGGAGATTGAGGAAATTCGAAGCCTCAAACAAGGTGATCCACTGTCTCCTATTTTATTCATTCTTTTGGCAGAGGTCCTTAGCTGGTCTTTGAATGAAGCCCTCCACCGAAGCAAGATTTTTGGCATTTTGCCTACTTCCATAGTTGATCATGTCACTCACCAACAGTTTGTGGATGACATGCTCATATCCACTGGAGCATCTATCACTCAGGCCAAATCTATCAAGCACATTCTATCTTAGTATGAGAAGGCTTCTGGTCAAAAAGTTAATTATTTGAAGAGCAAAATTTATTTTGTTAATACCCCTCTGCGTAGGCAAATTCGCATTGCTAGAATCCTCGAATGCACTATTGATTCCCTGCCTGCAACTTATTTGGGGTTGCCGCTAGTTTGCAATGGGTGAGGCGGTGGGAACATCTGGAATTCAATTTTGGAACGGCTTCATAAGGAACTCAGCACTTAGAAAGGCAAATTGCTATCTCAAGCTGGGAAGGCAACCCTCACCAAAGCCTGTCTTCAAGGAATTCCCACCTATTTCATGTCTTTTTTCATGCTTCCTATGTTTATCCATTTCAAAATCGAGCAGATTCAAAGGAATTTTCTTTGGTCCGATAGCAAATAAAAATCTAGAATTCCTCTGGTGGCGTGGGATAAGGTTTGCCTTCAAAAGGACCAAGGGGGCATGGGATTGAGAAGATCCAGGCTCATGAACACTACCTTAATTGCCAAACATGCTTGGAGAATTCTTATTAATGCACCGATGGAATGGGTCAATATAGTTAAAAGAAAGTATCTTGGGGAAAATTCTCTCCTGGAAGCTGAGTCTCCTCATGAAGCTTCGGCTTTCTGGAAGACGGTGCTTCAAGGCCGTTCGGTGATTAACAAGGGTGCTCTTTGGATCTTGGGGTATGGATCCATGATCCTTTTTTGGAGAGATAGGTGGGCTATAGATGAAGCTCTCACTGTAAATCAGAACTTGGCTGGCTTGAGGGCCCAGATTGATCCAAACAGTCATCTCAAGGTTTCGGATTGCATTGACCGAAGTTCCCTTCCCCCTCGGTGGAAAATTTCGATGGTGGATGGGTTTGATAATGAGGTGAATTTCTTGTATAGTGTCCTCCAATTGATGTTAATTCCTTCAGTCATAAGAGACGACAAAATTATTTGGAGCAACACATAGGATGGGTGGTTTTTTGTTAAGTCCGCTTATGATCTTCTACCGTGTGAGGCTGTTGTGGACCCTCGATGGAAAGCAATTTGGAGGAAAGGGATTATTCCTAAGATAAATTACTTTGCTTGGATTGCCTTTTATAACAAAGCCCTTACCATAAACAATCTCCACAAGAGAGGCCTTGCAATTCCCAACAATTGCTATCTTTGCTTAGCTAACTGTGAAACATCCGATCACTTATTTTTGCATTGCCCCTTTTCCCATTCGGTCCTAAGCTATGTGTTGTCTTCCTTCCAAGTACTCTGGTGCTCCCCTCACTCCCTTAAAGATGCCTTCCTCCAATGGCCCAAGCCCTTTAAGAATTCTAAGCTTTGATTCCTTTGTGAGGCTGCCTTTCACCATTCCATCTAGAAAATTTGGCTGGAGCATAATGCTAGAGTCTTCGGCAAGATCCCTAGAATGGCTCCCTCTGTTGCCCAGTGGGCCTTATCCTTTGCTGTCAAGAATTCAAAAACTATTCCCATCTCCCACCCTCACAATCCTTGGGAGGAAATTATTTTCAAAATACTGGACCTTGGCTCCTCTTCCAGAGTTGACTCAGTGAATGATCGTAGGGAGGTCACTTGGACCAAACCTCCTTTGGGTTGGATCAAACTTAATTTTTATGGGGCTGCTAAAGGCAACCCGGGGCCCGCTGGTTTTGGGGGGCTTGTCAGGGACCATAATGGGAAGCTAATCTTGGCCTACTATGAAAATTTGGGCCCTCAGACCAATCATTTTATCGAAACCCGTGGTGTGTTGAAAGGGTTGCAGGTCATATCAAATGACCCTAGGCCTTTAATTATTGAAGGCGATTCTCTAAACATTATCAACTACCTTCGTGGCTCCAAAGACCCGTCATGGCGGGTCCTGAATATCATCCTCGAGGCTAGGATGCTCCTCTCTCGGTGCGCCAGGTGGGAGGCGGGGCACATCTACAGAGAAGGTAACCGGGTGGCAGATCACTTGGCCAACAAAGTACTAATGACCACGTGCCCGGTTGTTTGGCGTTCTTGTTTCCCAATCGAGGTGGATAGTTTGGCCAAGGCAGATATTCCCTCATGATGAAGAATTTGTATCATAGGTCTTCTCCCAAAGTTTGTTGATATATTGTCTTCGGCTATTATTCTATTTTAATGTATTTCAATATCAAGAGTTCTAGGACTATCCGCGTCTTCTGGGGCCCTCGGGCATTTTGTATTTCCCTGTCTTTTTTATGAACTGCTCTATTTACCCAGCCATCCGGCATGAAATATCTTTTAGCAAGGCTGATTTTGTACATAAGGTTTTGGGATCCTTTATAAAAACCCATAATTAATCTATTATTATAATTACCAAAAAAAAAGCATATTGATATAAAGTACCATTTTGTGAGAGATATGGTTGAAGAGAAGCGAGTGATATTGGATAAAGTTGATACAAAGAATAATACTACTGATTCATTAACAAAGTTTGTACCTGCTCAAAACATTTCTTGGTGTAGAATATCTATGGGTATGATTGCCCTTGATAGTTGACAATGGCAATTAGCCCCTATGGAAAGTATTCAAAAAATGGGAGAATGTTGGAAATATGTTGAATATTTTCCATGTTATTATGGTGGGGTTAACACTAAAAGGTACTAGACGCTGTGTACGATATACTCGTCGGAGGTACTCATAAAATTTTTAGGGTTTAAGTTTTTTTAGACCCATATGAGCTTTTAGGGTTACTGTATTTGAACCCTTGTTTTTTCACCCATGATATTATAAAATCTGTGCATGTGCCTTTGTTATATATATCGTACTTGCATTAGGGTTTGATGAGAGATAGGAGAATATTATTGTATTGGAGATGGTAAAATTAATGCAATAATAAGATAATATTGTGATGGTTTTCCTGATTGAGGATTTTTAGGATAAATATTTTGTAATTTGTGAATCTGTTATCTTCTTCCTTTGATTCTACAATTACTATTTTTCTAGTTTTAGTTTATTGGGACTCTTTATTTCTCTTCATGTATTATATATGTCATTCGTTAACATGGTTTGATTTCCATTTCTAAGTAATGTTTTGGTTTTATTTTTTCTTGAATAAATTATAATTTCCAATACATAAAACATGGGTGCTTCTCAAGATCTAACTCAAGAAAGGACCTCAATTATAGAAAAGTTGGTATACTATTAAGTTGTATTTTTGTGAGAAATATTCTATTGTGCTTTATTTTTACTATACAACTATGAAATATAACTAATTGGCACTACAAGTGGGCTCAAGGAGTTGTTCTCTAAGCCACCACATCATGGGATTTATGGTGTGGATCATCTACTACCTGTGTAGGGATCACTATATATTCACTCATCCTCTAATCCTTGTCTATGTCATCCTTACTTCATATTAGGGATTCTATAAATGATATTTCTTCCTTATTACCTAGAAATTTTCATAAGAATTCGAAATGTGAGGCTTGCACCTTGATTGTACTCTCTCATGTCAAGGTTCACCCATGGGATTGAAACCTTGGTTTATCATCTAAAATTCTTGACTCCTCCTGATGGCATTTTTGCCACACTAAAATTGGATTTAAAATTTTTCCCAATTGTGCAATGATTTTTGCTCAACAAAATTCATTTTCGATCGAAAATCCCAAAAAAATCCCATTTCAGGTGAAAACACTGGCGAAATCCCATTTCAGGTGAAAACGTTGGCTAAAGCACATTTCGGATGAAAACGCTGGTGAAAGCACGTTTCGGGTGAAAATCCTAGTAAAGATCCATTTCAGGCCTCGCCTTGGCAAAATTAATTTTTGCAATTTCCTCCAAGAAAAATTCATTTTCGATGGCACTTTGAGCAAAGATCATTTTGGGAGGATTTCAAGGCTGAAAGATTCAACTTTTGGGGCAAAGGAGTTAATGTTTTTAGAATTATGGCTGATAGATAACCAGAGGATTGCTAAAATTAAATGCTATCCATTTCCTAACATGCTTCGCTCTTGAATATGGTGTGATCCTACTGATTTTGAGGCACCATCTACTATGGTAAACGCTCATTTTTGAGGCACCACCATCTGTCAAAATTGCTCATTGCTTCCCAATCTACCATTGGATTGGTTCATTGTTGTTGTCAAGGAAAAAAATATTGCCAAACAATTTTTGACTTACCATAATTTTATTTAATGATCATTCAATTTTGGAGGTGAAATCCTCTATAAATACTAGGAAAATTGATGCAAAATAACATGGATATTTGCTTGTGAAACTCTCCCAGTTTAAACATTTGCTTTGATTCAAGGACTATTTGGCTATCAGTTCTTGATCATTTTATGTATGTTTATACTTTCTGCTCTGCATTTCTATTAGATTTATATCATCATTGGTGGATTAAATTCTGAGTCTGAATTTAGTTTTTCAATGGAGAATGGAATCTGGAATGCTATTGGAAGTCATGCTTTAGTTTCTGTTATATCCTTCTATTGAATGTTGTTAATTTAAATTGGGTTGCTAATCTTACTATTAATTCATCCCGCATTATCTCTTCGGCTTACAAGCATATTTTCCTCCCTTTCTGTTAATTTCTTTTCCTAATCCTTATATTATTTTTTAGAGTAGTAAGGGAACCAGCCCCCTCTAGATATTGGCCTGAAGGACATTTCTTTCCTTCATCTTTTCAATGTTGGTCGGGTCTAGGGCGCATACATACATTTTATCCTAGGGAAGATTCTTGACCAACAATTTTTTGCACACCTAGTGGGACATAAAATATCCACCTTAAGCAGTATTAAGATTTGATGTTTGTCTTTTGTTGTTTTATTAGAACATTTGGCAACTTGATTTTACCTAGAAGCCTTTGAACATGAAGTTGACGAAATTTTTACTTCATGATCACAAGATTGAAGGTCAAAATTTTGGAAAATCTTGTTGATTTTTTTTAGCTTGATATCCAAGTCTTGGGAGAGCGTCCTAGATTAATCACTCTAATTATCCCATCAATTGTAACATCTTCACATGTAGCTAGTGTATTTTCCATTATTTCAAGTTCCTCTAGCACTAGCACTATATTTCCTCCCTGAGCAAATTCTTCGATCTAGATGGCTAAAAATCCACCATGATAGTTTCCAACATGGAATCATTCTGAAGATTTGAATCTACAAGCTCATAATTTGATACTAAAAATAGCATTAAAGGCTTTGCCTACTTATGATGGTACAGGAAAAATAACTTATGAGTATGTTCAAGACATGGCTTCTTTTGCAACTATTCATAGCATCACATACGAAGATGTCATGGTCAGATTTCTCATGCCCTTTCTTAGAGGGAAGATACTTTATTGGTACCGGTCCTTACCGCCTGCCACTATTACCACATGGGACCAGTTGGATGAGTTAATGATAAAAGGATTCAATGAACAAGTGGATCCATTTTCTCTTTTGCATCAATTCACTAATATTTAGAGACATCCATAAGAGGAAATTATTGACTTCAATGTTAGATTCACTCAAATTTTATAGAGAGTCCTTGACAGTCTCTGGCTGACTCCCAAACAAACTGTGTTTTATTATCTTCGGGCCTTTAATTCTGACATTAGCATGGTCATCCGTTAGTCCAATATTGATATATTTTTTGCATTGTACTCTGAAGCGCAAAAGGCTAAGCTAATTTAATTGCTATTGGTAAGCTCCTGCTAAAAATGACAATGTCAATATTTCCTGATCTCCTACAATATTTATATTCCAATGCATCTTCTCAATCTTTACCAATGTCCCCCATGTATCTAGTTCCTTAATGGAACCCTAGTTCCTCTCAAACCCTGATAGTTTCTATCTTGCAATTGCCTACCCCTTCCATTCCACAACTTCTCACTCTAGTTCTATTCCCACCATTACTGTCTTTTCTAGTACCACTACCATTACCATCTCCTCCAACACCCTCAAATCCTGATCCTCAAATGAAGATGTTGCAAGATATGCAATTAGCAATGAGAACGATGACAAATGAGATCACAACCTTGAAGGAAAGAGAAACTGAGAGAATTTTCCATCCTAGGATATTTCAACCTCCACCAATCACAGAGAGCAAGTAGCTTCGACCAGTAAGATTTTGAAAAGGAATGCAATCATGTTGACAAATTAAGAAACTGGTCCATCAGGCAAAACGTATTGGTGTTCTACCTAAAATGATTTGCATAGTGAAAAAACTTGCATGGTTCATGAAGAACACAAGCTTATACTGAGAGGGGGGGTGAACAGTATAAGACCTCTTCTTACTTTTTCCTTTATACTTCAAAACAGTAAAGCAATATATGCAAAGCAATATCAAAGAAATGCACAAAACCATCCACAAAGTGACACAACAATTTACGTGGTTCACCCAAGGTGGGCTACTCCACGGATAAAACTTTTCTCTAAAAGTTATATCAAATTCCTCTAGGAATCCTTCCCAATTACAATGTTTATGAGCCTCGGTTCAAAGGAGATACCTTCCCCTAATCTGAATTTATGAGCCTCTGCTCAAAGGAGATACATTCCCCTACCTCTACTCTAGTTGGTGATCCTCTAGAAGACCTCTGCCTCTGTTGCCCTTATAAAATGGAACTCTATCCACAGAAGACACCTGTCTTCCCTGCTCTGGTTGGAGACCTCTATCCTCAACTCTATCACCTCAAAGTTGGTCCTCGAATTTGCACTAAACACAGTCCTTCGGTATAGCACAAATATCCTCTTCCTCTGTATTTGATCTACACCAAACACAGTCCCTCGGTCTAGCACAAATCAGTCCTCAGGTTATTCTCATAGAACCAAAGCACCTCTGTCCTCAAGTTCTCTAATAGAACTATCAAACTCAGCTTCACAAGTCCTCTGCTAGGACCTGTCCAAATCTGCTCACAAGTCCCCAATGGAACCTGTCCAAAACCTGCTCACAAGTCCCCAATGGAACCTGTCCAAAACCTGCTCACAAGTTCATCAAGAAAACTTGCTTGGCATGAACCCACAAAGAGAATTGTTAGAGACCCAATGTGATTCATCAACCTCATAGAAGCATAAAGATAATTGTTAGAGACTCAATATGTTCTATACTTAACTCCCAATATCAATCTCAAATCTCATAGAAATAAGATAGATGTAATATGCTTTTCTCAAGAACATGAAACACAACCCAATAATTGCCAACCATGCAATATCTCATATAACAATGATACTCATGTTCTTTCCAACAACCAATATCTTTTCTCAACCAATTAGGGCTTCAACAACAATGCTCAAAGACAAGGTTTAACCAACATCATACAACTCAACATTAACCTTGAAGCATTCAACCAATCATCACAAGAAAAGGAAACAAGTAGAAATCCTTGTCCCTCCAAAGATCTTTGAACAAAACAGCCACCCACACAATATCACCAAATGCAAAGAATAACTTGTTCAAATCAACTCAATGGAGTAAGCCCAATAGCATGAATCAAGTAAAAGCAATTACTTGATCAAACAACCTCTATGGAAGCAACTCAACCATCAACCTCAAAACAGCCAACCAAGGATTTCACCAACTCAAAGCAAGTAGCAAGACTCACAAACATAAACCCTAGTGCACAATGCTTCCACTACCTCAAACCAGAATTATGCATTCACCAAAACTCTCATCAATGATAACAATGCATAAGTAGTCTTCAACAAACCAGAAAATAGGATTTACACCCAACCAAAGGAAACCTAGTTGAATACCTTTTCACTCCAATCTTATTTCAAGAAAAACATACACCAATCATACTCATAAGAAGAATGTGCCCATACCTTATTGAAGATGAAGAAGATCTCACAAGTTTGCCATAACCATAACCACCTTTTTGCCAAACTCAAGAAGGTTAGTAGACAACATATTTCTTTAATATTTCCTCGATAATATTCCTTGGTTCAAATATAATCAAGGTTCTATGTCTTCTTCATTCAACATTTCAATATTAGACACTCTACCTTATAACTCCTTTATTTCACTTAATCTCTCACAAAAAAAAAACTACCCTTATACATATATCCTTTCAAAATATAATCAATATATTAATAATCAAAACAACTCTCATACCTTATAACTCCCTTGCTTATAATTACATCAATTATTTACCCCTTCCAAAACATAAAACCAAGCATTGTCTAGTACGAATTTGCATACCTTAACCTTGTGAAATTATCGGGCAACTTAGCGCATGGTTCAAAACATTCCTTGGTGCGAAGTTCAAAAACAACCCTCGGCACGTAGATCACACACCCCTTGCACGGAGTTCAAAACACTCCTCGGCACACTCATCCACTTATTTTGAAACCCTCTACAAATGCTTTCTCTAAATTTCGTGCGATCATCAATTTCCGTATCGTAGAAACACGTGTGCAGGGTTTCACTCAATCCACCGAGTATCTCAGAATTTCATCGTAATCCAAGGTGCCTTCGTACTTCGCATCGCACCTTTCAACTAACCACTTTTACCAAAAATATTAATCATGCTTATATTGTTTTTCTCCTTCGTTGGCGCAGACGATGTCGAAAACGAAATGCACACCCATTGATATCGATGACTAAGCCCTTACTGAAATGAATTTATTAGCCTCATTATAAATGCACTTCGAAGCATTTCCAAATACGTCGGCATTTCCAAACACAACGGAAACTTTAATTTAATTTTAAAATTTTAATTTAAATTTTAAACAAATAAAATTTAAACTAAATATTTAAAATTAAATATCTTCATCATCGGGGCACATTTTTCAATGAAACGAAAAGCCAACTTGGGTTTTAAGAAAAAACGCATTTCAAATCTTTTGTCCATGGTTTTAAATAAAACCTTTTATTTTGTCTGCCTTGGTTTTCACAAAAACCCTTCCGCTTCTTGACATCAATGACAACATCAACACTTGAGCAAAGGCAATGTACCCAATGTACCCAAAATTGCCAACAGTTCATTCAAACTATGTGTAAATGTTGGCAGATAGCTCTTTTGATGGTTAGATCAACATGATTATAGAAGTTGATCATAACTTTATGATCCCTTTTGAGAACAAGTTTTTGTTCTCATGAGAGATAGAAAAAAGTTGATCCTAAGCTGAAGGTGCAGAATGAAAAGAGACAAGCATAGGTGAAGGCACCTATCTCAGTGCCTAAGTTGGAAGAACCTATTCTCTTAAAATATCTCTTTCCTATACAAGCAAAATAAGGAATCTCTCAAGCGAAGGAATCAACTTCACAAATGCAAGCTAAGATGAAGTAACAGGAAAAAGAACACCTTAAATACCCATATTTTATCAAGCATCAGAGGGTGGAAGCCACACAGTAATATCGGAGCAAGTATGAGACTGCTTATGAAGGAAGAGAATCCAGCTCATCCACGTACAACATTTTTGAAGAATTAAAGAAAATTCCTACCAAGGTTAGTCTCAATGATGCTTTGCAATTACCTGGATAGGTTGATTTGTTGCAAGAATATCTAAAGTCTATTAAAGGTAAAAATAAAAATCCTACTCAAATTGTGTTAGCTCAAACACTTACAACTTTGACCACTGGAAAGAATAGACCACCACCATTTTACTTATCTCTCGGGATGGAGGGTTGGATTGTGCATAACTGCATGATTAACTTTTGTGCTATGATGACTGTTATACTAAAAGCAGTTTATGAGATCATGGGCATGGAGTATACCTAAAGCAACCTAGGGTTTTTATAAGTGTATGGGACCCCTATGAAAATAGTAGGTATTATTAAAGATATCTCAATTGTGTTACATAAAATACCTCAAATCACTGTGATCCAGGAGGTGGTCATGGTTTATTTGGAACTATACCTTAGTATGTGCCTCTCAAGAGAATTAACTACCAAGCTAGGAGGCTATCTTTCTCTATATTATTTCCATCTAGAAATTCCTTTTAAAAGGAAAATAATTTGGATCTACAATGAGAAACCTTCCACATTTCATATAGAAAGGATCTAGGATGAATAAAGTGCATGGATTCTGTTAACTTGATGATCAAAGAGATGGAAGAGTTAGAAGCTTTGGGTGAACTTTGCATAGAATATGAATTCTCCATGAATGACTTTAATGCAATTATTGAAACTGAGATTGGCTGCTATGCCTTTACCAAGCCTGAAAATGTGGAACTGAAGGTATCCAATTATGGAGATCCTATCTTGGATTAGTTGTGGAAACTCTTATTTGATGGTGCAATATGTAAAAATGATGTCAGAGTAGGAATTTCCTCATCTCCCCTTCTGGCAAATAGAAGACATATTCATATCGACTGACATGGAGTTGTACAAATAACATTGTTGAGTATGAAGCATTGTGCTTAGGTTTGAAGAAAGTAGAGAAATGTGGGATCAAATAGCTCCATATTTTTGGAGATTTAGAGTTGATTTTCAATCAAGTGACTAACAAGTGTGTCTTCAAATAGCACTATTTGAAGGTATATCATAATAAATTTTGGAACCTATTTTAAGCCTACATGGCATTAAATGTCCAAGCAATTTTGTGGGAATCAAATAAGCATACCAATATCTTGGCATCCACTAGTACCATTTTTTCCCTAGCTGAACACATGATGCAAAAACCAAATACTATGAAGCTTGTTTACAGGCCTTCAATTCCTGATAAGGATATTCATTGGCAAGTGTTTGAGAATGATGAGTAGATTGTGAACTTCTTTATAAAATAAGCTATAAGTATTGAATGGAGAACCTTTTTTAAATAAGAACTTGAGGGATTGATCTAGTTGAAAAATAATCACATCCCAAAAGGATTTATTTTGCTTGAAAGCCTCTTTGATAAAAATGATAGAACAAAAAAGCATAAGATCAAGGTGGATGAAAAGAAGTACAAAGAGTTGTAGTTAGAACCTAAAAAATTAATCAAGGTTGGAACTAACTGCACACCTGAAGAACTCGAGTAAATCAAGGAACTATACCAAGGATTCCCAGACATTGTTTCCTAGAGTTATCAGGACCTCAAAGGGTATGACAAGAATGTTATCCAGTATACAATTGAACTATAGGAAGGAGTGAAATCTTTTAGATAAAAGTAGAGGCCAATCAACCCAAAAATCAAGACCTTGATAAAGGTAGCACTCTTTAAGATGCTTCAAGTGAAGATCATCTATCCTATCAAGAACTCTTCCTAGGTAGAAAATTTGGTCCCTATGCAGAAGAAGAATAGAGATATTCGCTTATGTGTTTATTTTTTAAATCTTAAGTAGGCTTCTCTAAAGGACCATTATCCTTTGCCCCAGATAGATCATATCCTCCATGTGGTTGCAGGAGCATAGATATTTTCTCTGCTTGATGGATATTCGGGTATAATCAAATTTGGGTCAAGGATGGAGATCAATACAAAACGACATTCACCACAAAGTGGGGAACATTTTCTTACCAATGAATGTCTCTCGACCTTTCAAATGCTAGAGAAATATTTTAGATAGCAATGGACCTAGTTTTCTATGAGTTACTGAATCAAATTATTATCATTTATTTGGATGATATGATAGTTTTCTCCCATAAAATGGAGGAATATGGTTTACATTTACGATAGGTATTTGAGAAGTGTCAAGAATTTGGGGTATCCATCAACCTCAATAAGTCCATCTTCATGGTAAAAGAAGGAAAGCTCCTGGGCCATGTGATTTCTGAGAAAGGGTTAGCTATTGACCCAGCTAGAGCTGAAGCTCTCTTAAGGGTCCCATTATTGGATAATAAGAAAATTTTACAATATTTCTTCAGCCACATCAACTTCGTTAGGAACTTTACTGTAGACTTTTCTCAAGTAGTGAATCCAATGACTAAACTCCTAAAAAATAATATTGAGTTCAAATGGATGAAGAAAATAAAAGAAGCATTCAGAGAGATTAAGGGGAGGATTGCTCAGGCTGTCATCTTGGTGAATTCTGATTATTCTAAGGATTTCATCTTTTATGTTGTTTGTGAGAAAGAAAGTTATGTGGTTGTCCTCACATAGAAGGGAGAAGATGAAAATGAACGGTTAATTGCATTCCTGAGTCAAATGATTCAACCGCATGAAGAAAGATACAACTTCATTGAAAAGCAAGTGTATACAGTGATGAAATATCTGAAGAAGTTTTGGCATTTTATTTCATAGAGCAAAATGATAGTTCATGTTGTACATCTTGATGTCTAAAGTTTCATTATCTAGGGATAAATTGGAGATAAGAGAGTTGGTTGGGTCTCCAAGATCTAATAATACAATATCAATATTTGACTGACCAAGTTGGTTCATGGTTGAGCACTGTTACAAGAGCTTGCGAGGAGTGTTGCTTTTGAAATAATAGTGTGCCAGTTTGAGGGTCTAGCACAAGAAAGTAATCTTGCTAATAATCCTACAATTAACTGAGATTGGACATAAGACCTTATCGAATACTTCAATATAGTAAGGTGTCATTCTCATCTTAATGCTTCGCAAAGAATAAGGTTTAGGTTGCAAGCCTACAATATGTTATGTTGAAAAATGGGCTATTTTATAAGAACATTGATGGAGTGCTTCTGAGATGTGTCAAAGAGTTAGAGAAACAGAAGATCCTAGAAGAACTCCATTCTATATTATCAGGAGGACATTATGCAGGTAGACCCATGGCTCTAAAAATCATAAATGTGGGTTATTATTGGCCTACTCTCTTTTCCAATGCATTCAAGGTTAGTCAAATTTGTGATAAATATCAAATATATGTTGGCCGAAGTAGAAATTATTCCTTGTCACTTCACCTAATTCAATTAGAAGCATCATTTCAACAATGGATCTTAGATTGTATTGGGGTTATTGACCCTAATTCATCTATTGGGCATAAATATATCTTAACAACCATTGACTATTTCACCCGATGGGTAGAAGTAGTGCCAACTAAGAAAGAAGACCATGAAGTTGTCATTTCTTTTCTAAATGGATTGATAACATGCTTTGGTGCACCAGATGCCATTGTGACAGATAATGGGACTCCATTCATTGGAGCCAAAATTAATGAATTTGCAAGCAAGTATGAAGTATATTTGAAGACTTCATCCAACTATTACCCACAAGGAAATGGATTGGCTAAGTCGACAAATAAAAATATGCTAAAGATTTTGAAAAGAACTCTAGAAGATAACAAGAGGATCTAGCATTTGCTCCTGAATCAAGCTCTATGGGCTGATCGTATTTCAATTAAGAAGTCTATCAAAACATCTTCATACTCTTTGGTGTATGGAAAAGAAGTAATTTTGCCTATCCATATAGAATTTTCGGTGCTCCAGTCCTTGCACTTGCTGACAGTGCTCAACATCCTCTAGGAATAATATATACATATTTATGTGGTCCAATGAAAGTTGATAGTGTTGGAGGACATAAATACTTTCAGTTATTTGGTGATGATGACACTAGAAAAATGTGGGTATATTTTATGAAGTACAAATCAGAAGCATTAACTTATTTCAAAAAATTCAAACTTCAAGTGGAAAAAGAATCAGGAAATACCATAAAAGCATTTCATTTAGATAGAGAAGGAGAATTTATTTCCAAATAATTTGACTCATTTCTTGAAGAAAATGGAATCAAAATATAGCTTACTACAACACATTCACTTCAACAAAATGGAATTACAGAAATAATAAATAGATCAATAATGGAAATGGTAAAGATGTATGTTAAAAGAAGCACAACTTGATCATAAATACTAGGTTGAAGTAGTGCAAACAGTAGTGTACATACAAAACATACTACCAACAAGAGTACTCAAGCATATTACACCAGAAGAAGCATGGTTAGGACAAAAGCCTAATATAGAAAAACTAAAGATCTTCGGATGCAAAGCCTACATGCATATTCTAAAACAAAAGAGGACTAAACTAGACAACAAAACTATTATAGGAATATTTGTTGGCTATGACAATAAAAGTACATATTATAGAATACTAGATCCATCTACAAAGAAAGTCTACATTAGTAGAGATGTAATATTTGATAAAAAAAAATTAGAATCGACACAGATGAATCCAGTGTTGACACAGAAATCCTCCTAAATATATATGAATAAGACTTAGAATCATAATCTCAAGAACAAGATATAGAAGGATCAACAATACTGCATAGAAAAGAACTAATATAGCTCAGAGATACTCTCAGAGAATCAAATCTAGAAAGAATGCCAGATCTTAACTCTACTAGATCTCAAACTCGTAGCATGACCAAAATGAATAGAGGAATGCTAAGTAACACAATAGAACCAACATCAAATTCTCAAGCACTAAAAGACTCACACTGGAAAGCGACTATGGAATATGAATATACATCACTTAAAAATAATAGAACATGGGATCTAGTAAATCTACCTCCAGGTAATAAAATAGTAGGATGCAAGTGGATTTATAAAATCAAATACAAATCAGATGGAACACTTGACAAATACAAAGCTTGATTAGTAGCCAAAGGGTATACTTAGACAGATGGAATTGACTATTAAGAAACATTTGCACCAATAACTCGAATGACTACTATTCGAACAATCTATGCACTAGCAGCACATCAGGGGTGGAAATTTCATCAGATGGATGTAAAAAGTGAATTTATTAATGGTGACTTAGAAGAATATTTCTATATGACATAACCTAAATGCTTTGTCATGCAAGAAAAGGAAAAAAAGGTATGCAAATTGAATAAATCTCTATATGGCTTAAAACAAGCTCCTAGAGCATGGAATATAAAGATCAATAATCACTTAGTACATCATGATTTCAAAAGGATTTCATCATGTCCCAGTTGATATACCAAGAAAATTGAAAATGATGTCTTGATCCTCATAGTATATGTTGATGACATAGTGATTACTGGAAGTTTAGAAAAAATTATAAGTGACATCAAAAAGGATCTAGAAAAAGCATTTGAAATGACAAATCTAGGACCAATGAACTATTGTCTTGGTCTAGAGATTTATCAAGGAAAGTACAAAATAGTTATAACTCAATAAAAATATGCAAAAGCTCTTCTTGAAAAATATAGAATGACAGAGTGTAAACCCAAATATACACCAATGGAACAAGGAATTCAACTATCCAAAAATGATAAAATTGTTGGAAATACGTTGAATATTTTCCATGTTATTCTAGTGGGGCTAACACTAAAAGGTACTATACACTCTATACCTATACTCATCGACATTTGGGGGAGACAAACCCTGGCCAAAAATTTTAGGGTTTAAGTTTTTTTTAGACCCATATGGTCTTTTAGGGTTACTATATTTGAACCCATGTTTTTCACCCATGATATTGTAAAAATCCATGCATGTGCCTTTGTTATATATATATATATCACACTTGCATTAGGGTTTGGAGAGACATAAGAAGAATATTATTGTATTGGAGATGGTCAATTTAATGCAATAATAATATAATATTGTGCTAGTTTTTTCCTAGTTAAGGGTTTCTAGGATAAATATTGTGTAATGTGTGAATCTACGATCTTCTTATTTTGATTTTGTTATTACTACTTTTCTATTTTATTTTATCGGGGCTCTTTATTTCTCTTCAAAAACACCTTTGGTTTCAGCAAAAATGTATCATTATTTGATTGGGAGTCTTCTATACTTGACAAACAGTCAACCAGACATAGCATTTGCAGTAAATTATCTTTCACGGTTCATGTTAGAACCAAGAGAAAATCATTGGAAACCTACAAAAAGAATATTACAATATATCAAGAAGACTACACACTATGGATTAACTTATATGAAGGATGTCAAAGAATTTTGTCTACAGGGATAATTAGACTCATACTATGCTGGATCTATTGATGATAGAAAATAAACTTCAGGTTATGTCTTCTATCTCAGATCAGGATCCATATCTTGGTATAGCAAGAAATAGCATACAGTAGCACAATTATCAATTGAAGTAGAATATCGAGTAGCAAGAGATGCAACATATGAAGCTCTATGGTTACAATACATACTATCTAACATAGGAATTAGATGAACTCTAACTATGATATCCTATGACAATCAAGGAATATTGAATCTGATCAAGAATCCAATCATACATGAAAGAACAAAGCATATTGAATCTCAGTGTCATTTCATCATAACAAGCACATCATCCTCAAATATGTTCCTACAGAAGACCAGTTAGTTGATATCTTTACAAAAGCACTTGGAAAAATCAAGTTTCAAACATCCAGAGATCATTTATGTGATTCAAGATAACTTCATACCCAAATAATGTAATACAGGGGTGTTAGAAATAGATAATATTACATTATTTGAGGCCATGTAAATGTACCTTCCTAGGTACATACTTAGGATATTATATTACTTAAGGGGGGAGTTATCTAGTTACTTCATGCAATGTAATAAATGCACAAGTGTCAATTTGCAAGATGTCCATAACATAGTTAGGTAGAGTGTTAGCCAAGAAATACATCTTCCTATATAAAGGGTATCATACCTCTACTCAAATGTATCAATTCATTCTCAATAATATATGTTGCTTTCTTCTCTCGTTCTCATGATATGTTGCTAAATCTATCACCCCTAGGATATAACACACCCCCACGGTCACCTCGGCTCCTATAAATCCAACAAAGAATCATGCAGGACAAGGTAGTTTTCCCCCTCTGTACATCTTTGGTGAACCCAAAGTGAAAACACATCATTAGTGGTCAAATCATGAAACCTCTTCCTTTTGGTTTTCTTTTGAAAACTTTAAACAATGTCATTAAATATGTTTGTTTAGAATTAGAGAACATTAAAAACATCGTACAAATTCCATTGTGTACCTTTTTCTAGTTTTTAGATTCCTCTTTTTCTCCTCTATCCTTTCTCTTCCTCATATGGCTCTTTTCCTTAGGATTAAGTGAAGGCTTTTAGAATCTAGTGAGATTCTTTAAGAAGATGACTAGATTGATAGGGAGAATCCTAATCTAGAAGAGGAAGAAAATGTAGAAACTGGTAATGACCTTGATCCTATTGAGGGGTCTAATGGACACCTCACCTTTAAATTATTTTATCATATCTAGAATTTATTTAAGATTCATATGGATGCCTTGAATAAGTCTATCGATGAAGAAGCCCAACTCGAAGAGGTTGGCACATCTCATCATAAAACCATTTATCCTCAAAATTTGTATAACAATCCTTTGTTTGAATATTCACATCATGTTAATTTGTTTCATAAACTAACATATGCTACTACTGTAACCACCAATGTTGAAGGAATTCCACAAGCTCCTCCAATTAGTAGTGTATCTCACAATTATGCTCAATTTCTTTCTCATTCTGCTAATATCATCATTCATTCTTCTATCTCACCAAATGGCAGTTATCCTCCATAGCATGATACCACATATCATAACCCATATAATAACAATGTAAATACCTCCAACATTAGCCAAGTTTCCTTTCAATAACCTACCTATAACCCTTCCCTAGGGAATCTAGGGGTATTGCATAGAAATAATCCTTATATGCAAAGCTTGACAAGTGTGGTGAAATAGTTGGTTTCAAGAATGGATATGATTCAACCTTCGAGTTTCACCTACAACTATAAGGAAATGTGTAATCAGGTCTTAGAATCTCTAGGCCCTACCCTAAGCATTTTTCAATTTTGGTTTTACATATTTATAAGGGAATAGAGGACCCAATTGAACATTTAAGGATGTTTAGGATAGCATGCCATGATATTATATATGATGACATGTTGTTGCTAAATATGTTCCCAAAGAGCCATGGTGGTATGACATTGGAATGGTACTATCAACTACCTAATAATTCTTTGAGGAATTTTGAGGAGATAGCGAAGTTGTTTGTTCAAAAATTTGGATATTATGTTGAGACAAATGTGACTATGAAAGATGTTTATCTGTTGAAGCAAGGTAAAGATGATAAAATTTTGGAATTTTTATCTTTTTGGAGAAGTTTAATTGGACAGTTGAGATATACCTTACCTCCTCAAGACATGATATAGATCTTTATTAGAAATTTACAAGAGCATATATCATATGAATTGGAAACAACAACTATTACCTCTTTCAAACAAGCAATAGATCTGGAAAGAAGGATAGAATAAGCCCTTATTCGAAGAGGTCAATTTAAACCAAGGAAAGAAAAATATAGGACCATTAAAATCTAATATAATAACAAGCATGTAGTTGGTGATGGGATAATGAATATTAGACCTATCATTAGTATTGCTAATACCTTGCAAAATATGGTACTTAGAAAATCTCAAAACCCCCACACGAAGGAATTTCACTAGACTCAACCAACCTATTTTGTCGGTCCTAAAACAACTCTTGGAAGCTAATATGATTGAGCAACCTGATACCATAGTTTATTGGTATAATCCTGGTCAACATTGTGAGTATCATAGAGTGGAGGAGCACATGATACATTCATGTAAAATGTTGAAACATGTGGTTCATGACTTAATCGATGTAGGTCATCTTGTTATAGAAGGTTCTCAACCTATTGCTCCAAAAAACAATCAACCTCCTACACAACAATCACCCACAACTAATCAATACATGGGGGTTTTCCAAAATCCCCTACCTAATCATGGGCAACAGGTAGCAAATAAAGTGTCATATCAAAATGTACCACCTCCCTATAACAATATTGTTGGTATGATAGCAATAATTACTAGGCAACAAGATCAAGCTCAATCGACTCAAAGATATTAGAAAGAGACGAGTTCTACATCTGACCAACATTCTAAACCACCCTTAGTTTTTAAGAGTACCCAAAAAGGAGCACAAGAATAGAAAACCCACCCTTAATATTGAAGCCTAAACCTAAAGTCTCCTTTGACATTCGATAACAGTTAGCTAGTACCCCAACCAAGATTTACCTGTTAGAGCTTTTATGAACTTCTCTTGTTCATAGGGAAGCCTTGTTGAAGCTTTTAAGTCAACAATATGTTCCTAAAGATATTTTCCCTAGTGATATAGTTGGTGTTGTAGGTTCCCTTGGGATACATCATATAACATTTTCAGATGATGGTATTCCTTCCTCAAATTTATTAGGGGATTCTTCCCTCTACATCATCGCATATATTGGCAAAACCTTTATCAAGTGAATTTTGATATATAATGGTTCCTCCCTCAATCTATGCACTCTTCACTTTTTCCAAAATTTTGGATTAAAATAGGAAGACTTAATTAAATATGATGTCATCATCAAAGCCTTCAACAATGAGTTCCAAGAGGCCTACGACATTGTATCCCTCCCTATTAGGGTTGGACCTAAGATCTTAGATACCTTGTTTTATATGGTGTCTTACCTCACATCTTTTAATTGTCTTCTTGGATGCCCTTAGATTCATCCAATGAGGGTTTTCCCTTCTAATCTTCATCAATGTTTGAAGTTAAAATTCAATAATCAACTTGTCACCATTTCGGGTGATCCTCATCCATTCCAATATTATTCGATGGTTGACCAAGATTAATATTGTCCCAATTTATGTCCATCAATTTCCTCATATCACATCATCAAGCAACTTGAAATTTTGAAAATAATTGAGAAACCGCTAATCAATGTTTCACCACAAGATCACTTCAATCCTTTTCTCCAAGAACCTCTCCTAGATTTGTCCAAGCTACCACCTTCACCCTAAACTATGGATTTACCTCATAAGAAGGGTGAAATAGTACACATTGGCATGTGTACCTTTGTCTACACAGGTATATCCATCAAATAAAATATTCTTGGTAGCAAACCTCCTCCGATAGAGTGGTCTTTTACCCATTGTTATCTATCCAATGATTACCTGCTTCCTAAGTAGATCTTGTCTAGTATGGGATATGTAGGTAAATGTTTGGGGCCACAATAGAAATGTATTCAAGAACCTTTTGAGGTTGAGCCTTGGCCTAGGAGATGTGGCATAGGCTACATCCCTAATAAAAACCAGCCCTTACCAACTAATGATGATCACCTCATTACTTATACTAAATTTTTGGATCATCATGGCTTAGAGTGGGATGACAAGGATGAGGGACTCCCTTATCCCTAAAACATATTGTTTTGCAATGAGATAACCTTGGTTCCCCCTTGGATTCCTTCAATGATTATTTATGATAATGGCACTCCTTTCAAGAACAAGGATATTCATAACCTCTATGCTAAGTACAAGATTCAACACAAGTGATCAACTTTGTATTACCCTCAAGGCAATGGTCAAGTTGAAGCATCCAATAAGTCTTTAATCAATATCCTTAAGAATTTGGTTAGTAATGTCGATCGAGACTAGCATATCTAGCTTTATCTTGCCTTGTGGACCTATTACACCAGTGTGCAAACTCCTACAAGTGTCTTTTCATATATCTTGGTCTATGGGACTAAAGCCATTTTCATTTGAGTTAGAGGTTTCTTTGTTGTGCATATTACTACAAGATACTTCAATCTATGATGAGTAACATTTATATCATTTAAACCAATTGGAGCTACTATATGAAAAGCACATTCATGCTTGAGAGCATCTTTGAGCCTATCAAAATAGGCTTAAGTGATATTATTCCAAGAGAGTTTGCAGTCACTCTTTTGAATTTGGGGATCTTGTCCTCAAAGAAAATAAAAATAACACTAATGCTTGCACAAATTTTAAAGGTAATTTTCATCCCAATTGGATAGGCCCCTTTTTCATAATAACCAAGTTTGGCTCAGGAGCCTATCATTTAACATCATTAGATGGTAAAGATCTAAAACATCCAATGAACATAATGCACTTAAAAATACATTATGCATGAGTCTTAATCTTCATTTTCATATTGATTTTGGTTTACTTTCTCATACTGCATGACTGCCTATCATATCTTGCATGATTTTCTTGACATTTTGTTTTATCTGCATCTTTGCTTGTCATATAATTGCATTGTTGCATTGTTGCATTGTTGCTTTATCATACTTGCATGACTGCTTGATCATATAGATTCTTGGGGACTTTGCAAGGATGGCAAGTTATAAAACCTAGTTAGGTTCTATCTCACATGCATTGCACTCACATTAGGGCTCTGATTCTTAGTGAATCTCCAACCTAGGGCACATCTATTTACGTTTTCATATCATTGCATTTCTCATTCATTCATATTTTATATTTTTTTATATTCATTGACCTATAAAATTATAAAATGATCATCAAATATTTCTTCAAGTCAATGGATATAGTTATTTTTTTTGTACATCCTTATCCTTTGCATATTTTCTTTCTCCTTTTAATCAAGACAAAGGATATATGTTCTTCCTTCTATCTATAAATCTTGCTCTGCTTCCACTTCTCCTTTCTTGATATTTTAATTATTAAGGGTTCCTCATGAGATAGGGTAGATATTTTATGAAAATTATTTATGGTGTTCATATGACAAAACTATCTTACGCACATCTCTTCTCAAATTTTCAAAAAGGACACACACACACATTTTCTCCTTGTCTTTATTTCTTTCTTCTTTTTCTAGCATGTGCACACACACATGTTCATGCTTTGATTTTTGATCATTTATCTCATGCACACACCACATCCCTATTGGGTTACACTTATTTTTGGCAAATCAATCACAACATTACACCCCATACAAGATAGCTTCATGGCCACAAGCGAGGGGTAGCCTCCATTCGGCCATTTGCAAGCATACATCCTAGTGGGTATTTATCCAACCATAGCCATTAGCTAGTGTTACACCATGGGTATCTCTCATCTCTTGATCATATTTATGAGCATAACATCCTTATAGGATAGCTTCATAGCCACTATCAAGGGTTAGCCTCCACATTTGGCCATTTGAGAGCATATATCCCCACAGAGTTCCACTGCTTTTCTTTTTTTGTTTTTATTTGACCCCTTTTTGGAGCTTTGCTTCACTTTTTTTACCACTTTGCTTCTTTTCTCCTTTGATGCTTTCTTCTTTCTTATTTTTCTTCATTTTTTTCTCCTTCTTTTGTTCTATCACCTCTTTCTTTTCATACGTTCATTCGTGCATTTCATTTTACATTCATTTTTATATTGCATTTAGGCATTACATTAGTTAGATTCATTTATGCATTTCATTTAATTAAATAATGTTGGTGATTACAGACATGATTTGGGACCTACAAAGTACATATGAACCAAATCTGTGCCTCATCCATACAAGGTGTGAATTTGGTGAGCAAAATTTGCACCCCCTCATTGTAAGGCATGAATTTGGTCAATTAGATCTTGGGAATAAATTTTTGCTTCCCAAAATCCTATTTTGTTGCTTGCATTTTAGCTTTTTATCACCTGCATTTATTTCCATTTCATTTCATTATTGCATGTCTATTTCATCTTGCTTTTGCTTGTTACAAATATCAAATATTTTTTCATTTTCAAATGGTCAACTAAATGGACCAGGGGGGTTTGACTATTGTGCCTCCAAGCTCAGTCATATAGCGGCCTAAGTAGGCCCCCAAACACTGATCAATTTTTCTAGGGTTTTGAAGTTATTTTACAGGTCTTGAATTTGTTTGAATATTCTAGACACAATTTAAAGCCAGGATCAACCATTAAATCAAGTAAGTGCTTTGATAGATCTTTAGGTTGTTTGTTGAGTGTTTTTTTCCATTTCTATTTTAAATTTTTATTATAATAAAAAAGAAAATATTTTTTTCTTATTCTAGGCACTAAAAGAGTAAAGACATATTATTCATCTAAGGTTAATTAGTTTGTGCATTTTCTTGGACCCTTGCTAAAATAAAAGGATTTCATTTCATGCAATTTAGGGTTATATTTCATTGAAATAAAGAATCATTCTAGGGTTAGCTCCTTGTTTGATTGCATCATTGTTTGCCCTACATTGTTTTTTTATTCCTTTTAGCTTAGATCTTAGAAAGGCCAAACATAGATGCTTGTCAAATAAACACATCAAACTTGTCCACATTAGACTTGGAATGAGTCATTAAACCATTCATGGTGAACCCTTTTTATCCCCTAGCACTCGAGTGTAGAGGATATAACACACCCCATGGTCACCTCAGCTCCTAGTGTATCTAGCTAAGAATCGTATGTGGTAGGGTAGTTTGTCCCTCTAAACTTAGTTTTATTTCAAATTTAATACTATATTATTGAGGACCTTGAAATTAATCCCACATAATGTTAGGTTGAATGAAGAACAAGAGTTTTTGTATTACATCAAAGGTTTGCAATCTAACTTAGTTTTAATGGTTTATAATGCTAACCATCATACACTAGCTGCAACTCTGAAAGAAGTTGTTAGGGAAAAGAATGTTCTAATTTGAGTAAGTAAAATATCCCTACTCCATCAATAACCTATGTAGCCCACATTTCCTAAAATATGTCTTTACCGTTTTCTAACATATCACCTACTCCTAATCCCCAACCAAATGCTTTTATGAATCTCTCTATATCATTATTCATCCTAGTCAAAATATGTCATCCATTGTAGCATTTTAGCCACAGCTTTTATCCCTCCCTATTCCATCCAACTCAAGCAATGAACCCAACAACAATTCTACAATGAGTGAAATGTTCAAGATGATCAAGACATTAGTGAATCATAGTAATATATAAAAGCAAAAATGGAAATAATAATTGAATGGGCAACCACAAAATACTTTACACCAAACAAAATATTAGGTACCTTAGTTTTGTGCTAATCAAGGAGCAAATAAGACTTATAATTATATGGTTAACACCAATATAGAGTTGGAGATAGCATGGTGTCTTCCTTGTAATGATAGGCATGATCCCAAAAATTACATTGGATCCATCAATTATTCCTATACTATTTATGATAATAAGTAATATTAAGCTCAACAAGCTTCCATCATAGGTCAAAGGGTCCTCACAATAAATTTTAGCATGAACCAACAACCCTAGGCTCAATAATTTTTGCCTACCCTACCCAATCCCAATAATGTGATACTAGCAAATTTTAGTGCTTTAGAAACGTATGAAGAATAATTTTTTAAAGAAGATACTATATATGTTCATCAGCAAGGGATTTAAACCAAGGGTAAGAATAAGGATTTTAAAGAACAATCAATTAAAAAGTAAGCCAAAACTAGGAAAGGTATGACAATCATTAACAAATTGAGCCTACCTTTTCACTTAAAGGATAATGGGTCAATAACAACACAATAAGAGAATTAGAGGGAGAAGGAGAACATAAAAAATAAGCCATGGGTACACCTCAAAGGGATAAAATGATAAATACTAAAGGATAGATAAAGGAAAAGAACCTATAGTAGACAAAGGTTTCAAATAAGAAATTGATAAATCCATTGAAAAGGAAGGTAATAAAGGAAGGGGTTAGCTTCAAAAGGAGGCCAAAAGGTGATTGAAATACCCTTATCTCATAAGTGGAGGGCAATATACACCATAAAGCAATATCAAAAATTTATCACATGAAGTAAGGGTGCCTTTGTGAAGTTCATATTCAACATCACAAAGGAAATAAAAAGAATACCTTCCAAGGCTACCATGCTAGGAGATAATCCTACCAAGATAGTAGGACCTACTTCAACAAGATTTGAAAGAGCAATAATCGATTTATGCTCTTTCCAATTTGAAATATAGTAAATCAATAGAATTTAATGGCAAAGCATTTGACAGACATCCAGATCAATGTATTGAATATACAATATACCCTAAAACCAAATATACTAAAACCATCCCTATTCTATATGACACTCAATATTGAAAATTATATTATTAAAAGTTGCATAGTCGATTTGGGTGTAGTAGTCAAGTTATACCTAAACCTATTTATGAAGAAATGGAACTTCCTTACTCCAATATGATTAAACACCCAATCCAAATGGATGTAACAAGGTTCAATGCAGTTGGTATGCTAAAAAAATTGATCATGACTATATCTAGACACCTAGAATTTGTAGTAGTGTAGGAAGTGATAGTCATGGACCTACCTTTATACTTTAGTATGCCATTGTCTAGAGAGTGGATGCATAAGTTTTTAGGGGATGGTTACCTAGATATATACTATACTCATATGAAAGTTCCTAAGGACAAGAAGGTAATTAGGAATGAAAATTAACCATTTTGTAACTACCTTCTACACAAGGTTCATGATGAAAGTACAATAATCTAGAATGAGCTACAAAAATTTGTAGAAGATGGTGAATATCTTGAAGGTGACCAAGACCTAGAAGTTGACATGATAATTGATGTAGTTCAAAATTATGGAGACCCTAAGTTTTAATATGAAGAAGCTAAATCTAGGAAACTATATCATCATAGAAACATCTTCAAATCTTGCATTTCTAGTAAGTCAAGGGATAAATAATATGTGGACTATGTTTTTTAATGGTACTAGGACTAGGAATGGAGCAGGTGTGGATGTCCAGTTCATTGAACCATAAGGTGCATAGACTCATTATACCTACATGTTATTGTCCAATTATACCAATAATATGGCATGATATGAAGCACTTTGTATTAGATTCAAAAAAGCTAAAAAAAATAGGAATCAAGGACCTAAGAATATATGGTGGCTTCAAACTAATTGTAAATCAAGTTAATTCCCAATGCACCACAAAGAACAGACCCCTAAAGTCTTACAAGAAAGGAGTATATAATTTACTAGAAATTTTTGATACATACAAAATCAAAGCAATACCTAGTGAATTAAACACAAAGTTAGATGAGTTTGTAGTAATGACAACCTAATTCAACCTCACTAAGAATTAGTGGTAGTTTTTAGACCAGTAGTTCTTGCTAATTTTAACCACTAGCAAGTATTTAATAATGATGAAAAAATTAAATATTTCTTGGTGATGAAGGCTTAATACACCAAAGAAAAGAATGAGCATGGGGATGAAATTATAGTTGGAGTTATAAAAACAAAATTAAATTTACTATCCAAGGGCTTGGTCACTTTGGAAATTTTGTTTAACCCTAATGATAGTACAAGAAAAATAAGTCTCAAGGTAGTCTTCTTCGTATCATCCAATTGAGGTGGCTAAAGGGAAGAATCTACTACTTGAAAAAGATTGCACTTAGGATGAAAAAAACCTTTTCAAAGAGATATATGGTAAGTATGGATACATTATTGCTTGGTCATAGGAAGATATTAAAGTCTATACATGGAACATCCTAGAGCATATTATTGAATTAGAGCTTGATGTCAAACCTTTTAAATACAAACAAAGACTAGTGAATCTAAATATAGAAACAATCATGAAGAAGGAATTATTGAAGTTTTTGTAGGCTTTAATTATTTTTCCAATCAAGCACTCCCCTTGGGTTGCCAATATATTTCCAGTACCAAAGAAAAATTGAATACAAGGCTGTGTATTGGCTTCAAAACTTAAATTGAGTCTTTAAAATATCAGTATCCATTGCTTACCATTAATTAGATCTTGCATAAGGTATTTGGATAACAAATATTGTCTCTCCTAGATGGCTTCTTAAGATACAACTAGATTTGGGTTAAAAAATAAGATCAATATGAATGGAAACTTGTGCATACCAGTGAATGCTATTCAACCTATCAAACACAAGAGCAACCTTCTAAAGGGCTATGGAAATATATTTTTTTGTTCTTATAAGTGATACCATTCTCATATATCTCAATTATTTGATAGTATTTTCCAAGGTTATGTGTAAGCACATTAATCATATCGAGTCAATCTTCCAAAATTATAAGGAATTTGGTATATCTCTTAATCCTAAGAAGTCCATTTTTATTGTCCAAGAAGACAAATTGTTAGGTCATGTAGTATCAAAATAGGGTTTATCCATAGACCCCAATCGAATATAAATCATCCAAGACCTACCATTGCTTGTGTTAGTCAAAGGGACATGTCGTTCCTAGGTCACATTCATTTTGTTGCTAAGTTTATTACATTTTTTCCTAAATGGTTGTTCCCATAACCAAGATGTTTAAAAAGGATTCCTATCTATATTAGATTAACAAATAAAAAAATCCTTCTAAGATTTCAAATATGCCATCACAAATATCCCAACCCTAATCAGCCTTAATTTTTCTAAATATTTTAGATTGTTCATGTTTGGTACAGATGAAAGCATTGCAATTATCCTAACCCAAAAAACAATTAGGATGAGAACAATCCCATATCCTTCATAAGATAAGTACTTCACAACTATTAAGAGAAATATACCCTTATTAAATATCGGGTATTTACCATCATGAAGGCTCTCAAGAAGTTCAAATACTATCTATCACAAAGCAAGACTATCACATTTGTAGTACACCTTGTTATTCATTCTACTATATTACATGATGAGTTGAAATAAAAGAGGGTTGGGTGGATTAATAAGATGTAGTAAGTTGATATTAAAATCAAAACCACCAAATTGATCAAAGGAAGAGCTATATGTAAAAGACTAGCAAATATGATCTCTAAAGATCAAGTCACCTTACTACAAGAGATGTATATTGATGAAGGAACTAAATATATAAGTGACATGTGTAGGTATATGGCTATAGTACAGGTACCAAAAGGGCTAAAGTTAAAGAAAGATTCTAATTTAGACAAAATGCAACACATTACCACTAGTTGGACAATGTCTTGTTTAAAAAATGATATGAGGGCATCCTACTCCACTACATAGAAGAAGCAGAGACAAAGGCTCTAAAAAAAAAATACCATGATGAAGGAGGGAACTTATCTACACCCATGATAGCTCATAAGATCTTGAGAGCTATATACTATTGGCTTACCATTTTCACCAATTGCTACTAGAAATTCAAAGATAGCAAATCTTGTTGCATGTTTAGGGGAATAAAAATAATAGTTCCAATGCCTTTAAAATTTGTTATTATGACTAAATTTTTTTAGCAATGGAGCCTAGATTTATATGTAAAATTAACCCATTGTTAAGTTTAATACATGGATGGATCCTCATCACTACAAATTATTTTACCAAATGGGTTGAAGTGGTCCTTTCCAAAGTAGCTAAATAGGAAATAGTGGTCCAAATTATAGAAGACACCATCACCAAGTTTGGGGCACCTACTACCATAGTCATAGATAATGCAACCTACTTCAAAGGGGCCAAGGTAATGAAATTTGCCTTAAGAGTACAAATTGTTCCTCAAAACATCATCTATGTGCTATCCTCGGGGTAAAAAATTGGTTGAATCAACCAATAAACAAATCACAAGAATCTTGAAAGGACCATCTTAGAGTCACGGAGGGTTGGGCATACCAAGTATCATAAGTCTTTATTGATAAATAGAGTGACATCAAAAGCATCCACATGGTTGTCCCTTACAAACTAGTATATGTCAAAGAGCTTATGTTACCAATCAATTTAGAGATCCCTTCCCTCCAAATGTCATAATAGTTTGAATTGAAGCTCATCAACATCAAACCATGCAAGCATGGTTAAATGCATTTTTGGTCCAATAAGAATATGGAGACAAAACCTTCAAGAAGATTGTGAAACATCAGGAAGTTATCAAAATATTGTTTGATAAAGGAGCCATAAAAGAGGAGTACAAAGAAGAAGATTTCATACTCAAATGGGATGTGGATTGAGAAAAACAAGGGGTACACCAAAATTTCTATTTTTATAGAGTGGACCCTACAAAATTTTTAAGGTCATAGGTCCAAATGCCTATAGGCTTACCTTGATGCAAAGAGTAATGCTACCTATTTCCATGAATAGATAAGATCTTTGCTCGATTAGTGATAATAATTATGGCCAAAAGAATATGTGTGTAGATAGTAGCAACTATTAATTCAAAAAATATTCTCTCCTCTTACTTCTATAATTCTCTTCACCTTTCCCCTCTTATATGTTTATCGATCTACCTCCAAAATTCTCATATTCCTCCAATTAGCATATCATGATGACACAATGGCCAAATTAATTTGTAACTAATTAATGCAAAAAAAATAGAATGAATATATCACTCATAAATGTGAACAGAAATCTTGTCGGGATCATGCCATCTTAGTGAACCACTTGAGTAGGCGAATAAACCCTTCACAGGATGATGACCTACCCAAATGGCCCTTTTGCAAGGCATGAGTAGAGTGTGAGAAGGGAAAGCCCATGTGGGATAGGGGATATAAATCCCCTCGCTCAAATTCCCCCTCCTCACTCTTATGAAAGCTACAATTACAAGTAATTTTCCCTTGTTTAAATTATGAAGCATATGTAAACTAAACCCTTAGCCAAGTTGAACCCAACAGGCTCCCCACCTTGAGTAATTTACTCAAAGCAATGATCTTAGCACTTGGGCCTAACATTTTTAAATAAGTTCATCAAAAACAGTCAAAACCTTACTAAGAAAAGCAAAAAAAATTGTCTAAGTACAAGACCATGAGTGAATTACTTAGACTTGGCAAGTGAATCACTGTTTCTTTCCTGCTTACTCGAACCCTTCTAGTAAGTGAATTATTTTGATTCCTTGAGTGAATCACTTGATCCTCCTCAATTATTCCTGATATCTCCAACAAGTGAATCACTCTATTTTTGTTAACATACCACTCCAACATTTTTGATTGAATTGCTCCTTCCCTAAAATAGTCAAGTTTATCTTTTAGGGAAGCACTTCTCACCATTAGGTAAAATGGTGAGAAATTTTACCTCTCTTTATAGTCATTTCTCACCATGGACACCACTTGTACATCCATTAGCCCTTCATTATAGAAGCACAACTAGTCTCACCACCTTTCACCACTACCATATTGCTTTCACATGTTATTATTATATCAAGAGAGGTTGGACCATTAGAGAGGTATTCATATAAGAAGAAGAGGAGAAAAATAAAGATACAAGGCTTCCCAAATTTAAAGAGATCAAAGTAGCAGTATGATGACCCATACTAGAGAATGAAGGAGGAATATTACACCTATTCAATAAGGAAAGTGAGGAAGGAGACCCTCTAAATATTTAACCTAAGACCTTAAACTAACTCTTAGAGAATAAGAAAAATATGAACTTTTAGGTTAGAGATGAATCTAATGCCCCAATTCTAGACTTGCTTAGAGATGGTGTAGGTAGTTGTGGAGAAATACAACCCCATAACAAGGAGTTTTGGGCTTCCTCAATGGATTGAAGATGCCTTTTATATAAGGTAAGGATTTATAAAGAACATGTTCAAATCCTTTTATGACTCAACTATGTGGATCTTCTTTAACCCTAGGATACAAGGATTTCTATTGTGAGCACTCCAAAACTTATTGGTGGGACTTCCTAACCCTTTACCTAAATAATACCAACTTACCTTCTAACTTTAATATCCTACTGGAGTTGATTCAATTCAAAGGGTATGTTCAAATGGTAATGTTAGGAATAGTCATAGTCCTAGGAGATAATAGTCATCATAAGATCTATGAAGAGCACATAGCCCTACTACATGCTATACAAACCTATCTAGAGCACTCCCAAATGATTCACTACACCAAATACATTTTGAACAAATGGATAGTCAAGTAAAATAGTTCAAGGAGTAGAGGAAGTTCATCTACACTTCCTACTTGGTCTAGCTAATCTTATACCAAAAGAAAAGCTAGTTTTTTTCTCTCCAACTAGACCAAGAAGGAGCTAATGGACAATATTTATTAGTTCATTGCATGGAAATACCCTACTGAGAAGTAGGAAATACCTCCTATCCCTTCTATGATAAATTATATGAGGTCATTATGGAGAAATTCAATAAAAATATGCCAAGGTTGATAGATGGGTTGTGATAATTGCTAACCTATGGGAAAAGGACAAGTAAAGATTTCTATTTGGAGAGGACCAAATCATTCATTTTCCTCTATGATTTCTCATCCATGCCCTTCAACTTGCATGCATGTGTACCCAACTACATGTTCAAATTTTAATATGTGTGACAACTCTATTACATGGACATGAAGTACCTAAAAGGGTAAAATAAAACCACCTTCTACCCCACTCAAGAAACTAATAATGAATGTTACCTCAAAATTATGTGGGTTCCACTATTAGGAGCCTACTATTAAAAATAACACTCTCACACAAATACTTGAAAATAAACACACATGCTCACAACACACTTGGAAATAAAATGCATAATACAAAAGTAAATTGCAGAAAAAGAACAATCTCACAATAGCACTAAATCGCAAGCCTCTTCGAGGGGGAAACCTCCTTCAATATGTCATTCAATTATGCAAAAATATGTGTACAATATTACCTCTCACATATTTAAGGAATTTCTCTAGCACCTAACTCCCAAGGTTGGCTTACATGCAAAATGCCACCCGAGCTAGAATCTCCTACCTACAATTAGTTACATTCTTGAAAAAATGGTTACATAGAAGGGCGCCATTTGGCATAGGCACTTCTTAATCCAAAACTATAATAAAACATTACAAAATATTAACATGGGTACTACCCACATTCTACAAGGACTATTACATCAAGTGTTAGGATGGGGTCCTAACATGCCCTTCCCCTTCAAAAATCTTTGTCCTCAAAGCTGAAGGTGAGGAAACTATTGTTGGATTTGGTGAAGAGGTTCCCATGTCGCATCTTCTAGTTGTAAGCCATGCCACTAGACCAAGACATCTATGATAACCCATCGATGAAGGGTACATGATCTGCGATCAAGAATACATTCAAGTTCAAGAATGATGGACCCTTCCTCATCCAAATCTGGAAGTGTAGACTACACTTGCACCTTGTTGCCAATAACCTACTTGAGAGAGGACACATGGAAGACTGGATGAAGTTTAGAACTAGCTGGAAGGGCTAGTTTGTACGTCATTACCCCAAGCCTCTGCAACACCTGGTAAGGACCATAGTATTTGGGAGTAAGTTTTTGACAACCACGCAACTGGAGAGATGATTGTTTGTATGGTTGTAAGCGAAGGAAGACCATGTCACCAATGACAAAGCTACATTTAGTACGATGTTGATTTTCTTGTTGTTTCATACGATTTTGAGCCATGTCCAAATTGAGCTTGAGTTGGCAAAGAATGGAGTCACGCTGATGGAGAGTGGAATCCATGGCCTGAACCTTGGAGCTACCTGGAATGTAAGAAGTTGGAGTTGGTGGAAGCTGACCATAAACTACTTCAAATGGAGTCACCTTAGTGGCAAAGTGATAGGTGGTGTTGTACCACCATTCAGCCAAAGGAAGCCACTTAGCCCAATGAGTAGGATGTTTAGAAGTGAAGCAATGAAGGTAGGTTTCCAAGCATTTATTAACAATTTCAGTTTGGCCATCAGTTTGAGGATGGTAGGCCGAACTCATCTTGAGTTGTGTCCCCTACAACTTGAATAGTTCCTACCAAAAGCGACTGGTGAAGGTAGGATCTCGATCAAAGACAATACATTTAGGTATTCCATGGAGGCAAAATATGGAGTCAAGGAAGATGTGGGCAACAATGGATGCAATATAAGGGTGGGATAGGGAACAGAAGTGAGCATACTTTGAGAGATGATCCACTATCACCAAAATAATTGATTTACCTCCTAATTTTGGTAGCCCTTTGATGAAGTCCATAGATATATCTATCCAAACCTGCTCAGGAATGGGTAAAGGTTGAAGTGTGCTTGGTGAACACACAGTCTCACCTTTCATGCATTGGCATCGATCACATTCAGTAACAAATATTTTGATATATTTTTTCATGCCCTTCCAGAAGAAGGTATGCTTGGCTCGAGTATATGTTTTGAGAAAACTCAAATGACCAGTTGTGGAGGATGCATGCATTTCATGAAGGAGGAGGTCCTTGATTTGAGACTCGGATGGAATAACCAATCGGTCATGAAATCGTAAATCCTAACCATACCAAACATAACCAGGGTGTGATTGAGGATCCTCTTGGAGATGGCAGAGGAGAGTTTATAATGATGAATCCTTGGTGAGATCTTCATGAAGTTGATGAAGCCATTGTGGAAGAGGAGTAGATATGGCATGTAGCATGGCCTGATCTTCATGTAGGTGAGACAAAGCATCATCCACCACATTCTCTTTACCTTTCTTATAAGAAATTTCATAATCATATCCCAATAATTTGGAGACCCATTTTTGTTGTTCTGGAGTAGCCACTCATTGCTCTAAAAAATATTTTAGACTCTGATGATCAGTCTTGATGGAAAAATGTCGACCAATGAGATATGGATGCCAATGAGTGACCGCGTGTAATATGGCAAGCATTTCCTTCTCATATGTGGACTTGCCCAAATTTTGAGGGGAAAGTACCTTGCTAGTGAAAGCCAATGGTCAATCCTCCTACATTAAAACTGCTCCAATGCCTATACCTGATGCATCACTCTCAATGACAAAGGGTTTAGAAAAATTTGGCATTGCCAAAATAGGGGTGGTGGTCATAGCAAACTTCAAATCGACAAAAGCCTTCTCAGTGGAATCAGTCCACACAAAAGAATTTTTTGCAACATGGTTGTGAGGGGGCTGCTATCTTTCCATAGTTTTTTACAATTTTTTTGTAATATCCTATAAGACCCAAGAATCCATGAAGTCCCTTCAAAGTATGAGGTTTGGGCCATTCTTGCATTGCCTGAATTTTCTTAGGGTCTACCTGAACTCCTTCCTTAGTGACTATATGCCCCAAATATTCAACCTCCTATTGACCAAAGGAATATTTTGATTGCTTTGCATAAATTTGATGGTCAAGTAAAAGTTTGAGAGTTGCTTCTAAGTGGTGAAGATGATCCTCCCATGTGTGACTATAAATCAGGATGTCATCAAAGAAGACTAAAATGAATTTGTGAAGATGAGGGCAAAAAATAGAATTCATCAAACTTTAGAAGGTGGAAGGTGCATTGGTTAACCCAAAAGGCATAACCAAAAATTCATAATGTCCTTCATGAGTTCTAAAGGTTGTTTTGGGAATATCTTCATTCTTAATATGGATTTGATGATAACCTGATCGTAAATCCAACTTGGAAAAATATTGAGCCCCATGCAACTCATCTAAGAGTTCATCAATAACAGGAATAGGGAACTTATCCTTAATGGTAATTTTATTAAGATCTTGGTAATCCACACACAAGCACCAAGTGTCATCCTTCTTTCTAACTAACAACACTGGTGAATAATAGGGGCTAACACTTGAATGGATAATTCCAAAAGCTCGAAGTTCCTGTATAATTTTCTCAATTTCAATTTTTTGAGCATAAGCATACCAATATGGGCGAACATTAGGAGGTAAACTACCAGGAACAAGTTGGATTGCATGATCATGTGAGTGCTGAGGAGGAATTCCCTTGGGTTCCTCAAAGACATGAGAATACATGTTTAATATATGTTGTAACTGTTGTGGTTGACTAGACTCCCCTTGCTTGGGAGCGATGATAGCAAAAAGTCGAGCTACCACTCCATGGGAAGATTTCTTTAACAATTTTTCCATCTTATGAGAAGAAATAAATTGAACTGATCCTGCATTTGTGCCATGAAAGGTATATTCCTATCCATCCTGATTAAATTTCATCCATAATTCTATAAAATCCCATACGACTTGTCCTAATGTTCATAACCATTGTGCTACCAGAATTATATCACACCCTCCTAAGGGTAAATCAAACATGTCAAAATTGATATTATAGTCCCCAATTTTTAGCTTAACATTAAGAAATTTTCCTTTATATGGTAGGGTGCCACCATTAGCAATCATAACTTCAAAGGAATTGCATGTGGTAATGTAACATTTGCCTTGTTTGGCGATACGTGGATCAATAAAATTATGTGTGCTACCAGAGTCAATCAAAATTATGACCCTTTGTCCTTTGAAATGGCCCTTCACCTTCATGGTTTGGGGTGTGGATACTCCTGCTAGAGCATGTACATAAATTTTTGGTTGGGATTCCTCCTGATTGGTCGGTTGATCTGTGGTTTCTATTTCTTGAGGATCCTCCTCATCCTTAGACGAGTCTGAAGTGGGAACTTCATCCATATCTAGCAAGTACAATTTTTGTTGTACACACCTATGCCCTCGGGTATATTTTTCATCACAATTGTAACATAATCCTTGGGTCTTCCTATGCTCCATCCCCTCATGCTTCAATTTTTTTATGGGTGGATATTTATTAGTTGAACTTGACATTGGCTTGTTCACAAAAAATGACTTAGATGGAGAACATTTAGAAGTTTTACCAAGAGCCTTGAATTTTTCCTTTGCTAATTTGGCCAATTGTATGGCTTGTGGTAGTGATTGAGGTCACAACAATTTAACCTCAGCCTTGATGTCATCCTTCAATCCACCCATAAAACAACTCTGGAATGAATCAACACTTAGTCTTGTTGTTCGATTGGCAAGTTTTTCAAACTAAGTTTGGTATTCTCGAACAATTGAAGTTTGTTTGAGTTTAAAAATGGTTCCTATAAAATCTTCAAACTCACTAGGACCAAAGCAAGTGAGTAGGCCATGAAAGGTCAGGTTCAGCATTTCTAAGCCACAAAAACCAATGGAGTGCATCTGATTCAAAAGTAAATGAAGCAATGGTCAACCATAGGAAACGATTAACATTATGAAGAGTAAAATATTGTTTTGCCTTACAAATCCACCCCTCAAGATATTTTCCATCAAACTTGGAAAAGTCTAATTTGGGTAACCTATGGTTGGGTATAGCTTGTTGGTGGTGGCTTGTACCAATTTTTTCTTGGTCATGTGGAGCTACGGAATCAATAGAGGCTTTACTTTCCAATTCAACCTTCATTGCTTTTTGTGCCTGGATGAGATCATTCATAGATTCTTGGAGAGATTGCATTTGGAACTGTATATCTTGTATGCTTTTGTTAACCCTAGACCAGATTTTGTTGCCCATATCATCCACTTTTGTTTGAAGTTCCCTCTCCGCTATTTGTTGGTGAGTTCCCTCAACCATAATTGAAGGTTTAGATGCTTTTTGTGGGACTTACTAAAAATAGATAGGTAGATTTTAGGAGTTACTATTTTTAGTAAGGGTCCAAAATTTAATTTGGGAAATGGGTTGCAACACTGATTTTAGGATAGGGTCCACTTCAATGGTTGCTTGATCTGAGCATTCAATGAGGAGATATACTGAATTCTTTGACTTTTTGTGCTGTCCTAGTTGGTTGCAAGTCGATGTCAAGGTAATTTCTTCCACTTGGACTTAAAATTTTAGTAATGAGTCCTTGAGGGTATTTGGTGTAGAATAACAAGTAGATTCTATTCCCAAAATTTTGGATCAATTTTATTGATCGTTGAAAATTTATGACCTTAGCAAGAAAAACCAAAAATTGCCATTTTTGGAAAATTGGTGTAAAATTTGACCAGGGACTGCCAAGGACAATTTTATCTAGAATAGAACATAGAATTATCTGCTAATTTTTTGAGTCAACCTGAGCTCTGTGTAAATATAGATCCTTGTTTTAGTAAAAATTCAATATTTTTTTTGGACAAGGTCATGGTGTTGACCTGAAGGTTTTTTTTTTTTTTACTTGTGAGGTCGGGCTTGCCTCTAAAGATTGATTCCTATAACTCTATTAATTGTCTTTATCCTATATGTTCTTATTATTGATACTATTATGTTCCCCTTTTTTACTATTTGACCACTAACTAATTCCTGACACTTCTATTCCCTATCTGATTTTGACTATCACTGATATTCCCTGACTATTTAGACTGGAACAAGTAATTGTTTTGATTGTGTAGGTGACTGTTATGACATTGTTATTCCTGAACACCCTGTATTCACTATTATTGACAATATTTTTTTGACTGTAACTGACTCTGACCCCCTATTTTAGACTCTGACGATTCATGTCCCCCTATTATTCTTTTGGAAGTTTGTATTGCCTATTGTGCATGCAAGAATTCTAGAATAGGGATGTCTTCTTCGTATGCTCAACTTCTGTGTAGGATACAGTAATAGGTTTGGGATTTTGGTTGTAGGATAAGCAGAACAGAATACTTGAAGAACAACCTACATGATATTTTAAAACCCCTGACACAGGGTTTCTAACCTACTCAACTACCGTAAAAATACTGTAAAAAAACTTTGGCCTTTTTATGTAAATTTTTTTTATTAAGGAAAACTTGCAAACAAAAAAATTGAACTTGAAAATCTTATATCTAATAGTCGAATTGCCAGAATTCATTGCAGTCGCAGTAGAACATAGCCCTAGAAATTGCTTTGATACCACTTGTTAGGAACCTACTATAAAAAATAACACTCTCACACAAATACTTGAAAATAAACACACATGCTCACAACACACTTGGAAATAAAATGCATAATACGAAAGTAAATTGCAAAAAAAGAACAATCTCACAATAGCACTGAATCACAAGCCTCTTCGAGGGGGCAACCTCCTTCAATATGTCATTCAATTATGCAAAAATATGTGTACAATATTACCTCTCACAGATTTAAAGAATTTCTCTAGCACCTAACTCCCAAGGTTGGCTTATATGCAACATGCCACCCGGGATAGAATCTCCTACCTACAATCAGTTACATTCTTAAAAAATAGTTACAAAGAAAGGTGTCATTTGGCATAGGTGCTTCTTAATACAAACTATAATAAAATATTACAAAATATTAACATGAGTACTACCCACGTTCTACAAGGACTATTACATCAAGTGTTAGGATGGGGTCCTAACATCCACTCAATGGCAGAGGCACAATTAAGGTATATGGGCCTATAATAGCTTAAATATTATTCATCTTATGACCCAAAAGAGTCTTTGAATAGATCTTTATAGACAAGAAATTAAATACCTTCTTTTCTCAAGAGAAGAGGTACAACATGCATTAAGAGGTAAATTTGGATGAAGAAATAGCCCTTACCACTCTAAGAAGCAACCATGGATATGAAGATGATATCTGGAGTTGGTACGCTAACTATATAGGGGGGGAAACTATCCACCATGTATAATTCTCAACTACATTCGTTGGGAGCTGAGGTGATCATGGAGGTATGTTGCTTCCTCTACACTTAGGGGCTTGGGGGATTGAAGGGTTCACCAAGAATGATTTAAGAACTCGCTCCAAGTTTGGGATGGAATGTTTAGTATATTTATTTGAAAAAGCACCTATGTTTGGCCTTACTAAGATCTAGACTATAAATATTTAAAGAACAACAATGCAGGATAAGACAACAATGCAAGAAAACAAGGAGTTATTCCTAGAATGATTTTTTATTTGACTGAAGACTAACCCTAGATTTGCAAGAAAGTAAACCTTTTTCTTTTTCAAGCAAGGGTTCAAGAGAATACACAAACAAATTTAATCTATGATGCAAAACTATATGCTTTTCTTTGTTGATGCCTATAAATAAAATCAAATAATTTTATTTTTATTATGATCTAGAATCTAGAACATAAATGAACAAAGGCAATTAATAAATAGCCTAAAATATCTATCAAAGCACTTACTTGATCCAGTGGTTGATCCTAGCCAAATTTGTATCCCAAAAATTCCAACAGCTTTAAAACTTCGGAAAATTTTATCAATGTTTGGGGGACTTCTTAGGTCACTATGTGACTGAGCTTGGAGGCACAACATTCAAACCCCCTTGATCCTTTTAGTTGATTGTTCAAGAAAAAATAATTGTTGACCTTTGGAACAAGCAAATAAGATATAACAAACATGAAACAATAGAAAGTAGAGCATAGATAAGAAGAATATGATATAAATGAAGCATGCAAGGAGATGAGTTAGGGTTTTGGGAACGAAAACTTGCCCCTAATCCCTAGTAACCAAATTCACACCCCGTAAGAGCAAGTAAAAATTTAGTCACACCCTATATGGACTGGGTGTGAATTTGGTTTAGACCCTTTTTAGTCTACAAAATGTCAAAATGTGATGCAAAACAGAGAAATAATGTTCTAAAGAGACTATTAATACAAGGAAAGCATGATTAACCAATGGAGAAAGCAAGGAGCAATGAGAAAGTGAAGGTAGTGACCAAAATGGTAGACCTCTTCCATCGTCAATGCTCCTCCATTTTTTCACCAAGGGAAACTAATCATAAAAATCATAGAAGCAAAACAACACAACAATCCAAAAGCAAATATTTCACTTAGAACTTGGATCTTAAAGTTGGACACTTAGAACTCCTTATATTGTGATTTTCAAAAAGGAATCCAATACTTTTATTTATAAGAGGTTTAGAGCAAGAAAAATGTGGGAATATAAAACTTAAACTCATGCAAGGGCTGACATTGCAAAGAGTTGATGCAAGACTAGGGTTTTTGAGAGAAAAAACCCAAGATTGCCAAATTCATGTCTCGTACTTAACGGGTGCAAATTTGATAAAGCCAAGGAAAACAAGCTAAATAGAGGGAAAAAGGGGGTCAAACTTGCACTTAGCAATTTTGAGGGGAATCCTAGGGATCTAGGGAAAATGACTCATATTAATGGGTCAATTATCTATGTCTACATTTTGCCTCGTCTTTGATGCATTTATGGCCAAATAAATGCATCAAAGAAATATGTAGACACCTATGGGTGAAGAATGGTAAACACAAAAAGGAAAAACTGATTTAGGCGGAGGGATGGTGCAAAATTGATGTCAATTTGAACACTTTGAATTTTTACATGTTAATCAAGGCATTAATGTCATTAATACCTCTAAGGATGGGGTACCCTCTTGAGTTTTAGAAGGAATGCAAAATTCTTGAAGAAACTCGAAATGGAAAACATAGAAAAACAAAGAAGCAAACAGAGGAGAAGAGAAAAAAGAAAAAAAAGATGGAAAAATGGAGGGAAAAAGAAAAAGAACAGTAAGAAAAAGGAGGGAAAAAGAAAAATAAAGAGAGAAAAAATGAGGGAAAATAAAAAATGTGAAAAACAAAGTCATTTTCATCGTAAGAAGAAGAAGAAAATATCTCTAGAGAAGAAAATAAGAATGGCACTTCCTACACATCATGCGGTCATTGCAAGAGATGAAGATGGTATTGCAGCAAACCGAGCATGGGTATGGACCTAAACCAAACTCTAGACTAGGTTATATTAGGATTTTAAGCAAAAATAATATTTTTTTTGAGTTTTTAGTATTTTTTTAATTAATTAACTGATTACTTAATTCATGTGTATTGTTATGATGAAACATAAAACTTTGTTAATGTTTGTGATTGTAGCATGATGTACTCCAAAATATAGAGTGATGATCAAGCACACTAGAGGATATTGTGAGAGGACTTACAATAATGGACTAGGATTACCTACAGGATGTGGGGCTACTACAATTAGTAGAGAGACCTTGGGTTGAGGCTAATAGGGTGCTACTAACAATGTTGGTCGAGCGGTGGTATCTAGAGTCATCCACCTTTCAATTATCAAGAGGGGATATGACTATCACACTAAATAATATGTTGTGCATCTTGAGGATCCCCATCAAGGGGAGGATGATTTATAGGGTATTGGTGTTGCAAGTAGCATCAGATAGGTTATCAAGAAACCTAACACGTGAGATCCAATAGAGCAAATTTTATATTGATGAGATGCCACAATGATATGGAGTTAGGACACCGAATTTTGTACTCTACGAGGTGGTGGTGGGGATGCTAGTATTCCATAAAAGTATGTAACACCTACCATGGATACTAGTAGAAGTAGTGGCAGACATGCGAGACCAACAAGTGAGGTTTGCATGGGGATCATGTGTTGGCCCACCTATATAGGACATTACACAACATCATGTATAATCGGCATACAAGGTTAGTCTATATGATGTTGTTGATGTTGTTTTGGGAGCACACGGTTATCAATAGACCACATGCACTACCAAGGCCATTGCCCAACCTAGAGAAACCAACAACATATAGGTGGATCAAACACTTTAAGCATGTGTAGAGAGAATACATAAGTATACTACCACTAAGGAGATAGGTAATAGATCATCTACGGGAGCACATGATCATATGGTAATCATGGTGTCTACACCTTGGGTGGATTGAGGATGTAGAGGATTTAGCTTAGGTATGAAGGATCCGATGGATCACCATGAAAATATATGAGTAGGAGATATATCGATTTGACCGAGTATAGCAATAATTTGGCATTCTTTAGGAGATTTTGGCTCTTGGTGACTACTAGTTTAGGTGGGTTTGTAGGGATCCATCAAGAGTCGGAGGGGACCCTAAAGTGGGGAGGTTCATGGAGGAGGACCAAGATGACCCCCTCTATGTTTATCCAAGATTGGATGACATTAGGGTAGTCTTCAGGTATATGAGATGGTGCAAGGATGTTATGCCCTCGAGGATCTCCCCATCGATGCCAATGCAAAGGTACCAGATCATGGATCAATGGGTTCAACTAGAATTTTTAGAGGCTACCTAATGCATAGCTAAGATATGATAGAGAGTTGCAGACCCTCCCAGCAAACACAGGTATAGATTCGAGTATGGAGCAAAACCCACTATTGGTGCAGTGCTCGCAAGTGGCCATGAAGCTATCCTATAAGGGTGTAATGCTCACTAGAAAAGAACAAGTGTGGAGTGATACCCACTATGGGTGTGATGCTCACTAATGGATGTGGTTGGAGAGATACCCACTAGGATGTATGCTCACAAATGGCCTAATGTGGAGGCTACTCCTCGCTTGGTGGCCATGAAGCTATCTCATATGGGGTGTAATATTTGATTGATTTTCCAAAAGAAGTGTAACCTGATAGGGGTGTGGTGTGTGCAAAATATGAGTGAGAAAAGTAAAGCAAAAAAAAAAAATGTGTGTGTGTGCATGTGTTAGACAAAAGAAGATAGAAGAATGAGAGAAGCAAGAAGTAAACAATATTGTGTGTGTGTCCTTTTTGAAATTTTAATAGCTAAGAGATGTGCGTAAGATAGTCAATGGTCATATGAACACCATAAATGATATTCATGTGGTATCTACCCTATCCCATGAGGATCCCTTAACAATTGAAAGATCAAGAAGGAAAAGTGTGAGCAAAACAAGATGTATAGATAGAAGAAGGAATGTATATCCTTTGTCTTGGAGAAGAGAAGAAATGATTGAAAACTTTCAAAGGAAAAAAGATATACAAGAGATGAAGAACTATATCCCTTGACTTGGAGAAAATTTTATGATTATTGAAACTTTCAAGGTCAAGGAATATATATGAGAAGAGAAGAGAAGAAAATAAATATGAACAAATGCAATGATATGAAAAATGCATGGAGATGTGCCCTAGGTTGGGGGTTCACTAAGCATTAGTGACCTAGTATGAGTGTAATGCATATGAGCTAAAACCTAACTAGGTTTCATCACTTGCCTCATTGCAAAGTCCCCAAAAATATATATGCTCAAGCAGTCAGATGCAAGTATGATCAAGCAACAAAGTATCTATATGACAAGCAAAGATGCAGAATGGAACAGAATGTCAAGCAATTCATGCAAAGTATGACAAGAAATCATGTAGTATGAGCAAGAAAACCAAATGTAGGATGAAGAAGAATGATGTGAAATCATGCATAATATCATTTTAGGTGCATTATGTTCATTGGTTCTTTAAGTTCTTTACCATATAACATTACTAAATGATAGGCTCCTGAGCCAAACTTGGTCATTATGACAAAGGGGCCTAGCCAATTGGGCTAAAATTTTCCTTTCAGATCTATGTGAGCATTAGTGTTCTTCTAGTTTTCCTTGAGGACAAGGTCCCCAACCTCAAAAGAATGAGTGTGAAATTTCTTAGAGTAAGATCTCTTGAGCCTATTCTGATAGGCTCGAAGATGCTCTAAGGCATGGATGTACTTCTCATCCAATAACTCCAATTGGTGTAAATGATCTAAATGATACTCATCATCAATCGAGGCATCTTGCAACAAGATACACAAGGATGAGACTTCTAACTCAAATGAGAAGACTACCTCAATGTCATAGACCAAGACATATGGGGTTGCACCTGTAGGAGTTCACACGCTAGTACGATAGGCCCACAAGGTAAGATACAATTAGATATGTCAATCATGACCGATCTTACTTACCAGATTCTTGAGGATCTTAACTAAAGACTTGTTGGATGCTTTGACTTGACCATTACCTTAAGGGTAATATGGAGTTGACCATTTGTGTTGAATCTTGTACTTAGCACAAAGTTTATGGATATCCTTGTTCTTGAAAGGAGTGCCATTATCAAAAATAATGTCATAAGGAATCTTATACCTACAAAGGATCTGGTTGAAGATGAACTTAGAGACTTGAGCTCTAGTCACCATAGCCAAGGGCATGGCTTCGACCCACTTGGTGAAGTACTCTATTGTCATGATGATAAAATTGTGACCATAAGATGACATGGGGTTAATCTTCCCGATAATGTCCAATCCCCACATGGAGAATGGCCAAGGAGAAGAAATAACCTGAAGGTTTTGAGAAGGAGCATGAACAAGGTTGTCATGGCATTGACACTTGTCATAACATCGAACATAGTCACATGCATCTTTCTCCATGGAAGGCCAATAGTAGCTAATCCGAAGGAGCTTCTTAGCAATAGCATTGCCACTAAAATGGCCTCCACATGATCCTTCATGAGCTTCACTAAGGGCTAGCTAGGCTTCATCGGAGTTAAGGCATCATAAGAGGATACCCTCAAAAGAACATCGATATAAAGTATTGCTAATTATGATAAATCGACATGCTCTTTTTTGCAAAAGCTTGCATTAATTGTGGTCTAAGCCATCAAGCATTGAACCATCCTTAAGGAAGTTAAATATGTCTATGTACCAAGGCTCAGATTGAGAAACTCCAATGTTTAGGACATCTAATAGAATGAGGCTAGAACTAAGGGATGTAGGCTCTTAGAGTTGATGAATAATAATCATTGCTTGATCATCTTCTAACTCCAAGGGGATCAGGGATGCAACAATGGCCATGGCATCCACATGGTGGTTGGAGGATCTAGGGATAGACTCTATGGTTACCCTATCAAAGGTGGACAAAAGCTTGGTGATAATCTCCTTGTAAGGTTTTAGCTTATCATATCTAGTTTGATAAATATCATTGATCTGATTAACCACAAGTTGAGAGTCACCAAAGATGGACAAGACTCTAACCTTCAAGGCTAAGGCTGCTCTAAGACCTAGGATCAAGGCTTCATACTCTATAGTGTTATTAGTGCAAGAGAAACAAAGCTTGAAGGAAAGGGGGATGAGCTATTTTTATGGGGTGACTAGAATAATTCTAGCACCAATACCCTTTAAGCATCGAGCTCCATCAAAAAATAAAGTCCAAGACTCAGGCTCTTCTACTTCTAAGCTAAGGCACTCATCGAGAAACTCGATGACTAAGGGATGGGTAGACTTCTAAGGGAGTAGTGACTAGTTGGTCAGCAATCACCTAACATTTTATAGCCTTTTGACCTATAAAGGTTAAGTCAAACTCACTAAGGGCTAGAACCCACTTAGTGGCTTGACCTAAAAGGTGGGGCTTCAACATTAAGTAGTGAAGAGGATCAAACTTTATGACTACCAATGTCTTATGGCTAAGCATGTAGTGTCTCAACTTTTGAGAAGCAAACACTATAGCAAGGAAAAGCTTCTCTAAGGGAGTGTACTAGGTTTCATAGCTAACCAAGGTTCTACTAATATAGTAGATAGCTCACTCTTTGTTTTGATCATCATGTTGAGCTAGCATAGCCCCCAAAGCGTGGGTTGTGGTTACTATATAAAGCATCAAATGCTTATCTAGTCTAGGGGGAACAAGGATAGGTGAGGAAGTGAGATACTTCTTGAGTTCATCAAAGGCTCTTTGACACTCAGCATCCCACTTGAACACTACATATTTCTTAAGAAGCTTAAGAAAGGGTTGACACTTATCGACTAACTGGGCTATGAACCAATGAATAGCTTGAAGTTTACCTTGCAAGCTATGCAACTCGGTTAGGTTACGAGGAGGAGGCATGTTAGTAATAGCTACTATCTTAGTGGGATCCACTTCAATGCCTCACCTAGACACTATGAAACCTAAAATCTTACTAGATGTGACTCCAAACACACACTTAGAGGGCTTAAGATGAACCTTGTATTGTCGAAGCCTTTCAAAGATATATCTTAAATCTTGAGCATGAGTTTCTCGATGTATGGAATGACCAAGAAGATTATCCACATAGTCTTCAACAATATCATGCATCATGTCATGAAAAATATATGTCATGGCCCTTTGGTATGTGGCACCAATATTCTTCAAGCCAAAAGGCATCACTTTATAATAGAAGGTACCCCATGGAGTTATGAAAGTTATCTTGGACTAGTCCTCAGGAGTAATCATGATCTGATTGTATCTCGAGAAACCATCCATGAGCGATAGCATTCCACATCTGACAAAAAAATCTATGATCATATCTATGTTGGGGAGAGGAAAATCATCCTTGGGACATGCTAAGTTAATGTCCCAAAAGTCGGTACATATTTTGATTGTTCCTTCCTTCTTAGCTATAGGAATGATGTTGGAGATCCAATCAAAATAGTCGATAGCTTTGATAAAACCAATGTCAAGGAGTTTTTGGAGCTCCTCCTTGACTAAAAGGGTGACCTTAGGATGCATCTTCCTAAGTTTCTGCTTAATAGGCTTAGCATTAGGTTTAACTACCAAATGATGCATAACAAGGGAGGGATCAAGCCCTAGCATGTCGACATATGACCAAGCAAAAATATCTTGAAATTCTTTTAATAAATTGGTCAATTGCTCCTGCTCATCCATGGACAAGGCTTTGCCTAACTTAAGGATTCTAGGACTTTCCTTAGAACCTATATTAACATCTAGGGTCTCCTCAATGAGGATGTGAGATTCATCATCATAATGAGGAGGGGTAGGGATCACTCCTAGTTGCTCAAGGTCTTCAAGAGACATAGGAATAGGGTCCACTTGAGAACTAGAAGACTCAACATGGGTGACACAAGGGATCGACCCATCAAAGAAGAAGCTATTTTGAAGGATATCTTCATGATCCATATCACAAAGAGTATCCCCTTTAACATACTCCCCTAGGGTCACAACTAACTCAAGGTGCACCAAAGTTATCACATTGCAAAACAAAATGTTAGAGGGAGAAGGTGGTCCCTCATCCTCATTACTCCACTCTAAGCCATGATGATCCATGAATTTAGCATAAGTAATAACTTGATCATCATCAATTGGTAAGGGTTGGTTTTTGTTGGGGATGTAACCTATGCCACATCACCCAGGCCAAAGCTCAACTTCCAAAGGTTCTTGAATACCTTTCTATTGTGGCCCCAAACCCTTACCTACATATCCCATACTAGATAGGATCTGCTTAGGAAGTGGGTAATCATTAGATAGATAACAATGGGTAAAGGTTCACTCTACCAAAAAGGGGTTGCTACCATGGATATTTTCTTCATGGGATGTACCCACATAGACAAAGGTACACATACTGATGTGTACTACTTCACCCTTTTTATGGGGTAAACCCATAGTTTGAGGTGAAGGTGGTAGCTTAGCTAGATCTAGAAGAGGACTATCATCGAGCAGATTAGCTTGATCCTATGATGAGATTATGATTGATGGTTCCTCACTTATTTTGAAATTCTCAAACTCCTTGGTGATCTGAGAATTTCTATGAAGAGAAATAGATGGACAAAAATTGATGCTAGATTGAGCTTGCTCAACCATTGAACAATATTGGAATGGATGAGGGTCACCCTGGATGGTGATAAGCTGATTTTTGAATTCATACTTCAAACATTGATGAAGAGTAGAAGGGACAACCCTCATGGCATGAATCCAAGGGCATCCAAGAAGAAGATTAAAATATGTGGGGCAAGATACCACATAAAACAAAGTGTCTAAGATCTTGGGTCCTACCCTAAGGGGAAGGGATAAAATATCGTAGGCCTCTTGGGACTCATTGTTGAAAGCTTTTATGATGACATCATATTTGGTTAAATCTTCCTCTTTAAGTCCAAAATTTTGAAAAAAATTATAAGTGCATATATTGAGGGAGGAACCATTGTCCACCAAGATCCTCTTGATGAAATTTTCCCCAATATATCCAGTGATGTAAAGGGGAGAATCCCCTTGTAAATTTGAGGAAGGAAGCTCATCATCATAAAAATATATGTGATTTATCCCAAGAGTACCTACAACATTGGCTAGGTTACTAGGGGGAAGATCTTGTGGGACAAATTGTTGACTTAGAAGCTTCAACAAGGCTTCCCTATGAATAGGAGAAGTCTATAAAAGTTCTAAGAGGGATATCTTGGTAGGTGTGTTACTTAACTATTGTTGGATGTCGAAGGAGACTTTTGGTTGTGGCTTCAACACTAAGGTTGGTTTTTCTACACTTGTGCTCCTTTTTTGGGTACTCTTGAGAACTAAAGGTGGTCTAGAGGGTTGGTTGGATGTAGAACTTGTCTCCTACTGAGATTGTTGAGTCGATTGAGCTTGAGCTTGTTGCCTTGTAGTAGTTGCTATCATACCAACCATGTTGTTGTAGGGAGGTGGCACATTATGATATGACACTTGGTTAGTTGTTTGTTTCCCATGATTGGGTAGGGGATTTTGGAAGATCCCCATATCTTGATTAGTTGTGGGTGTCTATTGAGTAGGAGGTTGATTAGTTGGAGGTTTGTGGTTAGGAGTAGGTTGGGAGTCATCCATAACAAGATGACCCTCATCTATTAAGTCTTGAACCACATGTTTCAACCTCTTACATGAGTTTATTACATGCCCCTCCACTCTATGATACTCACAATGTTGACCAAGCTTATACCAATCTATCATGGTATCAGGTTGCCTTATGGGAGGTAATTCAATCATCTTAGCTTCCAAAAGTTGCTTAAGGACCGATGAAATAGGTTGGTTGAGTCTAGTAAAATTTCTTGGTGGGGGTTTTTGAGGTTTGCTAAGTACCAACTTTTGCAAGGTACTAGCGACATTAACATTGTTGGTTTACCTATTATCTATTACCCCATCACCAACTACATGCTTGTTCTTATATTGGGTTTTTGTGGTCCTTTCCTCTTCTTTCCTTAACTTGATTTGACCTCTTTGAATAAGAGCCTTCTCTACTCTTCTTTCCAAATCTATTGCTTGTTTGAAAGAGGTAATGATTATTGTTTCCAATTCATATGAGATCTATTCTTGCAAATTTCTAATAAATATCTCTAACATGTCTCGAGGAGGTAAGGTGTATCTTAATCATCCAACTAAACTTCTCCATCGAGACAAAAAAATTTGAGAAACTTTCATCTTTACCTTGCTTTAGGAGATATAAATCTTGAATGGTTACTCCTTTCTCCACATAAGCTCCAAATTGTTGAACAAATAACTCAATTGTTTCCTCAAAATTTCTCAAAGAATGATGGGGTAGTTGATAATACCATTCCAATGCCATACCACCAAGACTCTTAGGGAATATTTTTAGCAACAACATATCATCATATATAATATCATGGCATGTTGTTCTAAACATCCTTAAATGTTCTATTGGGTCCTCTATTCCCTTATAAATAGGTAAAATTGACATTGGAAAATGCTTAGGGTAGGGCCTAGAGGCTACCATGGTATCTAGGGGTTGATTGCACATTTTCTTATAGTTGTAAGTGAAACTTGGAGCTTGAAGTGAATCCATTCTTAATGCCAATTATTTCACTATACTTGTCAAACTTTGCATATTAGGATTGTTGTTGTGCAATACCCCTAGATTCCCTAAGGGTGGGTTATAGGTAGGTTATTGAAAGGGAACTTGGTTAATGTTGGAGGTATTAACACTATTATGGTATGGGTTATGGTATGGGATGTTTTGTGTAGTATCTTGTTATGGGATGTAATTCACATTTGGTGGAATAGAAGAAGGAATATTGAGATTAGAAGAATGAGAAGGAAATTGAACATTATGGTGGAATGCACTACTAGTTGGAGGAGGTTGTGAAATTCCCCCAATGTTGGTGGTTGTTGTAGTAGCATATGTAGGTTTATGAAATGGATTAACATGATGAGAGGATTGAAACAAAGGATTGACATGAATATTGAGAGGTGAATTGGTTTGATGATGAGATGTTCCAACTTCTTTGAAGTGGGTGTCTTCATCCATGGCCTTATCCAAGGCTTGCCTATTTTACCTATAAAAATTCAAGAAATGATTATATGATTTGAAGGTGAATTGACCGTGAGGTCCTTCAATAGGATCAAAGTCCTCACTAGTCTCTATGTCCTCTTCTTCTTCCTCTAGATTGGGATTCTCCCTATCAACTTGATCATCCTCATGGCATAGAGGATTCTCTTCTAGGCTCTATCATATTTCACTTACTCCTAAGGCTTGGGGCCATAGGATTAAGAGAAAGAGAAAGGGAGAGAAAAACTAACACAAAAATACAAAGGACACAAAAAAGTTTATTAATTTTTTGTTTAGTTTTTCTAATCTATGCAAACAAATTAAATGGTCTTGTTTATAGTTTAAAACCAAAACAAAAAGGGTACAAAGGAAGAGGCTTCCTAGATTGGCCACTAAGGATGTGTTTCACATTGGGTTCACCAAATATGTAGAGGGGGAAAATACTCCATCGCATATGATTCTCGATTGGATCCGTTGGGAGCCGAGGTGACCATAGGGGTATGTTGATTCCTCTACACTCAGGGGCTTGAGGGATTGAAGGGTTCACCAAGAATGGTTTAAGGACTCACTCCAAGTCTAGGATGGAAATATTTGATGTGTTTATTGAACAAGCACCTATGTTTGGTCTTACTAAGATCTAAACTATGAATAATTAAAGAACAATGCAGGGCAAACAATAATGCAAGCAAACAAAGGACTATTCCTAGAATGATTCTTAATTTCAATGAGGACTAAACCCTAGATTTGCAAGAAAGTAAATATTTTCTTTTTCAAGCAAGGGTTCAAGAGAATGCACAAATAAAATTAACCTAAGATGCAAAACTATATGCTTTTCTTTATTGATGCCTAGAAATAAAATCAAATAATTTTCTTTTTATTTATGATCTAAATATAAAATAAAAATGAACAAAGACACTCAAAAAATAGCCTAAAATATCTATCAGAGCACTTACTTGATCCGATGGTTGATCCTAGCCAAATTTGTATCCCAAAATGTCCAACAACTTCAAAACCTACAAAATAACTTCAAAACCCTTGGAAAAATTGATCAATGTTTGGGGGCCTGCTTAGGCCACTATATGACTAAGCTTGGAGGTACAACAATCAAGCCCCCTTGGTCCTTTTAGCTGACCATTCGAAAAAAAGTGATTGTTGACCTTTGGAACAAGCAAACAAGATGTAACAAACATGAAACAATAAAAAGCAGAGCACAAATAAAGAATATGACAGAAATGAAGTATGCAAGAGATGAACTAGGGTTTTGGGAGAAAAATCTTACCCCCAAGCCCTAATAACAAAATTCATACCTCGTAAGGGGTGGGTGCTAATTTGGATAGCTAAATTTGCACCCTATACAAACTGGGTGTGAATTTGGTTCAAACCCTTTTTTAGTCTACAAAAATGTCAAAATGTGATACAAAACAAAGAATTAATGTTCTAAAGAGACTAATAATGCAAGGAAAACCTGATTAGCTGATGGAGAAAGCAAGGAGCAATGAGAAAGTGAAGGTAACAACCAAAATGGTAGACCTCTCCCATCATCAAGGCTCCTCCACTTGTTCACCAAGAGAAACTAATCACAAGAAGCATAGAAACAAAACAACACAACAATCCAAAAGCAGAGATTTCACTTAGAACTTGGAACTTAGAGTTGGGCACTTAGAACTTCTTAGATTATGGTTTTCAAAAAGGGAGTCCAATCCTTCTATTTATAAGAGGTTTGGAGTGGGAAAAATATGGGAAAATAAAACTTAAACTTGGGCAAGGGTCAACATTACAAAGAGCCGACACAAGACTAGGGTTTTTGAGAGAAAAAAACTTAATATTATCAAATTTGTGCCTCATACTTGGTGGGTGTGAATTTGGAAAGGCTAAGGAAAAAAAGCTAAACAAAGGGGAAAAAGGGGCTCAAACTTGCACTTAGCAATTTTGAGGGGATTCCTAGGGATCTAAGGAAAATGACTCATTTTGATGGGTCAATTTTCCATGTCTAGACTAACCCACTAGAATGGCATGCTTTCTACACCTAAGATAAGGATAACTTCAACCTTGACATTAACCTAAATCACCATAGGTTGGTACAATCAGTAAATATGGGTACATAGACTAAAAAATCCTCATGTGATAGAGGATGAGGTATAATAAATATACAATCACAAATTCTACCAGAGATAGCTTGTTTGATGTTGAATTCTCTACCACCAAGGATAGAATACACCCAAAGAGCATGAAGAGAGTTAAAATTATTATCAAAGCAATATCTAGTGCATCAAACCCTTATAAAGTCAAGCCCAAGAAGAGAATAACATTAAAAATTACCATTTTAGCTACACTAACAACACTAGCAGTGGTTAGTTCAACTATTAGACAAATGGCCATCTGTATCGCTCCAAATTTTTTGCATCCCTACCTTCAGGCTATTGGATCCGTGCCCGGAAGGAGGATGGGAAAAGGATGTCGCGGTACCTCGAACTGAGAGGACTTTGCGAAGGTCCCGCCTCTCAAGGGAGGTGTATTTTGATGATTTTTCGACGGATGGTGGGTTCACCAGGAAACATTTAAGGGCAGTTCCCACGCCTAGGTTTTGGAATGTGTTTAAATGTGTTCGTTTTTAACCTTAAGCATTCATATCCTAGGTTTGGCCGAATGAATCTAGATTACTCTATATGAAAATGCAAGTTCAATGAATACGAGAAAACAGATTTAAAGACAGAAAACAGAGAGATTACAGAATGCAAATGAGGAATACATGATCCGGATGTCTGAAGAAGATTCTGATGTTGAAGCAGTCTGGATCGTCTGAGATTCGATAGAATCGTCTGCAATCAGACAAGATCGTCGAGATCGACGAATTCATCAGACGAATTCGTCGAGAGACACGCAAAACCGAAAACAGATGCAAAATACAAAAAGTACTACGAGTGCTAACGAGAGGAAATGATATAAAATGGCAGCAATGTTATCAAACTGAAACTTAAACACGGAGACGAGAAATGAATCGTGCTAATTAGATGATAATTAGGATTTAATTATGCACTTAATCTAAATGGGTGAACTCCAAATGCAAAATAACATAAAACACTGAATAGACTATCTAATTTGCAGAATAAAATGACAGAGAAAAGGTTGAGAAATGCAAACTTTAGGCACTGATTGCCTTAATACGGATTGCAGTCGAGATCGTCTCGCATCGATACGAAATCGCCTCGAATTCGACAGGTTCGCCTCCGATCTGAACAGGTTCGTCGACGACGATAGGTGCTATCTCCGGTTGAAAAACAGTGATGTACCTGCAACAAAATTGGTATGTGGAACTAGTGCAAATGAAGAATAGGGATGATTTAACGTGAATGGAGTTAACTTGCAGATAATTTTCAGCCAGGGGTTGGGAAGGGAAAATCCTAGAGACTAAATAGGCTTAGGGGAGTAGTTAGGAGGTTGGAGATCATCCCAATTTGGGAGATCTCCAACGAGGGGAGGGTCCCAACGGCGCGGACACGCTTACGCCGGATTGGAGACCCGTTGGAGCAGATTCCAACTTTGCAAAATCGGTTTTGCGACAAGATCGTCTGGACGTCCTAGTCCAGATGAAATCGTCAAATGCAGGGCGATATCGTCTGATCGGCGACGATATCGTCAAACGGTCAAAACAACCTCTAAAAATGGCATGGAAAAAGGGGAAACGGATTTCTCGACGGTTAACGGGCGGTTTGGGAGGTTAAATTTGATTTTTAAATTATTTACTAAGGTGAATGTAATTATTGTAATTTTCTCTGCGCCAATTTTAGGGTGCTACATTTTGCCCCCTCTTTAGCGAATTTTTCGAAGAAAATGCGTTAAAGATGAGTTCTTCTCGATCTACGAGAAAGCAAAAATTATTCCCATTTTTAGGCGACGATTCTTGGTCGAATCGTACGACAGCTTACTATGGTGCCCCCTCAGTGTTTTTACCCAAATCGAACGTTTGAGGTAAAAACGCGAAAAAGCAAAAAATTATTTTTGAATAAAATTAAGAAAAATAGGGTAAAACCCTAATTCATTTCTTATTCATTTTCTGGTTTTAGAGCTCTGGAAGCAAAAATGGTGGAGACGACGCACAGATCGACAGAGGTCCGGCGCGGTCTACGGGTAAGAGTCCAGACTGATCTAGAATGCTTTAATTTAACTTTACATGCTTTGTAGGTAATTTTTAGGTGAATTTTGAGCATCGCGGCCGTTTTTGGGCCGTCGACGTCGTCGGGACGAAATCGTCTCGATTTCGACAATTTCGCCCGAGGGCGAAATCGTCGAAAGGGGGCGATTTCGTCAAATTAGGGACGATTTCGGACTACGAAATCGGAGATGATTATGCTCAAATTTGGGATGATATCGTCCAATAGTGGGCGATATCATCAATTGCACAAAATTGAATTTTTAACTTGCATTATTGATTACTTGAATTATTGATTAATGATTGTTTATTGTTTTGTTGTTTATGTTTGCAGAGAGGATTACTAAAGAGCAGGGAGTGGAAATACGGAGGGTTGAGAGATGACTTGGCCGCTCTCACACAGGAGAGCGGGATCAGGTGGCACAGGCCGGCTTACTGCATGTGGCAGAGATGCCACAAGTTTCGACAGACATGGGGCTGCTAACGGCCCTAGCAGAGAGGTGGTATCCGGGCTCTTCATGTTTTCGGCTACCTATAGGGGAGATGACTCCCACTTTGGAGGATGTATGGAGGATTATGAGAATCCCCATACAAGGATGGCTCATTACACCTGTGGCCAATCAGGGCCGTGCTATGGGACGGTTGTGCGGTGACCCGAGCTTCGCCCTGGAGAAGGGCGAGTTAACATCGAGGCCTCTGCGCCGGATGCAGGGGCATCTACACTCACACGGGTTTGGGTGGAGTAGTTGGTGGACTTCTGCTGTGCCACCGGAGCGGGTGCGGGGTGCCATGGATGCTGGCGGATGTGGTCTACGACATGAGAGACCACGGCTACGAGGTTTGCTTGGGGCGATTTTGTTCTATGCCGATTGTACGGGATCCTGTATGGGGTCGTGTACAAGGGCGGCCGATGTCTAGTTATGACATCGCTACTACGAGTTTGGTGCTTTGGGAGCACATTGCGGTGCGGAGGCCGGTAGGGCTTCCTCTGACGGGGGTTGACGGGGAGAGGCCCCGAGTCTTCTACTGGTGGCTTCGGAGAGGGGCACAGCGACGGATCGACCTGTCGATGTCCCGGAGGCTATTGGATGACCTAGTCCCAGGACCGAGATCACCTGGAGGCCATGGAGGGAGCATCCGGGGGTGGCGGAGGATGGACGGGAGTTGGCTCGCATTAGGCGAGTTTGCTTGGTCGAGGATGGAGAGGGGAGAGGTGGAGCTCCACAGGTACGACCGAGTTTTGAGGTAGTTCGGTCTACAGCAGGGGATCCCATCCCTCAGGGATTACGAGTTTTCTCGGAATGTCCGGGATAACACTACGGTTAGCAGGGCTCCCGACATGCAGCGGTTCCGGAGCCGGGACACGGATGATGCCCCCATCCGGCCGGTGGATGGGGACGACGCGAGAGTAGCCGATGGCTACGATGCAGTACGCGAGGCATCCGCCCTCCTCGGATGACGAGGGCACGGGGTCCGATCCATGCGGTTGTGCGTCGGATAGGGAGGCGGTGCCGAGGCGGTGATGGAGGCAGCCCGGGGTCACGGCGGGAGAGAGGCGAGGAGGCCACGGGCACGGGAGCGGCCACGGAGAGAGAGAGGGAGAGGAGGGAGGCGAGACCCCCATCTCCATAGAGGCCACCATCGCTCGATAAGGGCAAGGGTGTGGACACAAGAGAGAGTAGCGAGATGGCTACTCTCCTGGCGGAGAGAGATTGTTTGCAGGCCCAGGTGTAGACGCTACAGGATGCGGCTGCACGACACCGGGCTGAGGTGTCACGGCTATGGGATGAGATTGCACGCCTCAGGGCACGGGGTGGAGGGGCGAGCTGCGGGGAGTTGACACGGGCTATCGCCCGGTGACATTCTATCGGACTCTATACTTCCAGGTGGTGCCGGAGCGAGATAGACTACCCCTGCCGGCTAACATCGCGGATCCGATCGGGATCGGGTCATCGAGGACCACGTCCCGATCGAGGACGAGGACTACACGAGCTGCGATGGGGCCACCTCGTCCACCTCAGGGCAGGGGAGGAGATGAGGCAGAGAGCTCGAGGGGCTCTCGAGGCTAGAGGGCGGGATTGACATTGTATTATATTATTATTTTTTGTTGATAGAGGATTGAGTATGCCGAGGTACAGATTGTGGCATACCAATCCAGTTTTGATGATGTACATATATTTGTGATATATATAGATGAGATATTTTTGATCATATGACTTGTCTTATGTATTTTTATGATGCTTTTAATGTTTTGATTGATTGATTTGATAATTGGATGTAATTATGTCATTGGAGATATTATAATTTGAATGTCATGCTTATGATATTTTAAATGAAATAATCCGATGTAACAAATTGATTTGTTGTAATGAAATGTAAAAATAAAAAGAGACTTCTAACAATAATTTCAAAGGACATTGTCGCTATTATAGACCATTTCATGGAGTCGTTGCTCACTCGGTCGTCAAGCTAGTCCCATTTATAGAAATATTGTTAAAAGTAAAAGAGTGCTTAAGAAACTGTCTTAAGACTTTGGTGCAATAGTGCAAATGATGATGATGATGATGGTTTGTTTTCAGATTTTCATAAAAAATGTTTGTGCATGAAATGATGTTCAAATGATTTTTGCTAGGCATAAATTCCTAAGGGTGATAAAATTTTTGGATAATTCTTTAGGAATTATACCATCATTGCAAAATTAAAGGTTGACATAATGACATGAAATAATGAAAATGTGTTTGCTTTTGAAAAGCATAATTTGTGTAACATAATGAATTAAGTCATATGGTTTTCATGATTTTTAATAAATGGGGAATAAAAATTGTTACAATGGTTTGCGCTAGGCATAGAATATGTAGGTATAGACTTATACCATCATCGCGAAAATCCAAAAAAAGATAGTTTTATTGCATGATTGATTTTTGATGAACAGAAAATATGAAAATGAGGACTTGCGCTAGGCATAAAATTCCAATTTTGGTTTTGAAACTATACCATCGTCGCGAAAGTCAACCAGATATATATGTATATGTTTTGTGTATAGTTTGAAAGAAATTTTTGATTTTTCTATTATATAGTTGTCTTTGTGGTAAACAATTGTACTTGATTTATTCCAAACAAGTTGCAAAAATAATATTTCAAATTATTTTGAAGACAAAAGTTAGATTTATAAGGAATCCCATGTGCATATGTGAATTCATTTCCGATCTTGATTTATCATAATGATACACAAAATCTCTCAAATACAAATGTGTGTGCAATTGCATTGTTCATTTACCAGTTTTGAGCAAGATACTATGATACAAGTGATTTGAAGAAACCAAATAAGTGTTCATTAACCATGATGTAGATGCATATAACCATACTAGGCTACTATGTAGGTCGGATTATCAAGAGCTAGCTAATCCATAAGCAGACATAGGTCTGTACAAAAGAAGGTCGCTAATGTGACGGACATATCGCCACGCTAGGAGTTACCCAAGGCCAAGCGGGTTGGGCACAAACCACATGTTATGGGGCTTACCTCACGGTTTTCGAATAATTGAGAATTCCGGGGATTCAAGCTCATCAACCCTTCTTTTCTTTTCAAAGGGTAGGGAAAGGGATTTTATTGCTTTCTTGCTTTCTTTTGAACTTTGCTTATTTTTCTTTTTGTATTTCTTTTGCTTGATAATGCTTGGAACATTGCTGAAATAACATTTTTCTTTTCTCTTTTTTCTTTCTTGAACTTTTCTTTTTTTTTCTTTTTTTGTGCTAGGGATACTTGCTCAGATTAGTTGTAGAGCAAGGGATTTTTATTTTGGGTAGGGGTGAGCTTGTCCTTTTGCCAATTCTCAAAGATTCTAGACCATGTGCATGATAGGATAGCAGGGGAAACTTTTCGCTCAAGAAATCAGTTCTACTATGTAGCAAAACATGGAAATTACAAATATAATCATTTTATTGTGAAAAGATGTGCTTGGTTTAAGTAAATAACAAGATCAATTCTCTATGCTCAAACTTTATTTAATTGAATTTTGTGGACTTTGATATAAGAGAGATTAGTAATCATGCCGAGATAAAATCAAGATATTTATTGTTGTGAGTGTGCAAGTGAGGGATTCAAAATAAATGCTAATTTATCCCAAAATAAGTTGAAACATACAAGCTGCAATAATTGTAAGAAATATATATATAAATGATTTTTGAGAAAATTTTGAGAATTTTGACTCTCTCTTTCTTCTTTATTTTGATTTGGTTTCGAAAGAGTCAAGCATATAGTTGTTTTTATATTTTTATTTTGGATTTTTGTTTTTGAGCAAAAAGAACTTAACAAGTGCTTTAAATAAATGCAATAGATAGTTTTGAAGATTTTGGATGATTATGAATATTTTTGATGTTTTTGGATTTTTATAAATTTGAAAGAAATATAAAAATTTTGAAAACAAATATATACAAGGATGAAAATGACCAAATTTATGCATAGTAACGTTTAAGATGCAAAATATTCATGGGTTCTTTAAGTTCTTTACCATCTAAGGTAGATAATTTATATGCTCCTGATTCAAATTTAGCAGTAATAATGTATGGTCCAAGCCAATTGGGCTCGAATTTACCTTTAAGTTCCTTAGTTGCATTTGTATTTTTTTTATTTTCTTTTAAAACAAGGTCGCCGATCTCAAAGGATCGATGACGAACTTTCTTAGCATATGATCTTTTAAGCTTGTTTTGGTAAGCACGGAGATGCTCCAAAGCATTGATGCGTTTTTCATCTAGGAGTTCCAGCTGACTGAGTCTGCCAGCACGATATTCATCTCCTACTTCGGTATCTTGAAGTAGCAGAGCCAAAGAAGGAACTTCCAATTCAAATGGAAAAACCTGCTTGACACCATACACCAAAACAAATGGTGAAGTTCCAGTGGGGGTTCGAACACTAGTTCGATAGGCCCACAAGGCTGGATATAATTGAATGTGCCGATCCACGGCCGGTTTTATTGACTAATATTTTGAGAATTTTGATTAGGGTTTTGTTAGATGCTTACCTTGACCATTACCACGAGGATAATAGGGAGTGGACCAGCGATGTTGAATCTTATATTTTTGACATAATTTTTTAACATCTTTATTTTTGAAACAAGTTCCATTGTCGGAGATGAGATTGGCGGGAATTCCGAACACTGCAAATGATTTGATTAAAAATAAATTTAGAAACTTGTGTGCCGGTGCGGGAAGCTAAAGGCATAGCTTCGACCCACTTCGTGAAATACTCGGTGGCGGTTATGATGAACTTGTGTCCATCGGATGACACGGGATTGATTTTGCCAATAATATCCAAGCCCCATTTAGAAAAGGGCCATGGAGATGAAATAGCCTACGAGCTCTTGTGCGGGCGCATGGACAAGGTCGGCATGTTTTTGACACTTGTCGCAATGGCGCACATACTCATGTGCATCCGTTTCCATGGTAGGCCAAAAGTATCCTATCCGAAGGAGCTTTTTAGCAATAACACTACCACTAAAGTGTCCTCCACAAGATCCATCGTGGGCTTCACTCAAGGCTGATTTAGACTCTTCTAAGTTTAAACATCTTAATAGGATACCTTCAAAAGATCTCCTATATAAAGTATTGCCAATTATTACGAATCGACTTGCTCGTCGACGTAATAACCGACGTTGGTTTCTATTAGAATTGGCAGGGAAAGTCCCATTTTGAAGAAAATCAAATATGTATGTATACCAAGGTTCGGGAGTAGTTTCATTGATTAGAAACACATCCAAAGGCTCTAAGCATGACTTATTTGAGGCGGGTTCCTGGAGTCGACGAATAATGATAGTGGCATATTCGTCATCTAACTCCAAGGGCAAGAGAGATGCGATTGCGGCCATAGCATCAGTTGCACGGTTGCTAGTTCGAGGAATAGCTTCCAAGGTGACTTGATCAAATAAAGACATTAATTGTAAAACATAGGCCTTATATGGGCGCAGTTTATCATCTCGGGTTTGATAAACTTCATTAATTTGGTTTATAACCAGTTGGGAATCACCAAAAACTAAAAGGTGTTTAATTTTTAGCGCTAGGGCAGCTCGTAATCCAAGGATTAGAGCTTCATACTCAGCAGTATTGTTGGTGCAAGCAAATTTCAATTTGAAGGAAAAAGGAATAAGATGTTTTTGCGGAGATATTAAAATAATACCCACATCAACCCCACTCATGCATCGGGCTCCATCAAAGTATAAGGACCATTGTTCATTATGGTCTGCCTCTAATTGAAGGCATTCATCTGGAAACTCGATGATGAGGGGATGGGTAGACTCTAAGGGTGCGGCGACTAATTGATCTGCTATGATTTGACCCTTAACAGACTTTTGTCCTATGAATGTGAGATCAAACTCGCTTAGAGCAAGAACCCACTTGGCTGTGCGACCCGATAAATAAGGTCGACTCATGAGATACCTTAAGGGATCATATTTAGCAATGACATAAGTTTTTTGGCTAAGCATATAATGTCGTAATTTTTGCGTAGCAAACACGACTGCTAGACATAGTTTTTCCAATGTTGTGTAGCGGGTTTCATAACTGATGAAGGTTCGGCTAATATAATAATTAGCACGTTCTCGCTTTTCATCATCAAGTTGGGCTAACATAGCCCCTAAGGCAGAATCTGAAGCTGAAATATATAGGAGAAATGGGCGATCGGATTTAGGTGGTGAAAGCACGGGTGGATTAAGGAGGTATTGTTTGAGAAGTTCAAAAGCTTCTCTACATTTTGTATCCCAATTAAAGGGGACATCCTTCTTAAGGAGTTTAAGAAAGGGACCGGTTTTATCCGCCAGCTTATCGATGAAGCGACGGATGGCTTGAAGCTTACCTTGTAAACTTCGTAACTCAGATATATTAGTCGGTGCGGGCATATCAGTGATGGCCGCAATCTTGAGAGGGTCGATTTCAATACCACGTAAAGAAACTAAAACCCCTAATAGTTTGTCGGATTTAACTCCGAATATGCATTTTGCTGGATTTAATCGAATGAGATATTCTCGTAATCGATTAAAAACTTTTCTTAAATCATCTAAATGATTATTTTCAATAATAGAGCGAGCTATAATATCATCCACATAATCATGTAGGATATCATGCATCATATCATGAAAAATGTAGGTCATAGCTCGTTGATAAGTTGCACAGACGTTCTTTAAGCCAAATGGCATCACTTTCCAGCAAAAGGTACCCCAGGGGGTAATAAAGGTTGTTTTAGCCTGGTCTTCAGGAGCTATCCGAATTTGATTATAATCGGAGAATCCATCCATTAAGGACATCATCCCACTTTCGGTAGTGAAGTCAATGATTTGGTCCATGTTTGGAAGAGGAAAATCATCTTTAGGGCATGCAGCGTTAATATCTCTAAAATCTGTGCAAACCCTAACTTTGGTAGCTTCTTTCTTGGTGACTTGGAACTACATTTGAGATCCATTCGAGCATAATCAATAGCTTGTATAAAGATAACATTCGGGAGTTTTTCTAACTCCCCTTTGACTAGCAGAGCCACTTTGGGATGCATTTTTCTAAGTTTTTGTTTAACGAGGTTTAGCATCCGGATGGACCACTAGATGATGCATGACTACGGAAGGGTCTAGACCTGGCATATCTTCGTATGTCCAAGCGAAGACATCTTCATACTCTTTAAGGAATGCGATGTATTGTTCTTGTTTTTCTTGGCTTAATTCTGATCCAATATTGATTATGTGAGGATTGTCCTCAGTTCCAATATTAATTTTAATGACGTTTTCTACCTCCATGTGTAGATCTCTTTCAAAATTAGGTGGGGCGGGTGAAACGCCCAATTCTTGTAATTCTTGTAAGGTTAATTTAGATAATTCATCTTGAGGATTAGTGGCCTCAAGTTGGGCTATAGTTGGTATAGAACCATCAAAATAAAATCCATTGTGTAACATCTCTTCAACGAAGACATCATGGAAGATATCTCCTTCCAACTCTTCATCGGGGTCGACAATCATTTCGGGGTATGCTATGGACAGCATGTTGCATGAAAACGACTGATTTTTAAGAGGCAAATCAACATGCCTATCCAAATAATCTTGATAGCATATGAGATGATCATCATCCTCAAAAGGAAAGGGTTGACCCTTACTAGGAAATAGGCCCACACCACGGCGGGCAGGCCACGGTTCTACCTCGAAAGGTTCTTTCATGCCATTTTGGAAAGGTCCCAAGCCTTTCCCTTCATATCCCATTTTAAGCATCATGGGTTTAGCTTTAATATAATCATTGGTAAAATAACACCGAGCATATCCTTCATGATGAGTTTTGATATTCTGAGGGATTCTTCCCCGGTCATATCCTTTATAAATGAAGGCACAACTCCCGACTTGGTAAGTACTTCCCATAGGTTGTGGGAGGCCCAAAGTACGAGGAGATGGCGGCAAGTTATTTAAAAGGTTTGAATCTTGCATGAAAGCATTCATTTTTCTGATATTAAGGTTGTAGATAAATCCGGTAAAAGTTCATCAAAAAGGGCATAAGATGTAGAAGGCTTATTACCTATATCTTTAGATGTGGAAGGTATGATAGATGTGTCTATAGGTTTTGAATTTATAAGGATAGAACTTGAAGGATTGGTTGTAGACTTAAGATCTTTTTGAGGTTCTAAAATGATTTGTTTAGAGGGTTGTTGGTCTATATAGGAGGATGAAGTTAATGGAGGGGAAATAGGTGAAGTTATGGGTTTATGTTTCATAGTTTTAGATGAAAAATAAGAACTAGGATGTGTGGATGACAGAGGAGGGCAAAATTGCACTCCAACGGGTTCTACCAAAGCACACATATCAAAGGGTCTAGGGTCACCATGGATAGTGACCAACTGATTTTTAAATTCAAATTTAACACATTGGTGTAAGGTTGATGGGACCGCTCGCATGGCGTTGATCCAAGGGCGACCCAAAAGTATATTGTACGATGCTTGGGCAATGTACAATAAACACGGTTGTTTCTAGGGTTCTAGGACCAACTTGCAATGGGAGGGTAATAACTCCACACGTTTCTTGTGTTTCGTCATTAAAAGCTTTGATAATCATATCGGTTTTCTTCATTTCATCACTTCTAAAGCCAAATCGTTGGTAGAAGTCAAAGGTGCAAATGTTTAGAGATGAGCCATTATCAATCAAAACTCTTTTGATGGCTACATCTCCAATTAAAGCAGTAATGTATAAGGGATTGTCCTTATGTAAAGCTGTGTTGTGGGATATCTTTATCCCGGAAGTCAATACAATCAATCTCTCGAGTGATGATAGTATTGGCCATAGCTTCGAGTTGAATGTTTTGAGGTACCATCATTTGGCTCAATGTAAGCATCAACTCATCCCTATGGGTGGGAGAGGATCTTAATAAATCTAAGAGGGAAATTTTGGCCGTAGTATTAGACAATTGCTCATTAATGTTGTAAGGGGGTTTAGATTGAATAGTAGGAGCATGATTCCCTTTATTGGGGTTTTTCAAAACGAATGGAGCTGATCCATCATTCTGGTTTGGTTCTTGTTGAGAATTTTGAGCTTGTTGTCGAGTAACGACTCCAATGGTACCTACAATGTTATAGTGAAGACGTTGAACTGGTCTCGGTTGAGCATTAATGGCTTGTTCATTAGAAAGGAATATATTAGAAGAAGGTCGAGTAGTGACTCTTCTAGGAAATGGTTCTTCTGGAACCATAGCATCTGTGACAGGTTGAATAGGATCTGATTCATTTTTAGAACTATTCGATTGGTTTGAAGTAATGTCTAGTTCACTTTCACTATCTGATTCTATATCACTAGAATCAGAAGTTTGAAAATTATGTAAGGGCATGGTCGTAACTAGGGATAAGGTCGTATCAAATATTTGAGGATCCTGAATAGGTAATTGTCCGCTAATGGTTCCTACATATCGGGTAGGAGGGGGAACATTATGATGTTCGATTTGATTGGCTACCTCTTTACCATGTCTTGGTAAAGGGTGTTGAAATATGTCTAGAGTTTGATTGGCATTTTGATTTTGATTTTGGGGAATGGTCTTTTGAGTATTATTAGGAGGGTTTTGTTTAGGTTGGAAGGCTTGCACTTCCATTTCATTATTGTCAATCAAATCTTGTATTTTATGTTTCAACCTTTTACAAGCGTTGGTAGAATGTCCAGGTCCTCTATGGAAATCACGGTGCAAGTCAGCTCTGTATCCGGGTATAGTTGGGTCGGGTTCCCGGATAGGTGGTAATTGGATCAAACCTCTTTCGAGTAATTGAGGTAAAATAGTTGATAAGGGTTGGTTTAATCTAGTGAATTCTCGAGGAGGCTTGTCAGGAGGTTTCAATATGAATTTTTCTGTTGTCTTCGTTGCATTGATATTAGCAACATTTCTGCTGTCAGTGACTCCGTCACCGACAACTTGTTTGTTTTTATATTGATTTCTAGATGTTTTCTCATCATCCTTCTTCCTAAGTTGGCCTCTCCTAATGAGGGCATCTTCTACTCTTCGAGCTAAATCTATAGCTTGATCGAAGGTAGTTAAAGTAGCAGTCGATAGCTCATAAGATATCTGTTCTTGTAAATTGTTGATGAAAATGTCCAACATTTCCCTATAAGGCAGCACAAAGTGCAGTTTTCCTGTCAATTGCCTCCATCTAGCTAAGAAATCGGCAAAGCATTCATCCTTGTCTTGTTTTAAATTGTATAGGTCTTTAATAGTTACATGCCTCTCGATGTAGGCACTAAATTGATGGACAAATGATTCAGTTGTTTCTTCGAAGTTTCTCAAAGAATGAGTGGGCAATTGATAGTACCACTCTAATGCCATTCCACCTAAACTTTTTGGGAACATTTTTAGTAATAGCAAGTCGTCATGCGATATGTCGTGACATGCTATCCTAAACATGCGAAGATGCTCTATGGGATCTTCGGTTCCTTTATATATAGGCGGGACGGGCATGGGAAAATGCTTAGGGTATGGTTGAACTACAACTATGGGGTCCAAAGGTTGACTACTAGATCTCTCGATAATTATACGAGGGACGGTAGGGATCTATCTGGTCCATACGTGAAGCTAATTGTTTCACCATGGCTTCCAGATTACTAGTTTGCCCCCCATATTGGTTTGGTAGGGCATTGACATGGGTTTTATGGGCGTAGGATGGAGGAACATGCAGATTAGATGCCATGTTACTGTTGTGTAAAGTATTGGTAGGAAAAGTATTATGGAGGAATTTTGAAGTTGGATTATGTTGTATTCCGGATTGTTGAAAGTTTGTATTTGGCTTTGTTTTAGGTTTTTGTTTACTTGAAGCATATTGCTCAATAGTTTGGCGGAATAAAGTAGTGAAGGAAGGTTTCTTTTGTGTGGGAGTGATTTTAGGTTGAATAACAGGTTCCTTAGGAGGTTGGGTAACCTGTTGTTTTGACATGTTTTGAGCCATAGTGACCATATCCGTATTGGATGGCCCAGCCTTGTCACTTTCTTGATCAATGAAAGACAAGGGATTAATGCGCATATTGCACATATATTCCATGGCTGCTTGAGTGTTACTAATTTGCCCTTTATCAAGGCGAATTGCCACATTAAGGTCATCAATGTTATCCATGAGAAATTTCTTGAAATGCTCTGCATTGTCAAAGGCAATAGTTCCATTTGGAGCTACTCTAGGGGATGAGGATCCATCCTCTTTAACACTTCCTTCTTGTTCCTTATCTTCACCTAAGTCTTCGTATGATTGACCTAGAGTTTCTCCTTCCGGATTTGTATCTCCAAGAAGGACATTTGGGTCTTTAGTTGTATCTTGTAACCAATCTTCTCCTTCTCCTAAAGTTTCTTTACCATTCCTAAGTTTAGGCATGGTGCTAAGTTTTGATTTCAGCAAATATATATATATATATATATATATATATATATATATATATATATATGCAACAAATTAAGAGGTATATATTTACTATATACCTACTACAATATTTGAAAATGAAATGTTTAAGTTTTTGCTAAGTTTTTGATTTTTTAGTTTTTAGCTTTTCTTTGTTCTCTTTTTTTTTTTGAAATAATATAATAAAGACAGCAAATAACACAATAAATGCTAGAAATAATACTGAAGTAATAATCTAGTTTTCTATAAACAATTTATGAATATCATTAATAGGTTCGAGTTGTTCAGGAGTCATGAAGTGTTCTTCTTCAAATTGAAAGTTTTCTTTTAAAAATTTGATGAAAAGAGCTATAGAGATACCATGTATTTCAGATCTACGGTTTATAATAATAATTCTCACGACAATATTCGCGATACAACATAGCTCTAGGAATTTTGTTCCATCTTCTTCTAATCATAAGATCAGTTTCTAGGGAATCTACATGAACTAGAAATGGGTGTACCACAGTTGTGTCGTTGAGATATTCCTCGAGAGTTAAAAATTTTGAAGATACAAGAGCTTTCCTATAAGCTAACCATCTATGGCAGGCTCTCTGAAGTTCATGATAAAAAACTAATTGATGAGGATCCAGGATTCTATCTAGGACTAGCCTCTTGATTTGCTTAAGTTGTGTGGACCTAGATGAAATGAGACTAAGTCTTCTATCAAGTTCGTTCCACAGGAATTGATTTCTACTTGTTTCAAGCACACTAAGGACAGAATTGACTTCTATGGCTGCCAATTGATTTTCTACGTTTATAGTAACTGCTAACCTTTTCTTAGGAGCTACCATCTAAACATGTTTTCAAACTTAAATGTTTTAAAATGCATCTATGTTTTAGTTGTTCTATATATGTTTTTGTTTTTGTTTTTGTTTTTCAAAAGGTTATGATGCATTCACGTCGGGTTCACCAAAATGTATCGCTCCAAATTTTTCGCATCCCTACCTTCAGGCTATTGGATCCGTGCCCGGAAGGAGGATGGGAAAAGGATGTCGCGGTACCTCGGATCGAGAGGACTTTGCGAAGGTCCCGCCTCTCAAGGGAGGTGTATTTTGATGATTTTTCGACGGATGGTGGGTTCACCGGGAAACATTTAAGGGCGGCTTCCACGCCTAGGTTTTGGAATGTGTTTAAATGTGTTCATTTTTAACCTTAAGCATTCATATCCTAGGTTTGGCCGAATGAATCTAGATTTAATCTATATGAAAATGCAAGTTCAATGAATACAGAAAACAGATTTAAAGACAAAAAATAGAGAGATTACAGAATGCAAATGAGGAATACCTGATCCGGATGTCTGAAGAAGATTTTGATGTTGAAGCAGTCTGGATCGTCTGAGATTCGATAGAATCATCTGCAATCAGACAAGATCGTCTGAGATCTGACGAATTCGTCGAGACGAATTCGTCAGAGACCTGCAAAACCGAAAACAGATGCAAAATACAAAAAGTACTACGGTGCTAACGAAAGGAAATGATATAAAATGGCAGCAATGTTATCAAAGCTGAAACTTAAACATAGAGACAGAAATGAATCGTGCTAATTAGATGATAATTAGGATTTAATTATGCACTTAATCTAAATGGGTGAACTCCAAATGCAAAATAACATAAAACACTGAATAGATTATCTAATTTGCAGAATAAAATGACAGAGAAAAGGTTGAGAAATGCAAACTTCAGGCACTGATTGCCTTAATACGGATTGCAGTCGAGATCGTCTCGCATCGATACGAAATCGCCTCGAATTCGACAGGTTCGCCTCCGATCTGAACAGGTTCATCGACAACGATAGGTGCTAGCTCCGGCTGAAAAATAGTGATGTACCTGCAACAAAATTGGTATGGGACTAGTGCAAATGAAAAATAGGGATGATTTAACGTAGATGGAGTTAATTTGCAGATAATTTTCAGCCAGGGGTTGGGAAGGGAAAATCCTAGAGACTAAATAGGCTTAGGGGAGTAGTTAGGAGGTTGGAGATCATCCCAATTTGGGAGATCTCCAACGGGGGAGGGTCCCAACGGTGCAGACACACTTATGCCCAGATTGGAGACCCGTTGGAACAGATTCCAAATTTGCAAAATTAGTTTTGCGACAAGATCGTCCGGACGTCCTAGTCCGAGACGAAATCGTCAAATCCAGGGCGATATCGTCTGATCGGCGACGATATCGTCAAACGGTCAAAACAACCTCTAAAAATGGCGCGAAAAAAGGGGAAACGGATTTCTCGACGGTTAACGGGCGGTTTGGGAGGTTAAATTTGATTTTTAAATTATTTACTAAGGTGAATGTAATTATTGTAATTTTACTGCACCAATTTTAGGGTGCTACACCATCAAAGGGCAATTCAAAAGGTACAAGTCTATGTTTAGGGAAGTAGAGACATCCAAGGAATAATTTTAGTAGTGGTAGATAACCAAGCTTGAGGAGGGGGAAATCACTCAATGAGTCTCCCCTCTTGAGTTGAAAACAACCAATCAATTGACCACTACTACATCCACATCCACCTCTTTCCCACCATCCATTGACCCCCCTTCTCTCTTTATCCTATTTTCTTCTATTCTTGCTTCTCTCTCTTCCCATTCTCTCATTACACTTCTCTCACTCTTTACCAATGTAGCATATGATTCTCCAAAAGGCACCTCATCCTTAATTATCATGGTCACAATGGAAACTACTTTTTTTACATCCTTACCATATCCTAACGTTCAGATAACCACCTTGCAACCACTAGTCCTAACATTGAATTGCATCCACTAGCACTACCAACACCAACTATATCACCCCTTGTTGACACCTTGATAAATTTGATATTGCATCCCATTATTTTCACTTCCAATCCATTCCCTACCATCACCACACAATTTTCCTCTCTTACTCCACCATCCACTTCCACATGGTAAGCACACCCACCATCACAAGCAAAGAAACTCCCCTTATAGGAAATGATTCCATCACCCCATCCCAAGGAGTTGAGTTTGCAGGAGCTCCTTTATCAAATAGCATCATTAGTAGGCCAAGATTAGCGTCTGCATGAAAAGTGAGAGGGACATGCATCATCAAGGTGATTGACATCTTGCTACTGAGGAGAAGATATGGAAAAGAGAATACAAAAATCTTATCGAAAGGACCTCTAAGGCTGTAGTGCTAATATAGTTATAATTAACAAAAAAGAGGGACAATATGTACTTCATCGATGTAATGCAAATTGACCCAATTAGGATAGAAATACCTCCTACTAACTTGACTACTAGAGTGTGTAAGTTGTATATATACCAAATGGTCCAATTGACAAACCAACTCACACTTGGCATGAATAGAAATTTGGCCATATTGTAGTTGATGATGAAGCAACATAGATCAATAATAGGGATCTTGATATAGAAGCATCTTGGCTAAAAGCATAGATAGATCAGCTCAAATAAGAAAATGAAGGGCTAAATAAAGATTCTTCCAAGAAATATTAACTAAATAATTAAGTTGAAGACCTTAAATTCAAACTTTTTGAGGTTGAGAAAAGCCAAAAAGGGCTTAAAGACCTCATTAAATGAGTGACAAAAGACTAGAATCGACTCCAATAGAGTTTAATTGTTAAATATCAACAACTTGTAGAGTTGATATCCTTAAAACCAACAGAGTTAATTGTAGATCCAAAAGTAGCTCAAGACATTCAAAGGGTTAAGTCTCTTGGAATAAGTTCAATGATAAAATGAAGAATTCCTATGAGTACTTATGTTTGATCCCCTTAATATAGGAAATACCAAAATAGGTTGATAAGACCATGTAGAAGGGAAGCTATCTACAAGGGGTGAATATCAAGAGGTCCTCAAACCCTTCACTTCAAATATGATAATACAAGCATAATAGCAAGGGATAGATAGTAGGTACCTAATCAAAAAGTTAAGAAATATACCAAATTTACAGAGGAACCTCCATCCTTCCAATGATAACCTTGCATCTTTGAGAACCCAAGTTTAGAAAATGGATAAATAAATTCAAGGGTTGATTGATGCGGGAATGCTTGACATTTCTATGACTAGAAGCACATCATATATGATGACATAATAAGTGCTATGTTCAAGGAGGAAAAGAGCCAAGCTAAAAAAAGGGATGCAATTGTAATCTATGATGCTAGATTCAATTCCTGCCAAGCTACAAGAGCTAGTTACCAAGTAGGAAGAATTGTCAAAAAAAACTTTTGAAGACACAATGGGAGAGTTAAAAGACCTCATATCACTATATTTGATGGATGACAATGAGTGGTAACAATTTCTTGGATTACTACCATAGAATACTAAATGAGGACAATCAACAATTTTGATAGTTTTGCATAAAGGTCCCAATTTTGTAGATTCTATGCCCAAATATAAAGGTAAAATCTAGGATCTTAATCCAATCAATCTTGGAATCCCATGAAGTCACCATAAATCTAATACCTTGGCACTACCTTGTAAATTTTGCAAATTTTGAAGGACAATGTGATAGAAGAGATTAGGTTGTAGACACATCCTAAAAATCAAAATTTGACTATGGATAGGGACCGATCCACTTGCAAAAACTAGTCGATTGGCTCCAAATATTGATTTACTAGATAAAAAGGACATATTGGTATGAGGGAGTGATTAAGTCAATAAAATTGGTTGATCCACCTATAATGCATTTGATTCACCCATAAAATGAAAGCTATCTATTTTTCAAGCTAGAGCAAACCACTCAGACAGTCACAAAGGTAAATTGAAGGCATAAATCCTAATGCAATTCTTCTAAAAAGTATCATTTTAGCATGTAGTGATGCACTAAGTCATTTTGAAAGCCTTATAAACCTAATAGAGGTATAATTGGAGGTATTTAACATTTGATTGTGTAACATTTTACTAAAGTTACCCCTAAATGTTTACTTTTACTAGGAGTAATTGTTTCTCACCCCAAATAACTTAGGGGTAAACTTTTACTCTAAATAGGGGTCTAGTGAATTTTTTGTATTAATATTTTAGCCATAAGAATTTAGAGCTACACTTTATGAAACCCATATTATGTTGTGTCCTCATGAGATTGTAATAAATTGTCAATTCTTTAGGCTTTCCATTAGTGGCACTTCCCTTTTGATTTATTAAGTGTGTGGAGGTTGTGGCATGGCCCTTCTAGCCCATCTTTTTATTCCCTTATCAATTTCGTAATCTAAGGAATTATTGAACATTAATGTTATTTATATTTTCATGCATTGATTGATTACACCATTTTCTTGCTATGGTTTAAAATTTATATTTGCTTAAATCTCTCACACTCTTAAACTTCCATGTAATTTTATTTTTGTACTTTACTTTTCCATATTTTCTTTCTACAATGTTACTTCGATGAAATTTAGTTTACATTAGTGTAGGATTTTTCTATTATGGTAGTGGGGAGTCAGGCTAAGTTTAGAGGTTAGGAGAAACCATTGGAAATCCCTTCCAATCTTGTCGAATTAGGGGCACAAAATCTTAATTAATAGTCAAGACAATTATCTAGTTCAACATTATCATAGTATATTATTGTTATTAAATTATAATTATTTTCCTGCACATAAGTACCTTGGTTCCTTTCATTGGTTTCTACTATCTCTTATAAATTATTAAGTTTGTATTTAATTTCCTCCATTGTTAAGTATGATTCCAAAATATTTGACATTCAAAATATTCATTTCCCCTTTAGATAATTCATCTTTTGAACAAACCTACACAAATAATCATTTAGAACTTGCTTCATCACACCATACATTAGCCATTTGGAAGAAATAAGGATATTTGAACCATATAAACTATAATAAAAATGGCTTTGGATGACCATTATTAAGTAGATCACATCTCAAGAAAATTAATTTATAATCTAATCCTATCTAAAGAGATTATATATTTTGCTTACATTTATGTATTAAATAGCAATAATTAGTTCAAGAGTTATGCTATATGATTTAACCCAAAATGTTTATTACCCCATGTATATTGAAATATTGAAGGAATAGTATCCCATAGGTATTTGAAATGATAAAGAAAGCAAAATCATCCATTGAGTTAGACCATCCAAGAGGACCGCACTTCTTTTACAAAGGATATAGAATTGTGTTGAATTCCCCCCAAGAAATCTATATATTACAAGTATGAGTCATCATTGAATTTGACAAAAATAAATTGAGGTTCTTCCAACATTTATCATCAAGAGTACTTGTAGTTGGAGTAAAATATTTAATATTCCATCTTTAGTAATTTTTCCTTTCTTGCAAAAAGTACTGACAACTACTCCTTACTTCTAGTAATTGTTCCTTACAATTTGTTGTAATATATTCTAAAGCTTCTATAGCAAAAAATCTTAGATAATCCTCCATATTCTAAATATTTTTGAATGCATCTTTATAATTTAGTGACTTATTTATGTTTCTTGTACTAATTTAAATTTAAGACTTGCAATCTAATAATTCCCTAATAATATTTTTAGGGATTTTATTCACACCCCAAATATTCCAAGATATCATCTTGATATTGTGGATTTAGACCCACTTCTTGTTAACATTTTTTATATTTGATTTTGGCAGAATAGACCAATATTTCTCTAAATTTCTATCTCTTGTCTATGATATTTAGCATAATTGGTAGGGAATGAGGAGTCTTACACCTTAAATTAGGGATCAAATATCATAGGTGAACCTTAATATTTTATCAAATAGCATGAGCACAACTAGTTAAATTCTTTAAATTTAAAGGATGAGACCCAAGTTAGAATCGTTCCAAGTGATACATGCATAGTTCCCATTTTTTTATAATACCAATATGTTGATCATGATGTAATATAGGTTGTGCTTGTTTCAATCCCATGTAACCATTTAAAATAAGCATCCCTCTAAGTTTCTTCTTGAGTAGCCTAATGGTAGAGACTTTGGAACTCTAAAAAGAGGTTCTAGGTTCAAATATTATGGGGGGTAAGGTTGTACACCTTGCTTAAAAAACAAAAGTATGGTTGGATAACCACATATAGGGTAAACAATGTCTATATCATATGGCCTATGGTCTCATGGAAGTTAAAAACTACTTTACCTTTTTAAACACCTTCTCTTTCTTTTTATTTGAGTTTCTTCCTCTCTTTTTTCTATTTTCACTAACACTTTTATCCTTGTCAATCTATTTCATTTTCTTGACCATTCATAATTTGACTTATCATTTATAGGTTTATGCTTTTCTAGAGAACTTGAATTACAAAGGATAGCCTTTAAAATATACAAAAACCTTAAACTACAAGAACTATCCTCCATAGTACTTTATTTTATTTTATTTTTGCTTGAGAAAAAGGGATTGTACTTGAGTCCCCCACCCTTGAAAAATCACAACTCTCTCCTTTAAAGCTTGATAGTGTACAAACATATGCAATTCTCATCTCAATTGAGATGTTAAAGCTAGATACCTACATCTTCTTCTTTTTTTAATCTGAATTATTGATATTCAATTTTTGGGTCTTCAATTTTCTTTGTAAATACAAATATTCAACATCCTTCTTCTTGACATTTTTCAATCTTGTTCATCCATCCATCCAAGTGAAATATTGATTAGTGGTGGTCTTCGATGATGCCAAGTTGCCATTGTGTCACTGGAATATCCATAATTGCTTTGTTGACTCCATGCTTTTGTTGCTTTGCTTTGATATTTTGAACAGTTGGTCATGTCCTTTGATGTTACCGCACCCCTTTGAAATTCAAAATCACTATGCTTTTTTTGATAAACATCGGCATACTTGATTCCTTTATAACTCCATGTAGATATATAATATTGATACCTTAAGCCATACCTTTAAAATTATTGTTGTTCAAGGTGGTGTAGGTGTTGATATGCTACAACCTTAACCTGATATTCTATCTCCCTTGATTCTTCAACAATTTGTTTCTTTATTTTAAATTCTTCTTCACAATATTCTCTCTTATGCCCTTATTTTGGTGTGTCCTTATGCACTTTTGATAGGGCTTCCTTGGACTTTGTTGTTGCTTCTTCCATGGACTCTATTGTTGTTACTACTATAAATTCAACTTTTGAGTCTTTTGTTGGTTCTTCAACTTGTTCCCCTACCATAAATGCTTCTTGCTTCTCCTTGGATCCTTGTTTCTTAAGCTTTTCCTTTTGAATGCAACCATAAACTTGCACTTTGTCATATGTAATTTTCCTTCTATTATATCCTCTTTACTCAAATTTTCAGTTCCCTCTTAAGCCTTTTTATTTCTTCTTCATATCCTTTTATGGTGACCTTCAAACTAGCTATATTTTTATATGGGTCCCACTAACTCAAGAATGCATGCTCCATTTTATCTTAAGTATAATTATAATTCCTTTCCTTATCAAAACTTGCCCACTAAACATAATCTTACTCTCTTAAAATTTTCATTAGTTGGCATGGCCAACAATAGTCACCAAAATACAAAGATATAAACTTCATCCACCATTCTTGAGCATCAATGTCATCCTTTCCTATAACAACTAGTAATTCCATGATATTAACGCAAAAAAACATCCTAAAGCAGAAAGGATTTTAGGAAACAAACTAGGGTTTAAAAAAAATCAAATCTCCTCTATTCCTTACTATCAACAAATAATTCTGTAGATTTTTCTTTAAAAAAAAATAAACTGCAACTAATTTGCTTACCCTGATTGATAGAGATATTTGTAATTTTAATTTCTGCAAATTGAAAAATCCTCATTGTCCTTGTTTTGGACGATTGACTTCATAGGGCCATATATCCCTCAATACTACTTGGATTCCTTCATATGACCACTCATTGTAAATCTCTTCAAGTTTTTCACACAGATTGGTCCCAGAATCATCTGAGTCAAACAACCCTTCATAAAAATATGGCTCTCAAAATTTGAGATATTTTTTGGAAAATTTTGCCCTAACGTTTCCCTAGTTTAAGATAGCTTCTAAAAATGTCATAGTACTTAATTTATATACTACTATAAAAACTTTAAATTGCAATGGATGTCCTCAATATTACTTTCTTTATTATGGTGCTACTAAGACCCTAAATTGAAAGGGACAAACTCTACACTATTTTCATTTTTATTACAAGGATATGGTTTTCTGCAACTTTAGGAAAATGAAGATGATTTACTTCAATTAAACTTGACATCTTTCACTGTCTTTGTTTTAAATTTTACCTACTTCCACATATTTCTTTGCACCTTTACTTTTTTTTTAATTTAATCTTATACATTGCAATCCCTCACCCTTTTCATCCTTTGTAGTTTTATAATCATACTAGTTTGTTTATTATGTTGTGCTTAAAACCCTAAATAGAAACAATACTTTCATTTTTTTCAAGGAAATGATCTTCTAGTACTTTATAAAAATAAAGACTAGTTACTGAAGCAAACTTGACATGTTCCTCCTTTTTTTTTGGCTTTGCTTCAACATATTTGTTCACATATTTATTTCCTTTTGAATTTAAACTTGGCCATTACAATTCCTCATTTCATGCATCCTTCTTAGTTTAGTCTAATTTATCTTCTCTTGCATTTTTCTTAGTATCTTCTAATGTTTACTTTAAATGAAACATGAGTCCACCATTTTATAAGCAAAAGTAATTTCTTTGCCATATTTTGGAAGTGAGCAATCCTTGATCCAAGCTAGCTTCTATCATTATATGAGCTCCTTATTTTATATTTGATTGTCTCTCATGACCAAAACTTTTCTTCTCTTTCTCAATCATTTTTCACTTTACAATCTCTTGCCATGTGTTCAGTATTAATATATTTATCTCATCAGAATAAGATATTTTTACAATCCACTTATTTATCTAATTCTCTTAACGTGGATTTAATCTTAATAAATTTTGGCAAGGGTTCTAAAATATCAATGGTAACACATATGAGGATATGCATAGCATGCTTTTGATCCAAAGTAGTTGGCACCACTTGGATGAACTCCCCTAGAGTATCATCAATATTCTTTAAAACCTTCTTATCGGTAAGCTAATATGGTAGTTCCAAAATGGTTCACCCATATTTGAGATCTTTTAAGTGTTTTAAATTTCCATAGACTTTTTCACTCATGGTCTTAATCGTAAGCCATCTCTCCCTATAAAATATGGGTTGCCACCCATTATTTTATCCCCCATTTTTTAATTAGAGAGGATGATTAAAAACTCTCAAAAGGAAAGTCATGGAACAATATGAACTCAATTCCTAATCCATTTTTTAAAAGATTGAAAAATAAATTATATTAATAGAAGTTGTATTACAAAGTAAAATGAGCTGAACAAAAAACAAGGGAGAAAGAGGAGCCTCCTCCAATCCCTATTAGCTCAAACATTACCCATACACCTGGTGAAAGTGTTATCCTCATCATCAACACTTGTCTTAGTATGGACTACGATTGGTTTCAAACCTGCCTTGGGAGTAACTTGGCACTGTATATAAACAATATATCAAGCATTGTGGAGGTTGCCATGAGATCGATGTTGACTACCATTCATTTAAACCACTTCCCATGAAGCATTGTAAACATTATATAGGTGGGTTCATTGAAAACAACACATGAGGCCACCATTATGCAGTTATCCATGCACATCAACAACACCTGAGTTGAATTCCAATTTTTCTCGTTCATATGAATTTCGTAGACCATCCTTCTATCTTCATATTGTTTTGAAATTATTCTTGGCATCTTGATCATGTCTAACATACCTATTGCTTTGTGGGGTGGAGGCTTATTTTCTCTTAATCTAGCTATACTCAATAAAATGTCTATGGTTGTGTGTGTTTATTTTTGAAAGCCATCCACCTTGGCCACGCTAAATCTACTAGTAGTAATGTCATACAATAGACCAACAGTGTCCTGAACATGAATACATAAGAGCATATGGTAGTAATTTAAGAAATATGCTTACCCAACTCAACACTAGGATAACTTATCATTTGTTTTCGTTGGGGCTATTGCTCATTGGATTAACTATAATATATTCATTAGAATCACTATATGATCTACCTATTTTGCTATTTGCCTATACCACCTTTTGTATCCCTTGGATTTTTTGGTACTATCTTATCTAATTCTCCATTTGATAGTCCACGTATTACCCTTCATCTAGCTCCTTTCCCCATTTTACTAAATAATTTGCCACCCTATTTCCCTCTCGTTCGATATGTGTAATAAATACATCTTGAAAAACCTTCTAAATTTTTTGAACTTCTTCTATCTTCCTTCTCTCCCCAATTCCAAGCACCTGGAAGGGTCTTATTGGATCCAAGATTCCAGCCCATACCTAAAAGTCTATCTCCATCCATATCCTATGTAAGTGTAGATTCGTAGCTATCATTGACATCAATAGGATTGTATGTCCTTATGCTTCATTATTTTTTATCTCCCCCATACCATCTACTCTCTAGTACACTTGTTCTCCTTTCCAATTCCTTATGATAAGGTCAAAACTAGCATTTATGTTAGTCTTCACCCACTCTATGGGAGGTGGTTTCCACTATGTGTCACTTGGGAAATTCTCACCTGTCCATCCAACCCTTAGTTATTTTTCTTTTATATTATTTCAAAGCTCCTAAGGATAGTCACTTCCTCCATTTCTATGTCCATTTCCTTCTGTAAAATAATAGATAGTGTTTCCATTACCTTACTAATAATCCTCTCTCATACTTTCTCCCTTGTTTTGTACTCTAATCTAAATATGTGTGCATTTCATTCTAGCTAAAACTGCCATCATATGAATCTAGGTCCCAACTTCCATGCCATTTTCATTGTTTGTCTTAAAATTGCATTGTTTCCATTTCTCATAAAAGCTTTCTCAGCTTGCAAATATTTCCCAACGCTGTCTCATCTACCCCCACCAACTGATCCATATGTCTTTGGAAAAAGAACACCCAAAAAAAGGTGACTCAAGGTCTCCTCTACCTTCCCACACAAAATACATTTGCAAGGCCTATAGAAGCCATTTTTTTTATATATTATCAAATGTCAAGCACTTTCCATGGTAAATCAGCCATGAGAAAATGTTAATTTTTGGCCATCCTTCTTTTTTCCAAATAAATGTCTACGAAAGTGGTGTTGGGGCAATCTCATATCCCCATGCTACCTTGTATCCCTTATTTGGCTTATATATTCCCAACTTGCTTCCTCCTCATCCAAGTATATTCCTCTTGGAACCATCCTGAATTAAAGGTCTTTGAAGATATCTCCATAGTTTTTTGGTTAGTTTTTTAATCCCCCTCATTGGTCATTCCTGGAGATATTTCTATTGTAGTAATTTTGGTATATGTTAATTCCATGATTTCATTTAGTGAGAGGCTTTCCACCACCCTGCCTCTTGGAGCTCTGCTTTCCAACTCTCCATCTCTAGGAATGTCTAAATAACTGGTTAGGATTGATTCCATGAATCCACCCAAAAGAGAGCATCCTTTCCATCCTCTAACTTCCAATATAGGTATGGCTTTATTAACTTCTAGTCGGCTTCCATTATTATCCATATTGTAGATCCCTCTCCTTACACTTTGAGTCTTGGAATGTTCTCAGCCACTTCTAGGTGATATTTGACTTTTAGAAGTTTTCTCCATAAGCCCCTAGTATCTATAATCTATATCCAATATAGCTTCCTTGCTAGTGCCCTATTATTTTGGGATTTTGATCTTATCCCACAACCTCCCTATTTTACTGGTTAACATATCTTCTCCCACCCAACTACTGCTAATTTATGTTCTCCCCTTACACTTTTTTTTTTTTTTTTTGGTAATTAAGGTACAATTTCATTACAGTCGGGTTTTACAGGTTGACCCAAAACCTTTTACAAAAATAGCACAAAGCTGATGCGGAGCAACACTTCAATAGGGACAGTCTGTCCTTTGCTACTAGCCCCCTACTGATGCCACACTGCCAAAAAAGAGCACCGTCCCTTACACAATATTACAAACACATTAGAACACAGGCAATGGCCCAATGCATTGCACTCTTGCTCCACCAGCCGTGAAAAAGTGACCTGTCGTGAAATCACGAAATCCTTAAGTATTATCCTTCACTTGCTCTGAACAGTCGTGAAACGGTAAAATGTCACAAAAATGAGACAAGTCATGAAATCGCGGCAGTCAACACCCAATTTGCACTCTATCTGCTTCCAGCCGCGAATATGCGACATGTCGTGAAATCGCGACATCCTTAAGTCGTTTCCATCTTTTACTTTGGAGATTCACGAAAATGTGACCTATCGCGAAAAAGAGACATGTCACAAAATCACGAAATTCTGCCTTCGATCAACTCCTTTGTCGCTGTATGTCATAAAAATGCGACATGTCGCACCCATGAGACATGTCACGAAATCGCGACATTCGTCTCTCATTCTGCATGCTTGCCGCTTCCATCCACGACCGTGAGACATGTCACAAAATCACGATGTCCTTCGTCTTTTCCATCATTTGTTCTGGGAAGTATCGAAACTATGGCGTGTCGTGACCAAGAGACCTGTCGCAAAATCGTGACGCACTGCCTACATTCAGCTCCTTTGCTACTGCCTATCACGAAACTGAGGCATGTCGCAAAATCACGAAAATCATTGCCCGTTTTGATCTCTTGCCGCTTCCATCCGCGAAGAATCAGCAGGTCACAAAATCACAACGTCCAAGAGTCTTTTACTTCATTTGTTCTGGAACATCGCAAAACTACGACGTGTCGATAAAACGACGTGTCCCGAAATCACGGCGCTTTTGCCCCTTTGACCTCTTTTGTTGCTTTTGGACAGGAAGGAGCAACATGTCGCGAAATCGCAACACTTTCACCTCCACTCTCCTTTTCTTGGCTTTTGCCCGTGAAAAACCAACATGTCACGATATCATGGCACTTTCGCCTCCTAACACTTTCTCTTCTATTTTGGTCGTGACAATGCGACATGTCGTGATATCGCGACACTTTTTCCTTCCTCCTCTTTCTCTTCTCTTTTGGCCGTGAAAATGCGACATGTCGCGAAATCGTGACACTTTTCATTCCTGCTCTTTCTCTTCTCTTTTGGTTGTGAAAATATGACATGTCGCAATATCGTGATACTTTTTCCCTCTTGCTCATTCTCTTCACTTTTGGTCGTGAAAATGCGACATGTCGCGAAATCGCGACACTTTTTCTTTCTTGCTCACCATGTCGCCAAAAAATGACACTTTTTCCTTCTTGCTCAACCTGTCGCGATATCGCTACACTCTTTCTTTCATTCTTAACATGTCATGAAATCGTGACACTTTTCCTTCTTTCCTCTTCTTTCTCTTCTCTTTTGGTCTCGAGAATGCGACATGTCACGATATCGCAAAACTTTTCCTTCTTGCTCTTTCTCTTCTCTGTTGGTCGCAAAAACACAACATGTCACAAAATCGTGACACTTTTTCCTTCTTGCTCTTTCTCTTCTCTTTTGATCGTGAAAGTACGACATGTCATAATATCGCGACACTTTTTCCTTCTTGCTCTTTCTCTTCTCTTTTGGACGCAAAAATGTGACATGTCGTGATATCGCGACACTTTTTCATTCATGCTCAACATATCACCAAAAAGCGATACTTTTTCCTTCATGCTCAACATGTTGTGATATCGTGACACAATTTCTTTCTTGCTTAACATGTCATGATATCGTGACACTTTTTCCTTCTTGCTCTTTCTCTTTTCTATTGGTCATGAAAAAGTGACATGTCGCGACATCGCGACACTTTTTTCAACATGTCGCGATATTGCGACACTCTTTATTTCATGCTCAACATGTCGCGAAATCACGACACTTTTTCCTTCCTCCTCTTTCACTTCTCTTTTGGTCATGAGATTGCAACATGTCACGATATCGCGACACTTTTCCTTCTTGCTCTTTCTCTTCTCTTTTGGTCGCGAAACTGCGACATGTCACGAAATCGTGACACTTTTTCCTTCTTGCTCAACATGTCGCGATATCCCGACACTCTTTATTTCATGCTCAAAATGTCATGACATCACGACACTTTTTCCTTCCTCCTCTTTCACTTCTCTTTTGGTCGTGAGATTGAAACATGTCGCGATATCGCGACACTTTTCCTTCTTGCTCTTACTCTTCTCTTTTGGTCGCAAAAAGACGACATGTCACGAAATCGCGACACTTTTTCTTTCTTGCTCTTTCTCTTCTCTTCTGGTCGTGACAAAACGACATGTCATGATATCGCGACACTTTTTCCCTCTTGCTCTTTCTCTTCTCTTTTGGTCGTAAAAATACGACATGTCGCGATATCATGACACATTTTCCTTCATGCTCAACATATCGCCAAAAAGCGACACTCTTTCTTTCTTGCTCAACATGTCACGATATCATGACACTCTTTCTTTCTTGCTCAACATGTCATGATATCGTGACACTTTTTTCCTCTTTCTCTTTCTCTTCTCTTTTGATCGCAAAAATGTGACATATCGCGATATCGTGACACTTTTTCCTTCTTGCTCAACATGTCACGATATCGCGACACTCTTTCTTTCTTGCTCAACATGTCGCGACATCGCAACACTTTTCCTTTCTTGCTCTACATGTCATGAAAACTCGCCACTTTTCCTTTCTTGCCCAACATGTCGCGAAATCGTGACCCTTTTTCCTTCTTGCTCAACATGTCGCGATATCGTGACACTTTTTCTTTCTTGCTCAACATGTGATATCGCTCCACTTTTTCTTTCTTGTTGTAATTTGCTTTTCCTTAGACTCTAAAAAGTCACAAAATCATGACATCAGTCCTTGGCCTCTGCCATTGCCCCTAACCCCATAACATGAAGCCACCAAGCCACCTGGATCCTTCCCCCATTACAAAGAAAACTAAAGTCATCACAAGAAGGACCAAAGCAATACTGACAAAACCAAAATGAAACTCCTCTCCCTTTCTTCGATCCCCACAACTTCAACATCATTGGCGATCATTTTGAATAATTTTATCTACATCACTTGGGACCCCATGTTCCCAAGTGACCAGCCCAATAGCTTCCACCCCTATATTGGCCAAGATATTAGCTGTTTTATTTGCTTCCCTAAACACGTGCTAGGCCTTCTGATCATTCCTGGCATGGTAAAGGATCCTAGCCTCTTCGATGACAGTCTTGATCCACCACAGAGGATTTTTCCCATTGTTGAGAAGGTTTAAGACCTACATCGAATCTCCTTCGATCATTAGTTTACCTTCAATCTCCTGAGCCAACTGAAGACCCCTCCATAACGCTCTTGCTTTCGCCTCGTTGTTAGTCCTTGTTCCCAGCTATTTAGAAAAGGCCATCACCAGCTTGCCTTGATGATCTCTCACTGCTCCTCTAGCCCCTGCTTTGCCAGGGTTACCTTTAGAGGCCCCATCGAAGTTGAGCTTGAACCAACCAACCGGGGGCGGTTTTCACTTGACACCTAATCTAGGATTGACCTTGGTAGACACAGCTTTCTCGCCCAGAGTAACATTTAAGGATTGAGAGAGCCGCCTCTCCCAGGGGGAAGGATTTCAATATTCATGAGGGATAAGGCTGACATTTTCACGGGCGAAGGTAAGAATCTTATTGGTAATGGAGGTAACATCATGGCTCGACTCATGGAAAGCTCTATGGTTTCTTTCTAGCCACACCTGCCAAAGAAAATGATGGAGAAAAATCTTCCAAAAAAACCTCAACCTAAGGCTAACAAATATATTTTGCCATTGGTGGAAGAGGTCAATGATGGTGGCTGGTCTAACCCAGCAAATGCTAAAGGCTTGAAATAACCCATTGAGGACACTCAGAGAGATCGGGCATTCAAGGAAAATATGGATGGTGGACTCCCAATTGGCCCTGCACAAAGAACATCAGTTAGCAATTATCATACCTTTCCTTAACAAGTTGTCAATCGTCAGAATCATACCTTGGATCACCAGCCACGAGAACATTGCAACTTTAGGAATAAGGTGTTTGACCCACACCAGCTATGTCTGGAGTGTGGGGTCCTCGGTATCTAACATTAGCATGTATGCAGATTTGATTGAGAACTGCCCATTTTCGGTAGCTGCCCATATTACATGATCCTGCTTAGGTCTCATGGAAATGAATTGTTGATGCAGGATGCTTTGGAGTTCTTCTGATTCAGCTTCAAATCCTGGAATCCTTATATGTTTCCAAATAAGCCTACCTTTGTCCTGTCTTATGAAATCAGCCATTCTCCTTCCTATGAGATCCTTTGTGATTCTTTTAATCCTTGCAAGGGTAGGAACCTGAGATAAAGCTTCATCCTTGGCCCACCTGTCATCCCATAACGTGATCTTCTGCCTGTTACCTAGAACCCATCTTAGGCCTTTCTTTATGACTTCTCTACTAGTTAAGATTGCTTTCCAGAATGCCGAACCTCTACTGTGCACCGTGTCATTTAGGAAATCGGTATCTTGAAGATATTTTCTTTTAATTATGGTAGTCCACTCATTCTCCTCATTGTTGATAATACGCCAAGATTTTTTTGCAAGCAAGGTTGTGTTTAGGTGAGCAACTCTTCTTAGTCCTAGCCCCCCGTTTTCTTTCAGCCTGCATACCTTACACTTGACCACAAAATCTTTGTGTGTTTTTAATATCTTTTAGAATTCCCTTTAGATCTTGAAGTATGGAAATTTTATAAATTGTAGCACAACTTTAATCATTGTAAGCCTTCCTCCCAAGCTTAGCTCTTTGTGCATCCATTTGCTCAACATAGCTTGTAGTCTGTCAATCAACACTTTCCACTCCTTAATTTTTATTTTCTTTGTAGATAAAAGTACTCCTAGATATTCTAAGGGTAAAGGAGTTTCCATGAAGTTCAATAGTTGTTAATTTTATCTCTCACCCACTTCGTTGTATTGAAAAATACTATTTGAGACATTTTTATATTTAAATTTTGCACATAGGTTGAGTATACCTATCTAAAACATCATTTATGATTCTTGCTACTAGGATATTGGCTTGAATAATAAGAGCAGTATCATCCATAAACTACAAGTGATTTACCTCAATTTGAGAGCCTAATTTCAAACCCCATTGTATTTATTTTTCTAGTAGTATCCCTAGACCCTCTACATATAGGATAAAATTGTAAGGGGAAAGAGGGTCCCCTTGCCTCAACCCTCATCCTGCTATGAACATGGAAGAGGGATTGTGTTAGAAACCTACTATTAAAATAAAGCTCACTCACATAAAATACTGAAAAATAACCAAAATGCATCAAATAACAAAATAACACTATACAGAAAGTAATTGTAAAATTGAAACAATCTCACAAATAACTCAAAATTGTAGGCCTCTTTGAGGGGGCAACCTCCTTCAATATTTCATTAACTTGCAAAAATATACATTCATACATGGCTTCATGTCTTTTAAAGAGAAATCTACATGCAACCCTACCTAAAGGCTCAAGAGTTGGCTTACATGCAAAATACCACTCAAGCTAGAATCTTCTACCAAACATCGGTTACAATCTTGATAACAATTACATGAGGTGACACCACTTGGCTGGGGGTCTTACTTGCCACATACATTACAAAATCTTACAAATTAATATTATAATATAATCCCCCACGTTGGAAGTGGGTCATTACATGAGCCAATGAGAATTACAAAATAATGTTAGGATGGGATCCTAACATGTCCTTCCCCTTCAAAATGCTTTGTCCTCAAAGCCAAAAAAGAGAAAATTGGTGCTGGAGTTGGTGTATAGATTCCCATGTAGCATATTATGGCTGAAGTTCATACCACTGAATAAGGACCTTAGTAATGGTGTAGTTGTGTAGAGTGCAAGTCAGACAATCCAACAATTATTTGGGCTTGAGAAAGATAGAACCTTCTTCATCCAATTTCATGAGTGCAGATTGAACATGTACCTGAGTACCCACAACCATTTTGAGAGAGGATACATAAAAAATAGGATGGATCTTGGAGGTAGGTGGGAGGGCCAATTTGTAAGTTGTGGCACCAATCTATTGTAAAACCTGATAGGGCCCATAGTATTTTGCAACAAGTTTTTGGCACCTACAAAGCTGTAGAGATGATTGTTTGTACAACTACAAGCAAATAAAAACCATATCACCCACTTCAAAGCTATGCTCATAACAATATTGGTGCACTTATTGGTGCATCCAATTCTAGGCCACATTCAAATTCAGCTTCATTTGTTGGAGGACACCAGTGTGCTAAGAGTAGTGTCAATTTCATGGACCTTGGAGCTACTCAAAATTTAAGAGGAAGGTGTGAGGGGAGGGCATCCATAAAATTCCTTAAAAGGGGTAACTTTGATGGTTGTTTGATAGGAAGTGTTGTACCGCCATTCTCCTTGACACACAACACATTGAGAGCCTCAACATACTAAGAGCCTTAAATTGGCAAGAGAGAGCATCGACTACAATATTATCCTTGTCCTTCTTGTAAGTAATATCATAATCATAGCCCATGAGTTTAGAGACCCATTTTTGTTGTTTGAGGGTGGCAACCCGTTGCTCCAAAAATTATTTGAGACTCTAATGGTCTGTTTTAATGGAGAAATGATGCCTAATGAGATACGATCGCTAATGGATTACTACATGCAAAATTACCATTATCTCCTTGGCATAAGTGGATTTTTCCAAATTATGGTTGGAGAGAGCTTTACTAGTGAAATCCAAGGGTCAGCCTTCTTTCATTAACACGACACCAATACCATGACCAAAAGCGTCGCTTTCAATGATAAAAGATTTGAAAAACCTGGCATGGCTAAGACTGGAGTGGTGGTCATAACATGCTTCAACTCTAGGAAAGTATGTTTAGTGGGTGCCAACCAAGTAAAAGAGTCCTTCTTTAACATGGAAGTGAGGGGAGATACAATTTTACCATAGTTACGAGTAAATTTACAATAATAACCTGTAAGCCCTAAAAATCCCTAAAGACCCTTGAGAGTGCTAGGTTTCAAATAATCTTAAACTATGTGGATCTTCTTGGGATCAATTTTTATGCCATCCTTGGTGATAATGTGTCTTAAATACTCCAGTTTTGTTAACCCAAAAGAACACTTGGACTGCTTAGTATAGAGCTGATGTACCAATATCTGTAGAGTCTGATCCACATGAACATGATGCTCTTCCCATGAGCAGATATATACCATAATGTCATCAAAGAAAACTAGGATGAATTTTTGAAGAAATGGGTCAAAAAATTTGTTCATGAGGCTTTAGAAAGTGGAAGGAGCATTGATTAAGCCAAATGGCATCATCAAAAACTCATAGTGACCTTCATGAGTACGAAAACCTGTCTTGGGAAATATTCTCATCCTTGAGTCTGATTTGATGGTACCCAGAGTGAAGGTCTAATTTGGAAAAGTACATAGTCCCATGTAGTTCATCCAATAATTCATCCACCACTAGAATAGAAAATGTATCCTTGATGGTGAGTTTATTGAGCTCACGATAATTGATACACAACTACCAGGACCCATATTTCTTACACACCAATAAAACTAGAGAAGAGTAAGGACTCTTGCTTGGCCAAGTGATGTCGGATTTTAACAATTCATATACTAACTTCTCAATTTCTTATTTAAAAGCATGAGGATACTGATACAGTTGAATTTTAGGTGGTGCATTTCCAAGTAACAAAGGAATAGCATGGTCATGAGAGTGACGAGGTGGTAATTCTGATGGTTCAACAAAAATAGAATTGTGCTTGGCCAAAACAAGTTGTAAATATGCAGGAATGAAATCCTCCTTTGAAGGGTGAGGTTGGATCACAAATATCTAAGCTATGACACCCCACGATGATTTTTTTAAAAACTTATCCATCCATATTGAACAAATAATATATGAAGGCCCTATTTTTATCCATGAAGAGTGTGGGATTGTCCATCCTATAAAAATTGCATCCAAAGCTCAATAAAGTTTCATGAGATTGAACCTAATGTGCCCAACCATTGAGCTCCCAACACGATATCACATCCCCCTAGTTGAAGTGCAGACATATCTTGTTTGAGCTCATAGTCCCCAATCTTGACCTTAACATTATGGCATTTACCTTTGCAAGGTAAGGTTCCTCCATTGGCAATCATAACCTCAAAGGAATTACATATGTGTACATAACAATTTGCCTGCTTGGAAATGTTGGGATCAATAAAGTTGTGTATGCTACCAAAATCAATCAGGATGATAAAGCGTAGGCCTTTGAAATAAACAACAACTTTTATGGTTTGGGGAGTAGTAATGCCAACAAGCGCATGAAAAAAAAATTTAGCCTGTGGTTCGTCTTGGTTTTCTTCCTCCATTTTGGGTGGCTCCTCTATTTATTTCATGTCATCATCATTGTGGTCACTAGTGTCAGGCTCATTAGCATCTATGAGGAACAACTTATTTTGGGTGCACCTATCCTTGCGAGAATTTTCAACATAATTATAGCACAACCCTTGGGCTCATCGTGCATCCATTTCAGCAGTGGTTAGACGTTTGGGTGTAGTAGTGAGTACAATAATTTTTTGTTCATTTTGATTTTAGAATCTAGGAGGAAAAGAGGGTTTAGCGTGTGGAAATTTTGATATCTATCTTTGTACTGTAAATTTGGATTCGGTCAAATGAGCCAACTTGATAGCTTGCATCATAGATTATGGTTTAAACATCGTAACCTCAACTTGGATATCTTCCCTCAAACCGCTAACAAAACAACTCATAAAAAACCCTTCATTTATTCCCATAGTTTTGTTGGCCAATTTCTCAAATTATATTTGGTAATCTTGCATTGTGGACATTTGTCTCAACTTTGTCAATTGTCCTATAAAATCATCATACTCACTACGTCCAAATTGAGTGAGTAATTGAGACTCAAAGTCTTCCCGAGAAGGATTAGGGGTAGTTTTCTATAACCATTGGTACCATTGTAAAGCTTCAAATTCCATGTTGAAGGAAGTCATTTGAACTCGATAATAATTGGGGACATCATGGAGTCTAAAGAATTGAGCAACATGACATAACCACCCATCCACATCCTTCCCATTAAACTTAGGAAAGTCTAATTTGGGCATCTTAAAGGTAGGATCATGATCATAGTGAGGATGAGAGTCATTTGTTGTCCTTCCTTTACCTCTATCAAAAGGTGAGTGTTTAGTACAGTACTTAGTCTTGCTTGGACCACCTTGCAATTTAAACTCAAATTCTGCAAGTTGTTCTTTTATGTGGTCTCTAAAGGCAGCGTGATCAATTCTAAGATTTTGAAGCTCTATCATCATGGTTTGATTTGAAAGTTACATGTTTTCAACGGTGTTTTGGAGTTTTTCCAATAATGAGGTGACCTGATCTATCTCTTTTTGTTGTCCATGAGTGCCACCAGCCATTTTGGAGATTCTTCAACCTCTTTTATTGAATTATTAAAAATTAAAGTGTGGATTTAGCAGTTACTATTTTTAGTAAGGGTACAAAAAAGTGTTTGGGTGTTGTATATCAAAGTGATCAACTCGAAAAGATGGTAAGAATGAGCTATATCTATCAACATGAATTTTGGGCACCCTAGATTTTTTTTTAATCCTTTTTTATGATGAGTCTACTGGTATGGTCGATTTTTTATTTGGAGTTATGGTTCAAAAGTTGGGTACTGGATCAACTATCTTTGACCTATGCATTCTCTCAACTAACCACCATGTCTCTATTCCTGTCACCTATATTGTAGTTACTGATATTGTGCATATCACTAACCCTAGGATCCTATGTACTATGCAGTTACTAACATTGATAGTTCTATTTCTGACCCTAACCACCTATGATTTCTTATAGTTATAGATGACTATTACTGTCACTGTAGACTTGAATGAAACTGTCATTGGCCTGATTGTTAATGTCATTGTCCTGACTATTATTGTCATTGACTCGACTATTAATGGAATATTTATACTGTGATAGAAACTTGCAGACTCTATCCTGACTGTGTGGTGCATGCAAGTTTGTTCTTCTGTGATAGGGAAGTCCTTCTTTGTATGTTTATTTTTAGCATTCGTGAATGTGGGTTTAACATAATAGGGAGATTTTGTTGTTTGTAGGTTGAAGTGTTTGACAGAACTAGGGTGCACTAGGTAGAGGAGTATGTAACATCTATAGGCCCTCTGTTATACCTCAGTGGTGAACAATAATGCTTGAACCAATATTTTAGACCACTATCCAAGGAGAATTCCACACATACCCTTGAGCACACTATTTGCCTCTCTGACAGTACGGGAGGGTAATCGTCTAGGATGATGTGTCTTGTGGACTATGGATGATACAATGTCAAAAATATTCCTACTAGATAAAATTTTGTTTAACCTTAGAATGGTATCTCGATACACCCAAAGATGTGTGGGAGCTTGATTTCATGCATAAGTGTTGTCTAAGGCCTGGGTATTGGAGTTTGATTGTCCCTCACTTCATTAGATGCTTTATGGGCTATCCAGATTAGACAATAATGACAACTCCTTCACGATATTTTAAACCCCTAGCACAAGGTTTCTAGCCTACTCAACTACTAAAAAAAAAACTGTATTATTTTTGGCTTTTTTGGTTTTTGCAATTTTTTTTTGTTTTTTTAATAAAGGAAAATAGAATGAAAAAATGCAGGAAAATAATACCTAACAAACAAAAATGGTTGATCAAGAATTATCGCAGTAAAACTCAGCCCTAGAAAGCGCTTTGATACCACTTGTTAGGAACCTTCTATTAAAATAAAGCTCACTCACTCAAAATACTGAAAAATAATCAAAATGCATCAATAACATAATAACACTATGTAGAAAGTAATTGCATGAAATAATCTCACACATAACTTAGAGTCACAGGCCTCTTCGAGGGGGCAACCTCCTTCAATATTTCATTAACTTGCAAAAAGATACATTCGTACATGGCTTCATGTCTTTTAAAGAGAAAGCTACATGCAACCCTACCTAAAGGCTCAAGAGTTGGCTTACATGTGAAATGCCACTCGAGCTAGAATCTTCTACCAAACATCGATTACAATATTGATAACGGTTACATGAGATGGCACCACTTGGATAGGGGCGTTACTTACCACATACATTACAAAATATTACAAATTAAAAATTATCCCCGTTAATGTGGTCTACAGGCAAGGATGCCACTTGCATTATCGATGATGTGACCGGGTTCAATCCCTATGGTGGATGTGTATAAGAAGTATTACTCAAAAAAAATATTACAAATTAATATTATAATAGAATCCCCCACATTGGAAGTGGGTCATTACATAAGCCAATGAGAATTACAAAATAACATTAGTATGGGATCCTAACAAACTACCATTTACTAGAACTGAGAATGATGTGGTCTATATACATGCTTTTATCTAATCTCTCCACCTTTCTGCAAAGCCCATTTTTCTAAAATCCTTTGCATAAAGGTCCAATCTACTTTGTCATAGGCTTTAGAAAGATCTAATTTAATAAACATATTTGGGTCCTTCTACTTGGACATTGTGTGTATCACCTCTTGGGCCACTACTATTCCATCTAGAATTTGTTTACCTTCAACAAAACCACATTGCTCACTTGAAATAAGATTTGGTAAAAAAGGTTTTAACCTCTCTGCCATAAGCTTTGTTAATATATTGTATACTATATTACATAGTGAAATAGACCTATAATTACTAATTATCTCACTATGTAGGCCCTTAGGAATTAAGGTAATAAAATTATGATTCAAGGTTTTTAACGTTTGCTTACTCTATCTGACTTCCTCCAATGCCTCCACCACTTCTTGGCCCACAATTTCCTAGAAGTTTTTATAAAATTCAATGGGGAACACATCTGATCCAAGGGTCTTTCCTATTTGTATTTTTTGTATGATCCATGATGTTTCTTACAAATAAATTTCCTTCATTAATACTTTATGGTCTCCATATTCGACTAATTATGTAATTGCCTCTAGTATCTTCTCCTACCATGTTGCATTCAAATTTTCATTGCTACTAAATAGGGTATGGAAGTATTGATTTGCTATGGTTTTTATTTCACTTCCATTGACTTTTACCTAACTCATAATATTTATAAGGCCTATAATTCTTTGTTGTCTTCTAGTTTTTGTCTTATGGAAGAAATTTGTGTTTTGATCCCCCTCCTTTAACCATGTAACTTTGGATCTTTGCCTCCATTAGATATCTTCTTATTCCTCAAAATCTTCCTCTCTCCTAATAATTTATGCCTTATGTTGCAACAAATCTTCTGTAATAGTTCCTTGTCTTATCTCCCTATCAATCTTCTCCTTTTGATCCTTGATTTTATTCATTTGGATTCTAGTGAGTTCTTTCTTGTGTTTACGCCACCCCTTTCCTCATATATTTTAGTTATTTATGGAGTTTGAATTGGAATGTCCCAAATATTGGTTTCCCTACTTCCCACCATTTCTTTTAGAGGTCCTCAAACTCCTCATATTCTAGCCACCATAGCTCAAATTTAAAATTTTCTACAACATTATGATTATCTTCTTCTATGGTAAGGCTTACTGGAAAATAGTTTGAAGAAAGCCTATCCATGATCCTTCCTTGATGCTTAGTATGCAAGTGTAATTCCTCCTCCATGAAGAAATGATCCAAGACATATTTTATTTTCTCAGCTTCCTTTCTTTTGTTTTCTAGGTCATGGAGCTATCCAGAGTTGGGATATCTATTAGGTTCATTTGACATGTTATTGCTAAGAAGAACCTATCCTTTTCCTCCAACATGGATCTACCTCCTTATTGTTCCTCTATTCTAAGATTTGCATTGAAATATCTCCCTATGATCCATTGGTCCTCTGGGTAGTTGTCTCAAAATATCTTGATGGTTGCCCATTGATCCCTTTGTAATCTAATTGTTTGTGATCCACAGAAATTAACTATAGTCTAGTTTTTCTCATTTTCCTTATTTTGTAACCGAACCATCAACACCCCTCTCGTGGAGGTTTCCCATATCACAAGGAACATTTGGTGATTCTACATAATGGTCAATCCCCCTAAATTTCCCCTATGTCAATTAAGTAAGGATCTCTCCTTTTTGCCATATCCTCCTATTTATTTTTTGTAAGTCTTATCCCTGCATTTTGGTTTCCTATAACAATATTATATATGGACTTGTATCCATGATAATATTTTTGACTACCTTTCTTCTGGTACGACTACCTAAACCCCTCATATTCCAAGTAATTAATATCATTAATAATTAGGAGAGAAGAAATCAACCATCGATTTTACCTTTTCGTTCTAGCTCAAATTTCTTTCTTGTTCCTCCATACTTCCCTTGTTTGACTTTCTTCTTGTTGATTGGTTTGGTTTATATTTCTTCTCCATTTGATGAATCCCTAAAGTAGGCTCATATTTCTTGTTATTTCCTTCTTTCATATTTATTTTTTTAGATGAGACTATCTCTTGCTCCATTTCCCTTCTTGTGGTATCCCTCATGGGTTGAATCTCCTCTTCTATGAGAGAGGTTGTGTCTGGTTCTGCTCCATGATGGTTCCTCGATGTTACATTGGAGTATTATTCCTAATTATTTGGTTTGACCTAGTAAAAATCCTCCTATAATCCATATATTTGAAATTCCCCTTATGTTTCCAAGCTTCCAAATTGATTGAATATCTCATATCTATTGTTTGTTCTTCCTGCTTGTCCTCCTTGTCTCTGATTACTTTGTTTATTTCTTTTGTTTAGCCTTTTGATTACTTGTTGGAATCCCTCAGAGTTTGTTGGGCCTTCCCCTACCTTCTAATTTATCTTTTGTTGAAGATATTAGCCTACCATGTTAATATTTGCTTTTGTCCCCTCTTGTTCTAGTTGATGATCCTTACCTATTGGGCACATTCTAGCCAGATGTCCATGAGTGTGACACACCCTACATTTGAATGGAACAACCTTATAATCTAGTTTCTAGCACCAAATAAATTCTCCTATTTTTATGTCTATCTCCATTGGAAGAGGTTTACTGAGGTCCATTTCTAAACAAATCCTATTAAAAGTTGTTGATACTCCTAAAATTATCTCTCTTGATCTACTTTGATAATATCCCAGTAAGTTGCAAATTGCCTCAAGTACCTCCTCTTTCCAAATTTTTGGGAAGGACAAGTAATCTTATTTATATTGGTACTATGGTCAGTTCCACCCTCGGGTCGAATCCCATCTTCCATGGTTGCAGGAATAATCTCATTGGCCCATGATGATATGTCCCTCTCTCAAATACTTGTTGTCAATATGCCATTGATGTGAATTCCATAGAAAAATACCCATTTGAGAGAGTTAGAATCTTGTATTCTCCTTCCAAATACCATTGTTTCCTTATCCACATGTGGAGGAAGTGCAAGTATGGTCTAAAATCCATGAATTTACCTATTAAGTCGTGTTTCATCTTATAAAATATGTCTTGGGCTATCCAATCCTCTATTATTTCCAAGATTTTGTTTTTTTTGGTAAACATTTATTCATCCTTCTAGGTAGATAATCCTCCTTTGTCACTTCCCCATGGCATTTATGATTGTCCTTGCCTATGTTTAATAGTTGCTAAAGCTATCTAGGATTCCACATAGCTTATCCAGGTATGATATTTCTTGTTTTAGAGGATCTAGTACCAAAGTACCTATGACCCCCATTCTTAGTCGTGATCCTTACTACTAAAAGACCCTAGATGGGATTGATCCTCTCTAATGTTGTTTCTCATGAGAAAATGTTCTCCAAGTCTCTGCCTTAGCCTCCAAAAACCCCTAATCCTTAATCCATTTAATCCACTTTTGAATTTTTAAATTAGTTGAACAATATTTGTTAAGCTTACATATAAACCCTTTGTTTTTAATAACCATTGTAACATGTTTGATCATCTCATCATTGATAACCACATATATTAAAGCATCTAATGTGTGGCTTAGGATTACTATATATTTATTCTTCATTTTTTCTCCAACTAGTGCATACTTCCTTCTAGTTAGGACTTCTATAAATGATTTTTTTCTTGTTACCTAGATTTTCTTCCTAAGAATCCTTCATTATTTAAATTTCTCTAAATATTTAGAGCAAGGACTCTAAAATTGAGGCTCGTTTATTACTTGCAGTCACTTTTGCTCCCTATTCACCATCATTGACTCAGAAAAATTGACTCAATAAATTAAATATCTAAATATGTACTAACAAATTAATATAAATTGTACTTAGAGCTACCACATGTTATCACATAAATTCTTATTTATGTTCTCAAATTATTGGATGTTAGTTTTACACAAATTTATAATTAAATTGTAATGGATATCCTTTATACTACTTTCTTCATTACAGTGTCATTGGGACCTTGCATTGTAAGGGATAAAATCTATATTACTTTTATTTTTATTGGACTGAGATGATTTTATACACCTTTAAGAAAACAGAGATGATTTTCCTAGACTAAACTTGACATTTCTTGTTGGAATTCATGATATTTTCTAAAAATGAACAGAAGCAAACCATCCACTCAAATATTATACAAAAAGTAAAAAAAGGACACAAAAATAGAGATATGGTGGGCACCCATAGGCACCATAAATAATCACAATATTCATAGATAATATTACAAAATATTTAGATTATCAAATGAAAAATGAGAGGAGGCTATTTATACCAATACCAAAACCTCAATTACTTAATAAAGTTTAACCTAATCCAACATAAGAAGAGGGATTTAGGTTAGCAACAATTTATAAAGAGGGGTTAACCATAACAATATTAATGCAGCCCCATAGGGATTACATAATAAAATATTATATTTAATTAAAACATTGTATAATGAAATACCCTTAGGCCTATCCACTACGTCATACAATGTCGAACTTGTGTTGGAGAATATTACATTATTTGGTACATGCTAATGTACCCCCATGGTACCTTTATGGTATAATTGTAAATATGTAATAGATTAGGGTGTGAGTCTATAGTTTAGGAGTGTGATTTATATTTTCTCTTTATGTAAGTGTTCATGTGTAGGATGTGCACAAGTGTCATGTAATTATATGTGCAAGTGTGAAGAGTGAGAATGTGCACAAGTGTCTTATAATAGAGTGTGTAGGAGTGTGCAAGTGTCATAGAATAAAGTGTGCAAATAGAGAGCCAAGATTCATGTATACAAGTGGCAAGATGAGAAGCCAAAAGACATGAGAGGATTTTTCTTATGTATGGAATAGGAAAATATGCATCTCTCGAATATGTAAGGAGAGCAATATTCAAGAATTGAAGAGTCATATTTATAAGTCTATATTATGGAGATAAAACTCCATGTAATGTATCATTGAGAAATATATGTATTTCAAGCATCATACAAAGAAGCTTGTATACAATTTGAGCAATTATATTGTAAGTTTTCTTCATATTATTGCATGAATAATTTTGGTCATTTTATTCATAATATTGTTATTGTTATAAATGTTATGTTCTTTATTTTAGTCATTTAATATAGTGATTGCTCTTATATTTGAGACTACTCAAGATCTTAGATATTGGAACCTATGATAATCTGATTAAAAAGCCAACAATGGTATCAAAGTTACCACTATACTCCATCCTTTCTAAAAGAGTTATACTCAAAGCTACTTCGAGTAGTCTCTAAAGCTAGCATCAAAGGAAATCTTCGATGTAAATTTAAAAATTTAAAATTTTTGAGCCATGTGAAGAATACGTAGGCCAAATTTTGGGTATTTCGTTATACCCTAACAAAATTTGAGCCCAGGTGTTGTAGTTGAGTTGGAGAGGAGAGGAAAATCCTACAAGGGAGGTCCTAAGTTTGAATCTCCACCCTACCAAAAATTTGAATTGGGTACCCAAAATCCAGTTGATAATGTTGGTGCGGGTAGGGTCAGGCACGATTCTTGGGTGAATTTGATGGTGTATAACCCCCTGGTCATAGTCTCTCATACCAAGGCAACCCCACAAGGGGTTTTTGCTTAAAAAAACAATATTTGATATTAGCAATCAAAGAACTAGCGAAGAGAAGAGATAGAGCCACTGAGGTTGGAGGATCTTCAACTTAATCTTATCTAGTGCAAAAGGGATTGTAGATTTTAAGAGATATTCCTAAACAAACGTTTCTTAAGCATTTTCTAGAAACACCAAAGTAGAGCCTAGAAGAAGTGATGATTGGCTTCATAGCCTTGAGCAAAAGCATTATAGGAAGAGCCCAGAAGAAGGGATAGATTGGCTTCACATCCATGAGTGGAAGCATTGTAGGAAAGCCTAGAAGAAGGGTCTATTGGATTCATAGCAAAAAATGAATAGTTGCACCTACACAAATAGCCAACCAAGAGGAACAATTGCACCTGCGTAGACCAGTTCAATTGCACCTGCATAAGACTAGCTCATATAGCCAGCCAAGAGGAAGAGTGTGCAATCATAGTAGAGTAGAAGCACCTATAGAGGAGCATGTCATAGATTAGAAGCAAACTAAATAAAGAACAATGTGTAAATATTCATATAGCAACAAGCCAAGGGAAAGGAAAAGCATAATAGTATCTCAAGCAAGGGGAGAATACACTTTTAAAGGAAGACGAAGCATCAAAGGCTTGAGCATTAATTGTTGTAATGTTTCCTTGGACTTGCATGGTGTAACGTGTCATTTTACTAGAGATAAACCTACCCTAATGCCCTAACAAGAGTAGAACATCATTGATTGTTGTCTAGCACGTGAGCCAAGGTAGAATTTAAAGCAATATAATTTGGAGCCTTTATATTTTCAAATATTGGAGGTATATGGTTTAAAAACCTAATTTTGGCACATGATATAATATTTGGAGTTTTATGGAGTGAAAAGGCCTTGACTTCTAAAATAGATTTTTGAAGAAAATTGAAAAGTATAAAATTACTTGATTTTTCAAGAAAATTGAAAAGTAGAAGAGTAGAAAAGCTTTTCAACTTCAAATAGATTTTTGAAAATTTTAAAAATTTTATATTTGCAAAACTTGATTTTGCAATCCAAATTTGAAATATTGATTGATAAAGGAAATTTACAAATTTGATAAATTATTAGGGAGATAAGGTCTTCTACTTTAAAAAGGATTTAGTTATTTATTTTGTTGAATTTGCAAATTTATTTGAATTTGATAGATTAAAAAAAAATCTAGAGAGATAAGGATTTCTACTCCAAAATTAAATATATTTTTTAATTAATTTATTTATTTACAAATTAGAAATTTTGGAGTCCAAAGTAATTCTGCTTCAAAGAACTTGATTATTTAAATTTGCAAATGAAATTTGATATTTTTGAAGAAATGGATAGATGGCAAAAGTATAGGAGAATTTTTCAAAATTCATATAAAGGACCAAATCCCATGAGAGGAAGATTTCAAAATCAAAGGTTTTATCAAAATCAATTCAAAGGACCAAATAATAGAAGAGATTTTAAAAAATATGAAGTCAATAAAACTGGGGAAAGAAAAAGAAACGTGGTATATTGATTCAGGAGCTAGTCATCATATGACTGGAAACTTGCATTGGTTTGACTCAATAGAAGTTAGACCTAATATTCCACTTAAAATTGCAGATGATAAGATTTATCATGTTCAAGGAGTTGGAAGAGTGATACCTAGCATATCATTTTCAAATTTTGTGCTAGATGATGTTTTATATGTTCCAAGCATGTCTACTAATTTTATTTCTATAGCTCAATTAGTTGCAAGAGATGAAACTATGGAATTCAAATATACAAATGAATATAAAAAATATATTATCAAGAATCAAGATAGAACAGAGGCTACAAGTTCTATTGAGAATGAAATTTTTACTTTAGATACAATGGGATTTTTAGAAGAAATATTAAATCATTGTATACCTTTTTGAAATAAAGGGGTAAAAACTTATTGATAAAAATTTTGAATTACAAAGTACAACTGAGCTTCCAACCAAGACTTGAATAAATTGCCAAACAGGCTAAAACCACTAGACTATATTGACACCCGAAGAAGACAACAAGAACAAACCTTGTTAAGTATGTACATCCTTGTGGATCAATTCCCACAGGCATTAAGAGTCCCCAGATGAGAGACTCTCTCAATTATCGATAATCCAAGGATCCAACCACTCAGAAGCTCTTTTGGCCAAGTAATCAGTAACCAAATTCTATTCCCTTAAAATGTGCACAAAGGATATAAATTCAAACTCTTCACTCATTCTGAGAATCTAAACGACTATAGAGACCAACTACCAATTAACTTCCTCCACCCTTTTACTGTTTAAAATATTAACCATAATTTGAGAGTCAGACTCATAGATAATCCTACGCCAGCCAAGATAAAACCCTCTCTGTAAGGCCTCAATAATTGTAAGAGCTTCCATAAAATTGTTGGAGTGAGCACCTTTATAAATGAAAAAGAAAAAACTGACACCACCAGTAGAATCTCTCCCAACATCGCCAATGCCAGCATGTCCAGGATTGACCCTAGACGATCCATCAGTATTAATTTTTAAAACTCCTTTGGGGAGTGGCCTCCACCTACCATCTCTCCTAACCTTCTTATTGAGTTGAGAAACCCTACTAGGGCTAGAAGAGTTCACACCATCCCCAAAGACACCAAGGGATTTTTGTACCTTCTCCTCCCTAGAATCCAAAAGAGGGTCCACATCACATTTGCTATGGATGGTTTCCTGAACCATACACAGGATCCTTTGCCAGATCTATTGAACAACCAAATGACTGCCTTGAAATATGTGATGGTTCCATTTGAGCCAAATCTGCCAAATGATGCAAGAAGGGCCCAAATCCTAAGCCACTCGAAGGAAGGGGGCCTTGGTCGGAGGTCTACCCAGACTACTCCAAAACTCCACCAGGGACAACACATGAAAATATGGATGGTTCCAGGCACTCCACCAACAGTGCCAAATGTCTCTGGAAAAGGAGCATTAGAAAAATAAATGAGAAGAGTCATCCTCATTCTTATCGCAAAGGACATAAAAATAAGGACCTTGAAATCCCCTCTTCCTCATATTATCCCAAGTGAGACATTTATTACAAGCTACCAGCCAGACAAAGAAGTTACATTTCAGCCAAGCAAATTTGTTCCACATATTTTTCCACCAAGTGACAGGAAGACTCCCATACTTTTGCTTATCAAGAACCTGATAAGCATAGGCTACCGAGTAGGTTCCCTTGGGATTAGGGTTCCAATACAGAATATCTTTACCCCTCAAAGAAGAATAGGGCCTCCCCATAATAATAAGAGCAAGCACCTCTCTGTCCTTGGCTAGTCCCCCCTGGGGCCATTCCTGTGGATCTTTCCACCTGTACATCTCCATATTTCCAAAATACTAGAATTTTTTAAAGTCCACACGAGACCAGCCTGCTTCCAAGAAACAAATGCTTAGGGAATGTAACCTGGGATATTTATTCAATATAGGAGGGTGGCCATCCCAAGAATCCTCCCAAAAAAGAGCATTTGATCCCCGATTGCAAATCCAGAACAAACCCTGTTTGATTAAATTAGCTCCTATTTTAAGAGTGTCCTGGATAACTGAACCTTTCCCAAACAAGCTGACTCTAGAGATATCAGCCTCAGAAATACCTCTCAAGTATTTACAAGATAATATTTTAGCCCAAATCTGATCTTGAGAGGTACACCATCTCCAATAAAGTTTTGCAGCCAAAGCCTACCCAAAAAGAGTTTTCTATCGCAACCCAAGGCCTCCCTCTTGCACTGGCCTACATATAGAATCCCACCTAACCAAACTCCATTTATATTGATCAAGTTTTCTAGACCATAAAAATTATCTTGACAAAGCATCCATGTCCTTGATGAAATGAGAGGGAGCTATTTGTACAAAACATCTATAAATAGGTAAAGCTTGAACAATAGTTTTTAAAAGCAACACTCTACCTGCAGTGGATAGTCATCTTAAAGTCCAGTGATTCACCTTCCTTCTAAACTTATCAAGCATAGAGTGCCAAGAAGATATAGGTAGAGGATGAGATGAAATTTGAATTCCAAGAAATTTGGAGGAAGTGTTGAGGTGCGATTTTGTCAAGTCAAAAAACCACTCGACAATTTAGAACTTTAAGTTCTCTCTTGCAAATAAAAATATATATATCTCCAAGGTTCTTGTATTCAATGTTTTATGCATAAACTCATATAAGTGCTAAGAATAAAACTCTAGGGTCTTGCAAGTGTTTATAACAAGGGGCCTGGGATCATGTAAATGATTTTGAATCCATCATGTGGACTATGTCTTTGAAATCAATTCAACAAAATAAAATTTGTTTTATGATATTAGGTTAAAGTATACCAAATTTTATTTCCTCTCTTCAATTTAATGTCTCAAAATGCTTTAAATGAAATTAGCATAAAAAGAATCTAGCATTTTGTATTAAATTTCAATTTAACTTTGATAAAGATCAAAGTAAATGAAATTTTATAAATTTAATAAACCTTTGGAATATAATAAATTCATTTCCCAAATGTCTATTTGATAAAGCAGTTATTTATTCAAACCCCCTTATGAAATTATAAATCAAACCCAGAAGAGGTGAATAAATGAAATAATGTCTTGCCCAATTTATAAGGTTCCAAAACCTTGTCAATGATAAAATCTTAGGGCTTAATATGAAACTAATCTATAAACTTTGTATTTTATGATAAAATAAAGTTTATAAATTAGATTTGCTTATAATATTTATCTTTTGAAATATTTATGAAATTAAATATTCAAAAGAGTAAATGTGATCTCTGATTTGAAATTTAATTATTTAAATGAAAATTAATCATTTAAACCTTTGAAAATGATTTTAATCAAATTATTTGATTCGAAATAATGCAATTAATATGCAAATAATCAAAATATTTAGTTTTTAAGCATTGCAACTACATTCAAACCTTCAAAATGCAAATATGTTAGCAATTCCAAAGTGAAAGAAAATTTTGCAAGACCTTGATGCGAGCAAAATTGGATAAACAAAAATCCCTCGAAATCACAAAATTTAAGGTGGGTCCCCAATTTTTGGGTCATCGTGAAGGACGTCACAACATTGACGACTCTGCTGGTAAATATACCTGGATATTTCGGACTAAAAACCAATTTCTAAAAACACATAAATCATGAAAATTAGAATCACAAGCATTGATAAGCATCCAGAGAATGTGAATAGACCAATACAAATATGAATCACCAGAATCAGAGATGATTTATATATAATGTGATGTATTACTGGATGGGATTAGGTGATATGTATTAATGATCATTCTCAATATAAATCTTTGTTTTGGCCATGCTTGTCATCATACTTTAATCAGGGGCCCTAAAATGAACATTCGTGAAAATAAGATGATATGAAAATGATATGATGTAAACTGAAACATGTATTAACAAGATGTAATAATATGAATGACATGTTTTACAAAGACTCAAACACTCTAGTACAATAAAAAAACACACTAAAACTTATCTAATCCTCTTAGGATCAAAAGTGTGTGATGTGAGTTTCTTACTAGATCAAGAGCTCAGTTATGACCTTACTATCATCTAGAACCAGTGTGTGTGCAAGTGAGTTCATTACCTCATTTTGACCAAAATGATTAAACCTGCTATGAAAGAAACACAGGGCTAGCCTACCCATTTGAAACAATCATAGGTCTCACTCTTCAATGAGACATATTGCCATGCATGAGCATACTCCACTGCCAGTCAAGCGTTTATAGCCCTGGTGGAGGTTAATCCCATAATCCATAATTTTGGCTTTTGATTTCTTGAATCTTGGGGATGACTACCCTTCCTTCTGACGGATGAGTAGTACGAATCCTTATGACCCAATAGTGACTGATGTGTTTGGATTTTTATTTCTTGAACCTTGGGGACGACTACCCTTCCTTCTAGTATGAATCCTTACGATCCAATAGTGACTGATGTGTTTGGATTTTATTTCTTGAACCTTAGGGACGACGACCCTTCCTTCTAATGGATGAGTAGTACGAAACCTTACGATCCAATAGTGAATGATGTGAATAGACTTAGAGCTTTGGGGAATTGGATTCTCAACTAAAGTATGATGAGAATTTAACCCTATCCTTACTACTCTGATTTTGTTTATAGATTTTAAATATTTGTGGTAATAATGAGTTTTATGGACTATGTTGCATGATAGGATTGACAAGGATGCCCCTTTTCACCCAATATTTTCTTCCAATGATGGTTTTGATCATTTTATCCAAAATGGTTTTAATATGTGTAACTGTGTTTGGTTCCAGATAATTTCAACATCAGTCCCCGATATCAAGATCCTTTGAGTGTATATTTTGTAATGATACTAAGAGAATATGATATGCTTTTTGACAATAACCTACCATACTAGAAATGGTTGAGTGACTGAAAACATTTAGAAATTCGAAAGCTATGGTGTGTAAACATGAAGCTTTGTCTTTTACAATTTTATACAAAATGCCTTTGTGAAAGTGCCCCTCATTAAAGCAACATGACTTTTGATAAAACCAATTAAAACTTTTGAATTTGATAAATTATCTTTCTATGGGATGTGAAATATGGAATGCGAGGGTGATGTATGCAATATTATGAAATGTGTTATGAAATGCGAGTGTATGCAAGGATACAAAGTTTTTGCAATACAATTCCAATTTTTCATATTTGCTTTATCTTTAGTTCACATTCATGAGGACATAAACCAATACCTTGCTTTTCTTATTTTTCAATTTTCACAAGCTGTCAAACTAGGTAATCTCATCCTATTCAATCCAGAATCAAAATACCTTACTCTTAGAGGACTCGCCTAAAATTTGCCAAATTAAAAAACATTCAATCACGAAATTCCAACAAGGTCTGGCGAAGTCAAACTGTCATTAAGCTCAACAATACACAACAAAACATAACAAGACATATGGAAAACAAACATAACAACAAAAAAAAACACAACAATAACATATGACAATAGCACATCACATGACAAAATAGTATATAAAAAATATACATAATATACAAGACACTACCAAAATGTCTACCATAATTTCCCTGGATCCCATACACGATAGACACACCTTAAAAGACATATCTCATGATTTGCATTCCAATATTTACACAATTTTAACCAAAAGAAGATTAGGCCAAACCATGCAACCTTCATTTTTCCTTTCACACCCCACTAATTTGATTCAAACTTATAAGCAATTATGTGTTTAAGATTTGATTCATTAACCTTACAAGCAAATACATGATCTTCCAAGATCTTATGCTTATTCAACAAGGTAGGAATTTCAAACCTTGATTCATCATTTTGACCTAAATTCTCATTTTTAAAAGTATATAGAATTTCTTTCAAATATGAAGCAACTTCTAAAAATTTTAAAGCAACATCATCATCCATGTTTATAGGCCAATCATATTCATGTAACAATTTGCAAGAATCTAAGATGATTACAAGATAAGGATCATTATAGTTTTGTATCCTAGGTTGAATTGTTAGTTGTTGATGAATTTGGTTCAATAACTCAAGCATGTCTTCTTTTTCATTTGACAATACAATCCTTTTGATGGTGGGAATGAGAATACCTTCTATTTCTTCATCGACCCCTAATGACATCTCATCATAAACAACAATGGGAGCCAATAAATGATTATGTAGAAATTCACCTGATTCTTGAATGTTTGAATACAAAGGATAAGAGTCTACCTTTTGTGCACTTTCATTTACCACTATTTGATGAGCCCTTATAGTCTTTTCTTTTTCTCCATGATCTCTATCATCACCACTATCATTTCGTATTCCTTCATCAATAACCTGCTTTTCAGAAGCATCAAAATTTGGCATCCAATCAAGAATGTGTCCATCTATTCCACACCATAAATATTGTTGATCAAACAAAGCAATAGTTTCTTTAGGATGAATAGGAACTTCTAATTCTTTGCTAGCCATACATGAAGTTTCTTCATTTGAGTATTCAATACAATCCTAAAAATTTTCACTCAAACCTTCAGCATTCAAGAATGAAAGAAAAGAATTTACCTCTTCTTCATCTAAAATAGATGAATCATAAAAAGGTTTTACCATTTCTTCCCTTTCTACTTCATAAGAATGTTCTACAAACTCATGTTCAAAATGATAAACTCTTGAAACTTGTTCTATTTCTGAAATTGGCATATCATTTTCTGATTGCATAGGAATTGTGAAATCCTCTTTTGAAATAGAAGTTTCAACCTCCTGCATAGTAAGTGAAACAGACATTTTATCAATAGATGTGTGAGAAAACAATGATCCACCATACATACCCCATCCATTGTAATAATTATCTTCAGAAGCTAAAGGGTAATATTCAACCATATCTTCACATTTTATAAATTTAACAATCGAATGCTCTTCAAATTCACTTTCTTCACCTTCGAAAAACCTATCCTCAATAAGAAACTCATCTTCCTCAAGTAATAAACTTTTATGATCGATCATAATGAAACTACCTCTAGAATATTTTAATTCTGGATCTTCAGTTGCTTCATTTGACTCTGTGGAAGACTCTATTCTATCATAAGTTTCAAAGCTAGTTAAATCTAAAGTTCCTCCAATATTTGAAGATTCATGCATTTTTACGTTTTGATAAACTTGACTACTACAATCCTCATTAATGGTTATTAACTTTGAAACTTGCACTTCTTCCTGGATAACATCAAAAGTGGTTGAAAAGCTAGGACATTCAATTTTATTCGATGGTGTCAAATAATGTGTATCATGACTCATAGATGGTAATTGATTTGAAACCTTAGAGTGATGTAATGATAATCTACCCACATCAATTCCTCTTGAAATCGACCATTGCTCTACAGCTACTACCCCACCATACATGCTAGATAAGGCTAAATCCTTAGGGAATATTTCTAAAAACTTAACCGTAAAAGGATCTAAAGCTTCCAAATAAATTTGAACAACTTCTTCTTCTTAAATGATAAAGTGTATCTCCATTTCCGTATACAACTTATGAAACCTATCATTAAATTGATTCATGGATTCATTAGGCCTTTTACGAATAGAGGCAAATTGATTTGATAACAAATCTGTGTCGACCAATTTTCTAAAGTGTTCAAGGAACGTTATTTCAAGTTGATTTCAAGAAGCGGTAGAACCTGCAGGTAAATTGATAAACCAATCTTTAGCAACTTCATCCAATGTGTATGGAAACATTCTAAAGAGAACATCTTCCTACATGACTTGAAAATGAAACATAATGTTTTTATATGCCTGGATATGTTCTTCTAGCGTAATCGTTCCATCATGTTTATAAAATGGTAAATCATTTTCTGTCATTGAACCAACTTTAATATGCAAGGCTATGTATGAAAATTCACAAAAATTGCATCATAACCTAATTTTTGAATTTATGATAGATTAACATTAATGCAGCATAAATTGAAAATTTCAAACAATTTTATTTCTTTTTATAACAAATTGCACATGCTAAAATTAAAATCATTACCTTTCATGCCCTCCTTCTAGCGCCAATTTGTTGATGTGCGATTTTGTCAAGTCACAAAACCACTCAACAACTTAGAACTTTAAGTTCTCTCTTGCAAAGAAAAATATATATATCTCCAAGGTTCTTGTATTCAATGTTTTATGCATAAACTCATATAAGTGCTAAGAATAAAACTCTAGGTTCTTGCAAGTGTTGTTAACAAGGGGCCTGGGATCATGTAAATGATTTTGAATCCATCATGTGGAGTATGTCTTTGATATCAATTCAACAAAATAAAATTTGTTTATGATCTTAGGTTAAAGTATACCAAATTTTATTTCCTCTCTTCAATTTAATGTCTCAAAATACTTTAAATGAAATTAGCATAAAAAGAATCTAGCATTTTGTATTAAATTTCAATTTAACTTTGATAAAGATCAAAGTAAATGAAATTTTATAAATTTAATAAACCTTTGGAATATAATAAATTTATAATAAATTCATTTTCCAAATGTCTATTTGATAAAGCAGTTATTTATTCAAACCCCCTTATGAAATTATAAATCAAACCCATAAGAGGTGAATAAATGAAATAATGTCTTGCCCAATTTATAAGATTCCAAAACCTTGTCAATGATAAAATATTAGGGCTTAATATGAAACTAATCTATAAAATTTGTATTTTATGATAAAATAAAGTTTATAAATTAGATTTGCTTATAATATTTATCTTTTGAAATATTTATGAAATTAAATATTCAAAAGAGTAAATGTGATCTCTGATTTGAAATTTGGACTTTTGAAATAAATAGAACTATATTATAAATCAAATCCAAATTGAATTTTTGGAAAAATAGTGATACAAGAGAGGGAAGAAAGTAGAGAGGGGAGGGCTCTAGTCCCTCCCCTGCTCCCCCTCCCATGGCTCCTGGTTCCTGCCCAGTTCCTGGCTCAACCCAGGTCATCCCTCCCGGGGAGTGGTTGTTTGCAGATGATCTCCTGGGGGGAGATCCTTCTCCACTATCTGCGCCCCTCCCAGCCGGCTAGGGTTTCCTTGGTTGTTTTTTTGGACTGGTGCTTCCCAGGGATCCCTGTTTGGTTGGGGATCCCTTCCCATTTTCCCTCAGGCTTCCCCCTAGGGTTGTTTGCAGGTTATTCGCGTGGATCTGGTCCCCTGCGTTTCTCGGTGCGGTGGAGGTGACGGTTTAGGGTTTGGACAACTTCCCCCTTTTTTCTTGTGAATCCTCGGCAGGCTCTGTGCTTGGACGGGATTCTTGGTCCCTGCTGCTGGGATCCTCTTCTGTTTTCTCGGGGCGGGTTCCTTATGGTGCAACTCTCTGGTCACTTCCTGATGGGTTGGATCCTCTCTGTGCTGGCTGTCGGCTTCCTGCAGGATGGCTCTCGCTGAACGGAATGTTTTCCCGGTGGGCGGCTGGTTTCTCCACAGGGCGGGATCCGCCAAATCCGCCGGTTTTCCGCGAGGCGGGATCCTTTCTTTTCTGCTGGTTTCCCGGATGGTGGGATTTCCCTGTTGCTTCCCGCTAGGCGGGACTGTTTGTGGTGGTTTTGACTGCTTCCCATGAGGCGCGATTTTATTGTAACAACTTTTCTTTGCTTACTGCTGGGCGGGATCTTCTCGATGGTGGTTTTTGGCTACTCCCCGCTGGGCGGGATCTCCAAAACTACTTTCTTTCTTATTTGTTTGTTTCCCGCTGAGAGGGATTGTTTCATGCTTACTGTTACCGCTAGGCGGGATTTCTGTTTTGGTGTTCAGTTTCAAGGGATTGATGCCCTAGGCCCATTGCTTATGTAATCAAGTTTTGGGATCCTTGTTAAAACCCACTGTAAATACAAACACTACTTACCAAAAAAAAAAAATCCAAATTGAATTTTAGAGATATCAATCCTAGTTTCTCAACCTTATGAAATTAAGGCGAGGAATAGAATATTCATTTATCTCTTCTTAAATTTATTAATTCAAATATTAATTGATGTAATATTTGAATAATAAATTTAATTTATAATCTAACCATATAATTTCACTTTATAAAAATTATGCCAGGTTATAATATATACTTTTCAGATTAATATTTGAATTAATAAATTTAATTTATAATCTAACCATATAATTTCACTTTAAAAAAATTATGCTAGGTTATAATATATAGTTTTCATAATGAAATAATAAAAAAATAATAAAATATTTTAAACCTTAGAAATTAACTTAATGTCTCGGACAAAATCCACGGATCAAATTTCCATCTATAGAATTCTAAAACCAATCCAATGTTCACCAGTATTCACACAATGAAATCAAATGAATTGATGCAATCTTCTAAGGTATACAAACTATTAAGAAATTATAATAAACATTTTATTAATTCCAAATACAGTCTGTGCACAAATCTGGATCCAAAATGCTTAAAACAATTTATAAAATCTTACAATAATTTCCATTGTTCTGCAAATGGCTTTCTCCATTTTCCTCCAATGAATGTGTAGCTTTACTCTTCCAATTGTTCCCCTCCTCTGTATAAAATGTTTGACCCTTTCCATGAATCTCAATGATTTATTTATAATTTGAAAAGTTTAGTTATTCCGTTTCTTCACCGGGAACAAATTTTATAACTATTTTCTTCAAACCCTTGCCCTTGTATTACCTGCATAATGAAACAATAATCATAATATCAAAACAAAACCAAACTTTACTTTCTCGTAACTTTCCTTATTTTTCAAAAGTATTTCAAAGTTCTCATATTGCTAAACTAACCTACTATTTTTTGGTGAAACTGACATTTGGAATCTTGCAATTTTGGTATCATTAGAAAGAGAAAATCCATATCTTTTTACCAAATTTTGAATGAGATCAAACGGGATATTTCTATTTCAATTTTACATTAATTTTAGGGTTAACCCTAAAATAAAATTTAATTATTTAAATGAAATTTAATTATTTAAATGAAATTTAATCATTTAAACCTTTGAAAATGATTTTAATCAAATTATTTGATTCGAAATAATGCAATTAATATGCAAATAATCAAAATATTTAGTTTTTAAGCATTGCAACTACATTCAAACCTTCAAAATGCAAATATGTTAGCAATTCCAAAGTGAAAGAAAATTTTGCAAGACCTTGATGCGAGCAAAATTGGATAAACAAAAATCCCTCGAAATCACAAAATTTAAGGTGGGTCCCCAATTTTTGGGTCATCGTGAAGGACATCACAACATTGACGACTCTGCTGGTAAGTATCCCTGGATATTTCGGACTAAAAACCAATCTTTGAAAACACATAAATCATGAAAATTAGAATCACAAGCATTGATAAGCATCCAGAGAATGTGAATAGACCAATACAAATATGAATCACCAGAATCAGAGATGATTTATATATAATGTGATGTATTACTGGATGGGATTAGGTGATATGTATTAATGATCATTCTCAATATAAATCTTTGTTTTGGCCATGCTTGTCATCATACTTTAATCAAGGGCCCTAAAATGAACATTCATGAAAATAAGATGATATGAAAATGATATGACGTAAACTAAAACATGTATTAATAAGATGTAATAACATGAATGACATGTTTTACAAAGACTCAAACACTCTAGTACAATAAACAAACACACTAAAACTTATCTAATCCTCGGATCAAAAGTGTGTGATGTGAGTTTCTTACCAGATCAAGAGCTCAGTTATGACCTTACTATCATCTAGAACCAGTGTGTGTGCAAGTGAGTTCATTACCTCATTTTGACCAAAATGATTAAACCTGCTATGAAAGAAACACAGGGCTAGCCTACCCATTTGAAACAATCATAGGTCTCACTTTTTAATGAGACATATTGCCACGCATGAGCATACTCCACTGCCAGTCAAGCGTTTATAGCCCTGGTGGAGGTTAACCCCATAGTCCATAATTTTGGCTTTTGATTTCTTGAATCCTGGGGATGACTACCCTTCCTTCTGACGGATGAGTAGTACGAATCCTTATGACCCAATAGTGACTGATGTGTTTGGATTTTTATTTCTTGAACCTTGGGGATGACTACCCTTCCTTTTGACGGACAAGTAGTATGAATCCTTACAATCCAATAGTGACTGATGTGTTTGGCTTTTGATTTCTTGAACCTTGGGGACAACTACCCTTTCTTCTAACGGACGATTAGTATGAATCCTTACGATCCAATAGCAAATGATGCGAATAGGCTCAGAGCTTTGGGGAATTGGATTCTCAACTAAAGTATGATGAGAATTTAACCCTATCCTTACTACTCTAATTTTGTTTAGAGATTTTAAATATTTGTGGTAATAATGAGTTTTATGCACTACGTTGCATGATAGGACTGACAAGGATGCCCTTTTCACCCTATATTTTCTTCCAATGATGGTTTTGACCATTTTATCCAAAAAAAAATTAATATGTGTAACTGTGTTTGATTCCATACAATTTCAACATCAGTCCCCGATATCAAGATCCTTTTAGTGTATATTTTGTAATGATCCTAAGAGAATCTAATATGCTTTTCGACGATTGCCTACCATACTAGAAATGGTTGAGTGACTGAAAATATTTAGAAATTCGAAAGCTATGGTGTGTAAACATGAAGCTTTGTCTTTTACAATTTTATACAAAATACCTTTGTGAAAGTGCCCCTGATTAAAGCAACATGACTTTTGATAAAACCAATTAAAACTTTTGAATTTTATAAATGATCTTTCTATGGGATGTGAAATATGGAATGCGAGGGTGATGTATGCAATATTATGAAATGTGTTATGAAATGTGAGTGTATGCAAGGATACGAAGTTTTTGCAATACAATTCCAAATTTTCATATTTGCTTTATCTTTAGTTCACATTCATGAGGACATAAACCAATACCTCGCTTTTCTTCTTTTTCAAGTTTCACAAGCTTTCAAACTAGGTAATATCATCCTATTCAATCCAAAATTAAAATACCCTACTCTTAGAGGACTCACCTAAAATTTGCCAAATCAAAAAACATTCAATCACGAATTTCCAACAAGGTCTGGAGAAGTCAAACTGTCATTAAGCTCAACAATACACAACAAAACGTAACAAGACATATGGAAAACAAAAAAAACAACAACACAACAATAACATATGACAATAGCACATCACATGACAAAATAGTATATATAAAAAATATACATAATATACAAGACACTACCAAAATGTCTACCATAATTTCCCTGGATCCCATACACGATAGACACACCTTAAAAGACATATCTCATGATTTGCATTCCAAGCTTTACACAATTTTAACCAAAAGAAGATTAGGCCAAACCATGCAACCTTCGTTTTTCCTTTCACACCCCACTGATTTGATTCAAACTTATAAGCAATTATGTGTTTAAGATTTGATTCATTAACCTTACAAGCAAATACACGATCTTATGCTTATTCAACAAGGTAGGAATTTCAAACCCTGATTCATCATTTTGACCTAAATTCTCATTTTTAAAAGTATATAGGATTTATTTCAAATATGAAGCAACTTCTAAAAATTTTAAAGCAACATCATCATCCATTTTTATAGGTCAATCATATTCATGTAACAATTTGCAAGAATCTAGGATTTTTACAAAATAAGGATCATTATAGTTTTGTATCCTAGGTTGAATTGTTAGTTGTTGATGAATTTGGTTCAATAACTCAAGCATATCTTCTTTTTCATTTGAAAATACAATCCTATTGGTGGTGGGAATGAGAATCCCTTCTATTGCTTCATCGACCCCTAATGACATCTCATCATAAACAACAATGGGAGCCAATAAATGATTATGCAGAAATTCACCTGATTCTTGAATTTTTGAATACAAAGGATAAGAGTCTACCTTTTTTGCACTTTCATTTACCACTATTTGATGAGCCCTTATAGTCTTTTCTTTTTCTCCATGATCTCTATCATCACCACCATTATTTCGTATTCCTTCATCAATAACCTGCTTTTCAGAAGCATCAAAATTTGGCATCCAATCAAGAATGTGTCCATCTATTCCACACCATAAATATTGTTGATCAAACAAAGCAATAGTTTCTTTAGGATGAATAGGAACTTCTAATTCTTTTCTAGCCATACATGAAGTTTCTTCATTTGAGTATTCAATACAATCCTAAAAATTTTCACTCAAACCTTCAGCATTCAAGAATGAAAGAAAAGAATTTACCTCTTCTTCATCTAAAATAGATGAATCATAAAAATGTATTACCATTTCTTCCCTTTATACTACAGAATAATATTCTACAAACTCATGTTCAGAATGATAAACTCTTGGAACTTGTTCTATTTTTGAAATTGGCATATCATTTTCTGATTGCATAGGAATTGTGAAATCCTCTTTTGAAACAGAAGTTTCAACCTCCTGCATAGTAATTGAAATAGACATTTTATCAATAGATGTGTGAGAAAACAATAATCCACCATACATACCCCATCCATTGTAATAATTATCTTCAAAATCTAAAGGGTAATAGTCAACCATATCTTCACATTTTTTAAATTTAACAATCGAATGCTCTTCAAATTCACTTTCTTCACCTTCGAAAAACCTATCCTCAATAAGAAACTCATCTTCCTCAAGTAATAAACTTTTATGATCGATCATAATAAAACTGCCTCTAGAATATTTTAATTCTGGATCTTCAGTTGCTTCATTTGACTCTGTGGAAGACTCTATTCTATTATAAGTTTCAAATCTAGTTAAATCTAAAGTTCCTCAAATATCTAAAGATTCATGCATTTTTATGTTTTGATAAACTTGACTACTACAATCCTCATTAATGGTTATTAACTTTGAAACTTGCACTTCTTCCTGGATAACATCAAAAGTGGTTGAAAATCTAGGACATTCAATTTTATTCGATGGTGTCAAATAATGTGTATCATGACTCATAGATGGTAATTGATTTGAAACCTTAGAGTGATGTAATGATAATCTACCCACATCAATTCCTCTTGAAATCGACCATTGCTCTACAACTACTACCCCACCATACATGCTAGATAAGGCTAAATCCTTAGGAAATGTTTCTAAACACTTAACCGTAAAGGATCTAAAGCTTCCAAATAAATTTGAACATCATCTTCTTCTGAAATGATAAAGTGTATCTCCATTTCCGTATACAACTTATGGAACCTATCATTAAATTGATTCATGGATTCATTAGGCCCTTTATGAAGAGGCAAATTGATTTGATAACAAATCTGTGTCGACCATTTTCTAAAGTGTTCAAGGAACGTTATTTCAAGTTGATTCCAAGAAGCAGTCAAACCTGCAGGTAAATTGATAAACCAATCTTTAGCAACTTCATCCAATGTGTATGGAAACATTCTACAGAGAACATCTTCCTGCATGACTTGAAAATGAAACATAATGTTTTTATATGTCTGAATATGTTCTTCTGGCGTAATCATTCCATCATGTTTATAAAATGGTAAATCATTTTTTGTCATTGAACCAACTTTAATATGCAAGGTTATGTATGAAAATTCACAAAAATAGCATCATAACCTAATTTTCGAATTTATGATAGAGTAACGTTAATGCAGCATAAATTGAAAATTTCAAACAATTTTATTTCTTTTTATAACAAATTGCACATGCTAAAATTAAAATCATTACCTTTCATGCCCTCCTTCTAGCGCCAATTTGTTGAGGTGTGATTTTGTCAAGTCACAAAACCACTTGACAACTTAGAACTTTAAGTTCTCTCTTGCAAAGAAATATATATATATATATATATATATATATATATATATATATATATATATATATATATATATATCTCCAAGGTTCTTGTATTCAATGTTTTATGCATAAACTCATATAAGTGCTAATAATAAAACTCTAGGGTCTTGCAAGTGTTGTTAACAAGGGGCCTAGGATCATTTAAATAATTTTGAATCCATCATGTGGAGTATATCTTTGATATCAATTCAAGAAAATAAAATTTTTTTTATTATCTTAAGTTAAAGTATACCAAATTTTATTTCCTCTCTTCAATTTAATGTCTCAAAATGCTTTAAATGAAATTAGCATAAAAAGAATCTAGCATTTTGTATTAAATTTTAATTTAACTTTGATAAAGATCAAAGTAAATGAATCCTTCCGAGGGTGATGTGATCACCCATCAGCAGTTTGTGGATGACACACTTTTGTCCACCATTGCGTCTGTAGCTCAAGCTAAATCCATCAAACGAATCATTGGTCTCTATGAGAAGGTTGTCGACCAAAAAGTAAATTACACCAAAAGCAAGATCTTTTTCATCAACACCCTGGCCAGGCGTCAAGTCCAGATTGCAAGGATCCTGGGCTGCTTAATTGACTACCTTCTCACCACCTATCTTGGCCTCCCACTTTTTTGTGGGCGTGCAAAGGAAGGGATGTGGAATATGGTGATTGAGAGGATCCACAAAAAATTGGCATCATAGAAAGGCAAGTTCTTGTCCCAAGCTGCCAAGGCAACCCTTACCATGGCTTGCCTCCAAGGGATTCTAACTTTTTTCATGTCTGTTTTCAGAGTGCCTGCCTCAGTTCTTCTCAATATCGAGAAGGCTCAACGAAATTTCCTTTGGTTAGGCAATGAAGATAAATCTAGGATCCCTCTGGTAGCCTAGGACAAAGTGTGCAGAAGCAAAAAGCAAGGTGGGTTAGGGCTCAGAATAATGGCCATGATGAACCTTGCGCTCATTACCAAGCACACCTGGAGGATCCTAGTCGAAGAACTGGTCAAATGGGTTAAGATTATCAGGAGGAAATACCTCAACAACACTCCCCTTCTTGAGGGTGGAATTCCCATCGGGGGGTCGGCTTTTTGGAAAGCCATTGGTCAATCTAGATAGTTGATCCAAAATGGCATCAGGTGGATCCTTTGGGATGGTCAAAGTATAGACTTTTGGAAGGATAGGTGGGCCCTAAAGGATCCTCTGTCAGAATAGATCAGGTTGGCTCAACTTAAATTTTTCTTGGATAACAATGTTGGGCAGAAGGTGGCTGATTTCATTGAATGGAGAAACGGCTCCCTACAGTGGAAAGTCATCAATGTAGAAGGGCTAGAGTCAGAGGTCGGCTTCCTATCCTCAATCCTCAAGGACATCATCATACCCAATAGCAGAGGACCGAACATATTGATATGGAGAGGGACCGATGATGGGGTTCCTCTGTCAAAACTGCCTATGGGCTTCAGTACAAAGGACCAATTTCAAACTTTCCTTACAACTTGATCTAGAGGAAAGGATTTATCCCAAAGGTAAATTTATTTTGTTGGATTGCTTTTCAGAAGAAAGTCCTCACTATTGACAATCTTCACGAGAGGGGGTTTGCTTTAGCTAATAGATGCTACTTGTGCGAGTCTGTCTGTGAGTCCTTTGACCATCTCTTCCTACACCGTGGCTACACTAGATCGGTCCTTTGCGCCATCCTCTCTACCTTCCAGATCCAATGGGTTTCCCCCAAGACCATCAAGGAGGCTTTCTTCCAATGGGGTAATCCTTTTAAAAACCCCAAGCTCTATTTCCTGTGGAATGTTTACCTCCACCACTTTTTGTGGCAAGTATGGTTAGAACGCAATGGTCGGATCTTCAGTCACCCCCCCAAGGATCCTCCCTCAGTCGCTCGTAGGGATATCACATTTGCCATTAAGAATGCCAAGCTTATCCCTAGCCCTTGGCCCAAACATGTGTTCGAAGAAGGTTTGTTCATATCCTTTAAGTTATCCAGGGAGAGTAAGGAGAGGGAGGATCCATGGGTTTCCAGGAAGGACGTCAGGTGGGTCAGGCCTCCTCACAGGTGGTTGAAGCTAAATTTTGATGGGACATCTAGTGGCAACCCAGGAGCAGTCGCTGCGGGTGGGTCAGTCCGAGATCACAATGGAAAGCTTGTAATGGCTTTCTGTGAAAACTTAGGGCATCAAACCAATCATTTCATAGAGGCTAGAGGATTTTTGAGAGGCCTCGAGCTCATGACAGAGGATCCTCATCCATTGGTTGTTGAGGGGGACTCTTTGAACATTATCAACTACATGACAACTTCCAAGGTTTCGACGTGGAAGGTTTACAATATCATCACTCAGTCCAAAAGCATCCTTCGTTGAAGGAACCAGGTTCAGTTCAAGCATACCTACAGGGAGGGCAATGGTCTAGCTGACCACTTAGCAAACAAAGGTTTAAAGTCCACATGTCTTGTGGTGTGGCATCAGAGTTTTCTAGCAGACATTGAGAAGATCACTAGCCAAGATATTATTAATGTCTCCACATAAGCGTGATGTAAGGACCGGGCCTAGGTGGTCGGGCTCAAGGAGAGCCACGACACCTATGCCACCGGATCCAATTGGCACACCCGTCATGATGGTTCATGGCAGGTATGACGAGAATGATCTTTTCCCAAAGTCCCTCGAAAGGTGGTCCAGAAGATCTTCGGTCTTGTCCCTCGTGCCTGGCAAATGTCAAATACAGGTGGATGTTTTGTTCATCTCCCTTGCTAATATTTGGGTGGGCCCGACATGCCCAAGCAAAGATCACCATTGGCCCTCTCCCAGGCACATCGAGAGGATGCTTTGGCCCACCTCTCTAGAAATAACTACCAAAGGCACCACTACCTTCGGCAACACGTGGCACCTTCGAAGGTTGCGTATCCACCTCAGCATCAATCTTTGCCACCATCTTGGATCTAACACTATCTTTGGTAATGATGGCTCTCTCTACATGCATGTGAGGCTCATATCCAAAGAAAATCTATTTAATCTAGTGGCATTTGGGCGAGCCTTGTCTTTTGGTGTAAGGTGTCCCCTAGAGTGTGGTGCAAAGTCATCTGGCTTTCCTCTTGGCATGTGTGTTTGTCCTGAATCCATGGCTTCTCCTTATGTCAAGTCAGTTGATCTTGCCCTGTGTAACGAAGCCATGATGTTTATGAAGGCCAAGGGTATGCTCCCTTTCCTCCAAAAATTCCAAGGACCCGAAGATGATGTCACCCGTGCCTTTGTGAACTCCTGGAACTGGGGCAAGGTTGTGGTGAGGGGGCTAAATTTTAAAATCTCCATTGAGCTTATGAGTGATATCACTAGGTTGTCGATGGTAGGTCGTAACATTCAGCGCGATCATCACAATTGGAAAGAGGAATTGGAGCAATTCCCTAACAAAGGATGAAACATTGGGTGGGATAAGTCGGCCCTCCTTCTCTCGACCCTCCCTGAACCTTGGAATCTTTTCATCATCCCCATCCTTCAATATGTTACTTACGATGATCCCGACAAGCCTCTCCATAGTTTACTATGGGGTCAATTTTGTAAACCACTCGAGGGATGTCAAGCAGGTCTGTATTCTCGACTATCTTTTCTACTCCCTTGGCCTCACTATTGAAAAGAGCAAGAAATCGTCTTACCCTCCCATCTACCAGGGGTTAATGAGTGTCATCTTTCACCATGTCGCTGCGAACCATCCTTTGCCCCAGACGGTCCTTCCTATTACTACCCAAGCCTCGGGTAGTCCTGGTTTTGTCCAAGAGGATGGGACTTCCAGCCCTACCCATAATAGCCCCCCTAAAATGGCTAATCTTGTGTCCCTCCAAAGAGTTTCCCGTAGCAGTCTAGCTAAGAGAGGGCATACTGATGCCCCGACCCCATATCGATCATCTTTATGACTTAAGAAGGTGAAGAAGGAGAAAGGGACCCCGTCACAGCAAATCAACTCTGACACTGAGAGCAAAGCCGAGGGGTTGTCTCCCCAGTTTTTGTTAGACATGATGACCAACATCCTCTCCTCTACAAATGCAATGGTGAGGATCCTCAAGCACTTCAAGGGGCGTGTGACCCAAGAGGATCTGGACGTGTAAGAAATTTTTCTAGGACGGTTTCCTTTTTGTCGTCTAGTGGAAGCGATCTATATAATGGATGGTTATGTGTTTTTTATGGTTTTCAGCTATTTTTTGACCTCTGATGGGAAGGGTTGATGTAGCCCTCACGGGCATCACTATGTTTTTTATTTTTTTGGTAAATCTTCATATGGTACCTAATGTATTAGCCCAAAGGGCTCTCTCTAATGGTAAAGGCTACGGCCTCTCTTATTATAAGGTTTTGGGATCCTCTTAAAAAACTCTTTTTGTATATAAATTAATCTACTTACCAAAAAAAAAAAGTAAATGAAATTTTATAAATTTAATAAACATTTGGAATATAATAAATTCATTTCCCAAATGTCTATTTGATAAAGTAGTTATTTATTCAAACTTCCTTATGAAATTATAAATCAAACCCAGAAGAGGTGAATAAATGAAATAATGTCTTGCCCAATTTATAAGGTTCCAAAACCTTGTCAATGATAAAATCTTAGGGCTTAATATGAAACTAATCTATAAACTTTGTATTTTATGATAATATAAAGTTTATAAATTAGATTTGCTTATAATATTTATCTTTTGAAATATTTATGAAATTAAAATATTCAAAAGAGTAAATGTGATCTCTGATTTGAAATTTGGACTTCTGAAATAAATAGAACTATATTATAAATCAAAATTCCAAATTGAATTTTAGAGATATCAATCCTAGTTTCTCAACCTTATGAAATTAAGGTGAGGAATAGAATATTCATTTATCCCTTCTTAAATTTATTAATTCAAATATTAATTGATGTAATATTTGAATAATAAATTTAATTTATAACCTAACCATATAATTTCACTTTATAAAAATTATGCTAGGTTATAATATATAGTTTTCATAATGAAATAATAAAATATTTTAAACTTTAGAAATTAACTTAATGTCTCGGACAAAATCCATGGATCAGATTTCCATCTACAGAATTCTAAAACCAATCCAATGTTCACCAGTATTCACACAATGAAATCAAATGAATTGATGCAATATTCTAAGGTATACAAATTATTAATAATTTTTAATAAACATTTTATTAATTCCAAATACATTTTGTGCACAAATCTGGATCCAAAATGCTTAAAACAATTTATAAAATCTTACAATAATTTCCATTGTTCTGCAAATGGCTTTCTCCATTTTCCTCCAATGAATGTGTAGCTTTGCTCCTTCCAATTGTTCCTCTCCTTCTCTGTATAAAATGTCCGACCCTTCCCATGAATCTCAATGATTTATTTATAATTTGAAAAGTTTAGTTATTCTGTTTCTTCATCGAGAACGGATTTTATAACTATCTTCTTCAAAACCTTACCCTTGTATTACCTGCATATTGAAACAATAATCATAATATCAAAACAAAACCAAACTTTACTTTCCCGTAACTTTCCTTTTTTTTCAAAAATATTTCAAAGTTCTCATATTGCTAAACTAACCTACTATTTTTTGGTGAAACTGACATCTGGAATATTACAAGTTTGGTATCATTAGAAAGAGAAAATCCATATCTTTTTACCAAGTTTTGAATGAGATCAAACGAAGTTTTCTACCTCAATATATGTCCATTTCAATTTTGCATTAATTTTAGGGTTAACCCTAAAATAAAATTTAGTTATTTAAATGAAAATTAATCATTTAAACCTTTGAAAATGATTTTAATCAAATTATTTGATTCGAAATAATGCAATTAATATGCAAATAATCAAAATATTCAGTTTTCAAGCATTGCAACTACATTCAAATCAAAATACAAATATGTCAGCAATTCCAAAGTGAAAGCAAATTTTCCAAAACCTTGATGTGAGCAAAATTGGATAAAAAAAAATCCCTCGAAATCACAAAATTTAAGGTGGGTCCCTAATTTTGGGGTCATTGTGAAGGACGTCATAACAGGGAGTCCTGACTTGGAATCTTAGAATGCGAGCAATTCTAGCTTGAATATAAGGAGGGGTATTGAAGAAGAAAATAGAAGACTTGCCCTCATTAATCAACTTTCCAGAAGCACCAAGATATATGTCAAGAGACTATCTAATATTACCAGCTTCCCTGATAGTGGCAACTCCCAACAAAGCAGTATCATCAACAAATTGAAGTTGGGAAAGAGGTGGCAAACTACTATCCCACTTCCACCCCTGAATGAAACCCTGCCTGACTTGAGACTTGAGCAATCTTCCCAACCCTTCCGCCTTAATGATAAATAAATAAGGAGATAAAGGATATCCTTGCCTCAATCCCCTTGAGGCCTCAAACAACTCTAATGGCTCATTATTAACAAGAACAGAGAACGAGGAAGAAGAAACACAACTCATCATCCATCTAATCCATTCCTCCCCAAATCCAAAAGTAGCAAGAACTTTCTAAATAAAGGACCATCTGACCCGACCATAGGATTTGGTCATGTCCAACTTAATGAACATAGTTTTCTCCTTAGAAGTTTCCATCGAGTGAATAGCTTTTGTAGCAATAACAATCCCATCCAGGATTTGTCGGCCAACAATAACCCCTCCTTGCTTCTTAGAGATGATTTTGCTCAACCATATCTTCAACCTCTCAGCAATAATCTTTGTGATGATCTTATACACAACATTGCAGAGAGTAATAGGCTTGAACATATCCAAGGAATTTTCTCCCTCTTTTTTGGGAATAAGCACCACAAAGGTAGCATTTAGGGCCCTTAATATCTGTTTGTTCTTTTGGGACTCATGGACCACCTCCAGAAGATCAAATTTGATTAAATCCCAAAACTCCTGATAAAACTCAGTCGAGAATCCATCTGGACCTGGGGCTTTTTCTTTTTTCATCTTGAATACAAAATTTTCCAACTCCTCAAGGGAAATTGGACCCATCAAGTGCTCATTCATATCTCTAGAAACAATTGATGGAATACAGTTTAGAATAAACATTTCATTCTCATCATCTGAGAGGGAGCCCTCCTTGAAGAGAGGAAAAATACCTCTTAGTCTCTTCTAAAATATCTCTGAAAGAAGAGAGCAAGGCACCCTGAGAATTCACAAGAGAGGTAATCAGGTTACCATTATGGCAAGCCTTAACTAAGTTATAAAATAATGTTGTGTTCCTATCCCCTTCTTGAAGCCAATCTACTTGAGTTTTTTATTTCCAAAAAAATTCTTCCCTTAGTTCCCATTCAGCAAGGTCTTTCGCAGCCTCAGATTCCTCAACGAGAAGCTCCTCCGTGAGTCCCTGATCTCTAATCTTCCTTGAAGTTTCTTCCATCCTCCTAAGAGCTTCCAACTTAGCCAAGGAAAGGTTCCCAAATTTTAGTCTATTCCATCTCTTTAATTTATGCTTTACAAATTATAGTCGCTTCATAAAGGAATACATAGCGGTGCCATGAGGAGGTTTTCCAGTGGTCCACCAGCCTCGCATGAAATCATGAAGCTTAGGATCATGAATCCACATAAGTTGAAACTTAAATGAAGGATTCTTCTTTAGCCCTAACTCTAGAGTAGAGAGTTTGATAGGCTAATGATCAGATCCCCTACCCTCTAGAATCATAGAACTAGAACTTCTGTTATTACCCATCCAATAACTGGATATCAGAAACCTATCTAGTCTCTCTGATATGGAAGCTTCCCCACACCTTCTATTATGCCAAGTAAATATCCCATTATTTGGATTAATTTCAACAAAGTTTAGGGCCTAGATATGAGCATTGAAGACAGAAGAAAAAGGCTCGAGACGGTCAACCCCATCGCATTTCTCCTCCAAACAAGTGATAGAGTTGAAGTCTCTAGCCAAAATCCATGGGTATAGGGGAGCCAGACTTCTCACAAAGCAAATGTGCTCCCACAAATTCACTTTACCATTGTAATCAATAGGAGCATACACATTTGTAAGTAGGATGATTTCACCAGATTCATTATCATGCCCAATCATCGAAATAGACCATCTGCTGGAAATCCAAGTAAGAGGAGATATCTTAACTAGATCCCATAAACAAGCGACGCCACAAGCATATCCACATGCACAAATACACTGGCATTACCCCCTTCTCCACAAATTAGGAGTAATATTGAACATACTATCAGTAGCCAATTTAGTCTCCTGAATAAACACCACATCCGGAGAATGTACACGAACCAAATCACAAATAACTTTTTGTTTGGGGATGTTGTTCAACCCCCTTACATTCCATAAAAGGATAATCATTTTGGGGGGTTAGAAAAATAGGAGTCCAATGTTCTCACCAAGCCTGACTCCACCAAAGTCTCCCCCATTAACTTAATCTTATCATGGTCCTTCTTTCGACCCACCTTCATATTCTAATCCGAAAAACTTTTTTTAATTATTTTTTGCTGCAATCCCAACACCGTAGGAGTTTTGCAGTCCAAGGATGATTGCATCAGTTCCTTAGTAGGAAAGGGCATAACTAAATCTGTACCACTTTCCAAAATAGTTTCTCTTCTAGGGCTAGATCCAACCATATCACCTATATTAATATCCAAAGCCCTTTGTTCTTCATTTAAACCCCCTAGATCTGATTCCTTAAGTTCCACCTCAAGAAGAGACATTTGATTCGGCCTTGTTATATTTGCATTAGGTAGCAATATTTCAGGTATCTCCATGCACTGATCAAGATCATCTAATATTTCAAAACAGTTGAGTAGAGCATCTAGCTAGCTATCCTTAAGGTCTTTGTTTGCCTTTCGTCCTCTATTTTGGGCTTTTACCGACACAAAACCTTCCTTATCCCATTCCCCTTCCTTTATCGGGGCTTTTCCTTATCCAACCTTTGTCCAGATCGAGAGGGCCCAGAATTTGAAGCCACAGGCGAGACAAACTGAGGGTATTTTCTTTGCAGTGGTCATATTCATGGCAAATTTGATAACAAAATGGAAGAGCTTCATTGTCAAGTTTTTGAACCCATGTAGTCGATCCAAACTGTATTTCAATAGAATGTGGAATAGGATTATTTAAATCAATTTCAAAATAGATACGGGCAATAGATATTACCTTTTTATCCATTGTCTGTTGTGACGGTCCAACCGGCTTCCCAAAAAGAAGGGCAATCTTATGCAAAATATCAGTTCTCCAGAATTCCAACAGGAGCCATGGAAGTCGAACCCATACTGGAACCCATGATGGTCGCTCATCTGATGGGTTGAAACCCACATGCCAAGGTTTAAGAAAGAGTCCCACTTGGTTATAGAAATAAGTACCCCCTTCAAATGCTTTGTTACGATCTGCAATACAAGAGAAAACCACCATAAAATAGTTGTTCGCACTCAGCATCACCTCCACATCACCTTCAGGATTCCAAGTTTTCCTGATCCAAGCCTCCACAAAGGGGAGAGAAATTTGGATGCCCAAAAATTTACCAATAAGTGCATATTTGGTTAGATACTCCACATCTTCTGCCACTGAGTCTAGTTGAACCACTAGAATCAGCCTGGCTTCACATCGTTCCAAACATCCATTGTTCTTTAACAAGTAGTTCCCGACATGCACTAGGAAATCATGTTCCTTCCATTCATTTTCAGATGAAAAAACATCACTAGCATGCACTCTCTGTGATAGACCCGAAGCCATCACGATATTCCTCTAATTTTTTAGACCTCCTCCAAAAGTTGCTGCCATTCCCGCATAGTTGTTTTTCCTCATCAAACCCTAGCAGAGTAGTTTTTCCTCATCAAACCCTAGTAGAGCAGTTTTTTTCGACAACTAAGTTTTTTCATCATGAAAAACTCTCAATTCATCGTATACCTCAAGAATAGACTAATGATTAATTGTTTGATTACTTTGAAAGATAGGAAACAAGAAAATAGAGCAGGCATAGTCCAAGATTTTCCAACAAAGACAACAAACAAATACAATGGATGAACACAAGAATATAAAGAACAAATGCAAGAATCAAAGATTGAAGACTAAAGTCTTCAATAACCAAATAATGTAATATAAAGAGGTGTTGGAGAATATTACATTATTTGGTACGTGTTAATATGCCCCCATGGTACATTTATGGTACAATTGTAAATATGTATTAGATTAGGGTGAGTATAGTTTAGGAGTGTGATTTATATTTCCTCTTTATGTAAGTGCTCATGTGTAGGATGTGCATGTGTCATATAATTATGTGTGCAAGTGTGGAGAGTGAGAATGTGCATAAGTGTCTTGTAACAGAGTGTGTAGGAGTGTAAAATGTGTCATATACTAAAGTGTGCAAGTGTGCAAATAGAGAGCCAAGATTCATGTATACAAGTGGCAAGGTGAGAACTCAAAAGACATGAGAGGATTTATCTTATGCATGGAATAAGACAATATGCACCTTATGAATATATGAGGAGAGCAATAGTCAAGAATTGAAGAGTCATCCTTGTAAGTCTATATTTTGGAGATAAAGCTCCATGTAATGTATCATTAATGAATATATGTATTTCAAGCATCATACAAAGAAGCTTGTATACAATTTAAGCAATTATACTATAAGTTTTGTTCATGTTATTGAATAAATGAGATTGGCTATTTAATTCATAATATTGTTATTGCTATGAATTTTATGTTCTTTATTTTGGTCATTTAATTTAGTGATTGATCTTATATTTGAGACTACTCAAAATAGATATTGGGACTTGTGATGATCTAGCTAAAAATCCAACAACTTAGCCATGAATCGATTACAATTTCAACACCCCCCATAATCTGAAATGAGTGGCCAAGAAGAGGAGATATTAGTAACAATTATATCACCCCCCATAATAGTTGCTCTAGTGGGCATTTGCATTTTAAGTTAGACTTGTATAGATATCCCCATCATATAAATTTGTTGTTACAAAAATATTTCTTGCACAAGAGTCTCCTTAGGGTGGACCTAGTCACCACTACCACTATTGGACACTCTTGCACATATCCAAAAAATACTTCTGATAGAACTTTAAATGAAGAAGGGAGGTCAATACTGTTGGGAACCTAATGTCCTAGCTATTTAATTGTTGTAACTAGTCATGTTATTAGTAGTAGTTAGTGTTATGACTAGTTAATAAGGCTCAAAGTGTTTTGTCATTGATGTCAAGGTGAAAAGTCGTCATTAATGTCATGGAGCACACCATCAATAGTACCAGGAACAATGCAAAGAGTTGAACAAAAAGGCTCGAAAAATATTATTTTATGAAGGTTTATGGTAAACTCATGGTGGAAGATTAAATGGTTTTATTAAATTCATTATGAGGATATAAAAATCTCCTCACACATTGAGATGGTAGTTAAGATTTTAAAAAGACCCACAATGGAAGATTTATTTACAAATTTAAAGGTTTAAGTTTAAACCCAAGGAAGGCTTTAATCTCCTTAAAGCTAAAGTTTAAAAATATAATTTATAAAATTTAAATTCCTTAGAATTTAAATAATTTATAAATTATAAAGGTTGGAAAGCGCCAACATCATCAAACAAGTGGGAGCACCGACGTCTAAACAACAAAGGGAGTTCATGTATAAATTAATGCCAAAGAAGGATTCAAAACTTACCCCTCGACATTATTAATGCATGCAACAAGTTTGAAACATTTTTGGTGAAATCGTGATCGTTGACGAAGAAGACAAGGATTCACTTGTCTTTGGCGCTAGGTAAAAGACGAAAGGAAAAGAGTTTTTTGGTTAAATTGCAAAGGACACGGTGGTCCATTGGTAGTGCACATTTTGCAAAGGCGTTGGGAGTTGAGGATTCCATGATCGATTCGCGTGGATGATTGGTATGGTTGACTTGAGCGCCAAGGAAAAGTTTTGATTGTGTTTGATTTTGAGCGCCAGGTGTGGTAGAAGGAACACGAGGTGCTCGTGGAGTGTTAAGCATGCGTCTAGCGCATGCAGTGGCTAAGTCCACGACTAGAGTGCTTGCGAGGGTAGATATTGTGGGTTCAAATCCCACTAAGTGGCAAAGGTAATTTTTGATTAAATTTTTATATTGCCCAAAGTTTTTGCTAAGGTGTTGTTAGGAGTTATAAGGGTTTGTGGAGAATTATTTTTTTGTGTTGTTTGGAGTTATAAGGGTTTGGTGAAGAATTAATTTTGGTAATTAATTTGTGTTGTTAGGAGTTATAAGGGTTTGTGAAGAATTATTTTATTGGAAATTATTTTGTGCCATTTGGAGTTAAAAGGTTTTTGAAAGAGTATTTTATTGAGAAGTGATTTATGTTATTTTAAGGAAAAAGGATTTGATTCTTTCCAAAGTTCTTTTTGACATTAAAATTGATTAAAGAGGTTTTGAGTTATTTCGGTGGCAGTTGAAATTATTTTAGTTGGGAGTTTATAAGGTGTTATTAGATAAATATTTTATGTATGTTGTTGGTTGTTTTTGAAAGGTCGAGTGATAAGGTGTAATTGAGTTTTTGCATTATATTGTGAGAAAGATTTATCTTCTAACCTCTTTAAGTTTGGCATAGAAGTGATTGTGTTTGTGGCAGATTTACAAGATCCCTTCACCATCAAGAAAAAGGTATGAGCACATTCTTCTATAGTTGAGTTGATTGATTGGTTTTCTGGAAAATAAGTTTGAAGTGAAAAGGACTTGATTAGGGTTTCCTATTGAGTGTGTTGAGTTAATGCTTCAAGGTTTTCTGGAATAAAGAATTGTTGTTAAAACCTTGTTTTATAAGCATTGTTGTTGAAGTCATTGATTGAGTGAAGAACTTGAACTAGGGTTTGAAAAGAACATGAGTACCATAGCTATGTGATTATAAGCATTGTTGTTGAAGTGAGTTGTTGAGCAAAGAACTTGAACTAGGGTTTGAAGAGAACATGAGTATCATTGTTATGTGAGAGTTGTTTTATAAGCATTGTTGTTGAAGTGAGTTGTTGAGAAAAGAACTTGAACTAGGGTTTGAAGAGAACATGAGTATCATTGTTATGTGAGAGTTATTTTATAAGTATTGTTGTTGAGCATTGTTGAAAACATTTTGAGTGAGTGATCATATGCTTGAACTAGGGTTTGTGAGCAAATATTGTTTCATTGAGTGATTGGTTGAGTGGAGTTGGTTGAGCCTAGTCAAGTGGATATGTGAAGTGATTGTTCAAGCTCCATAAAATAAACTATTCTATATTCTGAATTGATTTGAGAAATTGATTGAGCATTGAGTTGTATTTGAAGAATATTGAGTCTCTAACAATTATCCTTATGTTTCTAAGAGAGTGATTGAGCATTGTGATGAGTATAGAACATATTGAGTCTCTAACAATTCTCTTTATGTTTCTATGAAATTGGACAAGTTTTGTGTGGACTTGTTGAGCAGATTTGAGCAAGTTCTATGTGGACTTGTTGAGTAGATTTGAGCAAGTTCTGTATGGACTTAGTGAGCATATTTGAGTAAGTTTTGTGTGGACTTGTTGAGTAGATTTGAGAAAGTTCTATGTGGACTTGTTGAGCAAATTTGAGCAAGTTCTGTGTGGACTTGTTGAGCTGATTTAAGCAAGTTCTGTGTGGACTTGTTGAGCATATTTGAGCAAGTTTTGTGTGGACTTGTTGAGCATATTTGAGCAAGTTCTGTGTGGACTTATTGAGAAAATTTGAGCGAGTTCTGTGTGGACTTGTGGAGCAGAGTTTGGTGCAGATTTGAGGATAGGTTTGTGCTAGACCAAAGATAGAGATAGAGTAGATTTGTGCTAGACTGAAGGACTAAGTTTAGTGCAGATTTGAGACAGAGCTTTGAAGATGACAGAGCAAAGATGACAATAGTCTCCAGTGGATAAAGATCCATTAACCAGGGTAGAGAGGACAAGTCTTCTAAGTGGGGACAAGAGTCTTTAGTGGAGAGAGATCCACAAGCCAGTGCAATGGAGGCAGTAGTCTTCTAGAGGATCACCAAACCAGAGTAGAGGAGAAGGAGTTCTCTTGTGGATAGATATCCAAGAACTTGATTTAGGGGATTGGTATCTCCTTTGGACAGAGTTCCATAAACATTGTAATAGGGAAAGGATTCCCAAGAGATTGATTGAGAAAGTTGTAGTAAAATATTTTCTCCATGGAGTAGCCCACATTGGGTGAACCACGTAAATTTGGTGTCTCTATTGTGTGTGATGATTTGTGCATTGCTTTGGTTATTGCTATTGATATTGCCATTGATTATATTGGATAATACTATTTGGGAAAGAAAAGTAAAAAGTGGTCTTATACTGTTCACCCCCCTCTCAGTATAAGCTTGTGTTCTTCACAAAGTATAATTGGGGGGTTATGGTTTATAAGATATTGTATGGTTTCTTACTATATATTGGATTGTAATGAGAGAAGAAGAGAGGACAATTATATTTTTTAGTTAGAAGTTTTGAAGGAAGTAACCTCATCGAAGTGGCCTATGATAGTGTAATATTTCAACCAATCAATAAAATGCATGCTTCATTTCCCATTTTGGTGTATATTCTCTATGTTCATTTTTTTGTTTTAGGCATATTTATTTCATCTGGTATTATAACACTTTCTAGGGTTGCTTTTCATAGCATCATGCAACTAATTTATGCAACAACAACCATAGATCTGAAAAAAAAACTCATTATGGTGCTTAAACAACACCTACAATAGGTTAATACCCTTTTGCAAGATTGAGTGTAAGTCTGAACCACTCAACTCGGGAATGTAATTGGGCCAAAATATGCCCAAAAATCCATTTTGAGTACCATAGGAACCCCCAAGTAGCTACATATGAGTGTGTCACCAGTGAAAAGGATAAATGGTGGTATAATCTATTTATTTATTTATTTATATTTTTGAGTGTATAGAAATATTTATCATTTGGAAATAAATATATGAGTGGATTATCAACATAACTACCCATATTGGTTAAGTTGATGATACCTAGAGAGTGGTACTTAGGCATCAATTATGGCCTATGAGATTTTTTCCTTAACCTTAGGAAGTTTTAGTATGAGGCTTGTTACTTAGTTCTTGATATCTTCAACTCAAAGCACTTATAAACATCTCGAAGCATCCAATTCATTAGGCTACTCTTCTTCAACCATGCACACCCAAGCCAAAAAAAATTCATACATGCTAGGGTTTCAAGATTGTATTTCTTCCAATTTGTGAATATATAGGGCCAAACAATATCATGCAAGTTAGAGTTTCAAAACTTACTATAAAATCAATTCTATTATTTTTAGAACACATCCCACACCCCCCAAAAAATAGAAAAAATTCATTAAAAAAAATCAAATAAATTGAAACTACAATTTTTGCTTAATTCACTTATTTTCCACTTTAGAAAAATATTGTCCTTCTCTCATTCCATAAATTAAAAAATATCCCAAAATCCTTAATTCCCCAAAGTCAATAAAACCCCTCTTTTGAGGCAATTTTTATTGATTTTGACACCTACTCTATTGCAATCCTCTCTTTGAGTTGATCATTTGATATATAACCATAGTAACACTTTTCAAACTCCCTTTTTTTTCCAATATGGCCCCAACTACCCATTATAAAGAACTCTCCTTGGAAAATGTGAATGGAGACCTTAATAAATCAAGGATAGCCTCTCATATCTGAGCAAACTTGATAAATTGGATAAAATTAAGGAAATTGAGTCCAGTATCCTTGGCTTAGAACTAAATAGGACCAATTACTGAATCCATTCTCATAGTTGTTGCTACAAAGACAATCCTATTTGGGACGAGGACAAGCTTTAGGTTGAGGACAAACACTAGCCTTAGGTTCAAGATAGGGACCAGCTTCAGATCCAAGATAGGGACACACTTTAGGGCTTGAAATACCTGCATTTTAGCCACCCCACCAATGATCAAGTAAGTTGGACTTCCCTTACTTTGATGGAGATAAACCCATTAGTTGGATTTATAGGGTTGAACAATATTTCTCATTAAATAAAACTCCAATTTGGCAAAAGGTACCCATTGCTTTCTTTAATTTGGAGCATGAATCCATTTGGTGGTATAAGTGTCTTGAGAAGACCTTTGACATACCTACTTGGGAGGAATTTTATAGGAATACGCTTGTTCATTTTGGACCTAGTGCATATGAAGATTTTGTGGGTGCATTAACCAAACTTTGATAAACCGGATTAGTCTATGACTATCAAACCCAATTTGAAAAAATAGAAAGTAGGATAGAAGACCTAGATGATGCCTTATTTCATAGTTATTTTATTAGTGGACTAAAGGAGGACATCACTACAAAAGTGAAAATGTTCAATCCTCAAGATATGATGTCTGCTATTGACTTAGCTAAATTGACTAATGATAAATTTGTTGTTCAATGATGTACCTACAAACCACCACCACTTAGAAATCTACCATTTTTTCATGCACCCAATCATAATATACACATGATACTTATTAAACATTTGAATGAGGCTGAGATGAAGGCTTATTGTGACAATAGACTATGTTATATTGTGATGAAACATACTTCCCTAAGCATAAATGTGTGGAACAAAATTATATCTCTTAGATGTGGGGTCAACCGTCAACTCTTACTTTTAAAGATTTTGATCCACCCAAAGACCAACAATCAGAGTACATGGAGGAGCAAGACATCCAAGGGGATCCAACACCAAAAATTTCTATGCATGCCTAAGCAAGAATTACTATGCCTCAAACCATGAAGGTTCAAGGGTCCTTCATGAAGCATCCCTTCATTTTTCTCATTGATAATGACAATACTCAACTTCTTTGATCCTCTAATCACCAAAAAAACATAATGCTATGTGTATACAAGTTCCAACTGTGAAGTCATGATAACCAACATGAGAACACTATCTTGTAAGGAAAAATATAGGAATGTTTGACTCTCAATAGGGGACTATAACTTGTAGTCAGATATGCTTTTCAAACCTTGGGTGGGTATGATGTGGTTTTGGGTGCCCAATGGTTACACACATAAGGACCTTTCTTATGGGACTATCAAAATATGGATGCAATATATAGAGAATGGACATCAATATACTCTTCGAGGCCTTCAACCAGGGCCATTGAGCATCATAAGATCCCACTACATGGAGAAGATTTTAAAAATGGTTCTTATGGCATTGTGGCTTAAGTTTGTACCATGAAGCTTATAGAGTTTATTGACTCATTGCAGTTTATTGAATTAAATGAACTCTTGGGCCACCATACCTTGGTCTTTAATGAGTTGCATGAGTTTTCCCTTTATCATTCACTTGACCATACCAATTAGTTGTTCCTACAAACTACGCCCCCTAAATTTATCCCTACCACTATCCCTATATGTAAAAAATAGAGATTAAAAATATAGTGAAAGAATTACTCCAAGCAAGGATTATTCAGCCAAGAGTTAGTCCCTATTCTTCACCAGTCCTCTTAGTTGGAAAGAAGGATGGTTCATGGCATCTCTAGGCGAATTTCAAGGAGTTAAATAACATCACAACCAAGGATAATTTTTTAATTCCAATGATGATGAACTTCTCAAGGAATTGCATGGGGTCTACTTCTTTTCAAAGCTGGACCTACAATAATGATATCACTAGATTTATCTCCAAGAAGAAAATATCCTCAAAATTGCATTTTGCACCCATGAAGGTCACTATGATTTTTTTGTCATGCCCTTTAGCCTTACAAATGCCCCATCCATATTCTAAAGCTTGGTGAATGAGATACTTCATCCATTCCTTAGGAAATTAATTATGGTTTTCTTTTATGATATCTTGGTCTATAGCAAAACATGGGATGAACACTTAGTTAACTTGGATTAAACCATCCAAATTCTAGTTGACAACCAATATTTTTGCAATAATTCCAAGTGTTTCTTTGGGAAACTTGTCATGACCCTCCCCTGGCCAACTTTTTCATATATAAAATTTATGAATTATTATGTTATCTTTAATGATATATTGTATACCCAGGTGTAGTAGGTGAGTTGGAGAGGAGAGAGCAATCCTCCAAGGGAGGTCCCAGGTTCTAATCTCCATCCTACCAAAAAGCTAAATTGGGTACCCAAAATCCAATTGATAATTTTGGTGCAGGTAGGGTTGGGTGCAACCCCCGGGTGACTTTGACGGTGTAGAACCCCCTATTCGTGGTCTCTTAGACCAAGGCGGCCTCGCAAGGGGTTTTTCGCTTTAAAAAAAAATGATATATTGTATGATTTTATGAGGTTTTTATGACAAAAGGTATGTTACTCATAGACTTATATGGGTGCAGGAATAAATACCTTCACCAGGGGAGAAAGATAAAGACTTATATAGTCAAAATGACCTGACATGTGTTATATCTAGTTTAGATCTAGCTTATACCTTTGCAATTTGATATGTCATCACTGCATTTGCATTTATGATTTGACATCCTTCTTTGATAGCTTATCTTTCTAATGGCAAATTGCTAGATTTTCAATAACCCTCCTCTAGTCTAAGATTTGAAAAGAAGAGTTTCTTTTTCATAGGGTTATTAAATATTTTAAAATGTTTATGATTGGAATATCGTCATTAATAATTGATATTAGTGGGTGACATAATGAAAAAGATAAGGAAATAATATTTATTTGATAATAATGTTTAAATACGATAATGACCATGGAATTGTTATTTGTTGATATTATTGTTACTATCAAAATTGCTTTTGAGGGATTTGCTTTAATTCTATGATTTTAATTATGATGGGTAGGTAGAGAATGAGGGTTTCGATAGAGTGTAAACTATAAATTTTTATGGCTATCAATCATCAGAGCACCTCTTGGGTACTGTGGAGGTTGAGTGCTTTGAGCACAAGCAATGGAGAACAACGAAGAAGGCCCTTTGGGGCCAAATATTCAGGGGGTCTATGGGCCTCCTAGAGGGTTATCAAGAATCCAACACGATCATGCAAATATTATGTTCAACAAGGATAATCTTCATGACACCGATTCAAGTGAGCAACAAGCAAGGTGAATAGGGGAAATTAATATCCAATATCCCTCCATGCATGTGGACCAACAAATCCAACAAAATGAACAGGTATTGAACGAAACAGATCACCCTTTTTAGTTCATAGCACAAAATAAGGAGGAAGGGTATCCTCTTCGCAAGTACAAACAAGGGCTAAAATGAAATAGAAACAAGATTCAAGAGTTGGATCAAGCAAAGGGAGATAACATATTGATGGCAGATTTAGACCTCGACAAAGCTACAACTACGGCTAGGGCACACAATAAAAAAGAGCCAATCATAACAAAAAAATCCAAAGGGATGGAGCCTAAGGACCTCCCTCCAAAACTAAATTTTAAAGAAGCAATCAGTGCAGGACCATCCCAAATAAGAGGGAAAAATAGCCAACGACTGCCAAGGAAACCATTGAGGATGTCGAAAATTGATCCAAGGAAAACAGAGATGGGTTGCATGAAAGCAACTAATGGATCCCCATTAGTGGAGTTGGCAATGGAGGATATCCAAGAGTGAATAGACACTATGGAGAGGAGAGGACTAATTTATTGGTTCATGGGATTTCGATCGAATCTTGCTACCGTCAAGCAATGGGCTGCCAAAAACTGGAGAACTAAAGGTGAGTTCCAAATCTCTATTTACCCTAATGGTTATTTCCTTGCTATGTTTACCACTAAAAAATATAGGGAGGATATTTTTCAAGGGGGCCATGGTTCTTAGGTAGGGCAGGGCTTTTCATGAAGCCCTGGCATACCAAGTTCAAAGCTGAGGAAGAAATACCATCAACTGCACCTATCTGGGTCCATTTATTTGGCCTCCCAGTAGAATACTGGAATCCAAATATTTTAGCAGCAATTGGAAATTCTTTAGGAGTCTTCATGATGATAGTTGATAGCACTCAATAGTTGGATCACATGATCTATGCAAGGATTTGTGTTCTTATAGACTTTGACAAACCACTTCCAGAGAGGATCACTTTACAATATGGGGAAGAATTATGGGAGCAACAAGTAGACTATGAAAATATCCCTTTTAGATGTAGAATTTATCATGAATATGGCCATCTAGCCAAGGATTGTCCTCAAAATATCCCTAATAAAGAGAAAGAGGATGAGGATTTAGCAGGATTTCAAATCCCCAAATAGAAGAATTAAAAAATATATATAACATCGAAAGATAAAACAATAATTTCACCTAACATATTTGAAGTTCTATCTGTAGATGAACAATTAGATGAGGAGGATGACAAAATGGAAGCAATGATTAAGGAAACACAGTATGATAAAGAGAAGGAACAAGAAGGAATGGTTGATGAAATCGGAATAAAAGAAACTACCCTAATTTTGAGAAACAACCGAGGAGAGCCATCTCATCCAGCAATGGATCTTCAAGAAAAGAACAACATAGAAAATTTAAATAAGTGCAAAACTAAAAGCCAAATTCAAACAACAAACAAGTCAGGTCCTCAAAAATATCATATGGATCCCAACAATAGTGCCTTGGTTCCAAGTAATCATCCTATAGCCCTTATAGGAATGAAGCAAGATACAAATAAAAAGATGAGGATGGATACCAACCAAAAGGTAGGACGTAAATCCAACCAGCATCATATGGCAGAGGAAGATCAAAAGTTAATTGAGGAAGGTAAGGTAGCAGATCTTACCCAATACTTCAAATCGGGTTAATTATGAAGATTATCACTTGGAATATTAGGGGACTTAAAGGAAGTCCTTCTAAACAATCAAAAATTAGAAGAATGATTCAAAAAAATCAGCCTCAACTTCTCTTTCTTCAGGAGACAAAGGTTTCTATTGATGAAATGGAAATTATAGCAAAAAATATTTGGCCATCCAGTAAAGTAGTGTCCCTCAACACCCAAGGGGCCTCGGGAGGAGTGGCAAGTCTTTGGGATCCAAAGGAAATTATAGTACAATGCATGATGGGGAGTAAGGGAATGCTAGCAGTGGTTGCCCAAAATAGAGATTCAGATCAGGTTATACTTTATATAAATGTCTATGCTCCATGTACTATAGAAGAGAAATGAACAATATGGAGAAATATAGCTTCTATCACCTCTCAATTCCTGGAAGCTTGGGCTTTGATAGGAGGAGATTTCAACTCTATCCTTTCTTTAGAAGAAAAAATGGGAGGAAGTAGGAAGTTGGATGGGAGTTCAGAACTCATGAAGGAATACATGGCCAACCTTCATCTAGTGGATATCAAGCCAACCAATGGTTTGATGACTTGGTCCAATAGAAGACAAGGCTCAACATGCATTCTTGAAAGGCTAGATAGGTTCTTGCTTTCAGACAAGTGTTTAATACAAGGACACATCCCAAAAGTAAAAATCTTAAACAATGTTGGATCTGATCATTGGCTAGTTTTAATTGAAGTGTGGAAAACCAAGGGTAAGCCAACTCCATTTCATTTTCAGTTAATGTGGCTCAGAGATGAATCTCTCAAGTCAAGGATACAATAGTGGTGGCAAGAAGGTAAGCCAAGACATGGTACTAAGATGTATTATTTTGTCAAAATATTGTAGTATATTAAATTTAAAATAAAGACTTGGAATTGGGAGGAATTTGGAGATGTTAGGGCTAAGAAAAGGGAAGCACTAACCTGAATTGAGGAGCTGAATGAGAAAATTCATCTTGAGGGACTCACAAAAAATAGGGTGAAGACAGAAATTAATCTTTTAGCCCAAGTGAAGGAATGGGACAGAAGGGAAGAAATAATGTGGAAACAAAAGTCAAGGATTCAATGGCTACAAGATGGAGACCAGAATACAAGTTTCTTCCATAAGTCTCTCCTAGCCCGAAGAACTCATAACTTTATCCCCTCATTGAAGAATGATCTAGGAGATATAGTCCACACATGGGAAGGCATGTCATCATTAGCTGTGAATCATTTTTCAAACCTCTTTACAACCCAATTGCTTGACCCAAAAGCTCAACAAGAAATTCTTTAGGCTATACCTGTTCTTATTTTTGATGAGGAGAATGTGGCCCTAACTGCTCCTATAACTAAGAAGGAACTACAAGAGGTAGTTTTCAAAATGCAAAAGGGGAAAACCCCAGGTCCAGATGGTTTCCCTATTGAATTTTATCAAGAATTTTGGGATGTTTTGCAAGATGACATTCTTGAGGTGGTAGAAGAGGCTAGAAAGGCTAAAGAAATCCTCAAAAATATCAACAAGACTTTTATAGCTCTAATTCCTAAAGCTCAAGAAGTGGATAACATTACTGGATATAGACCAATTGCTTTATGTAATGTTATTCTAAAAATCATTTCAAATATTATGGCAGAAAGGCTCAAACCTTTGCTTCACAAGATCATCTCTCTAGAACAAGGAGGATTTATCGAAGGATGACAAATAGTTGATGAGATAGTGTTAGCCCAAGAAGCAATTCATTCTATGGAAGCTCAAAAATCCCCCTCCATGTTCATTCGATTGGATTTATCCAAAGCATATGATAGGGTGGATTGGCACTTTCTCATCCAAGTTTTGGAAAAATTTGGATTCTCTCAAGAATGGACAAAATGGATCAAAGGTTGTATTTCCTCAGTTTCTTATTCAATTATTCTTAATGGATGTCCTACTCATTGGTTCTCAGCTTCTAGAGGCATCAGACAAGGAGACCCTCTTTCTCCATATCTTTTTATCATCCTAGCAGAATGTTTGGGAAGGACTTTTGCTAAGAATCAAGATTGTCAGAGGTTAGAAGGAGTTACTATAGCTAAAGGAGTCAGACCTATCACTCATTTACAATTTTTTGATGATTCCACCCTTTTGGGGAAGGCAACTATAAAGGAAGCAACCTCAATAAAGCAAATTCTTCACTATTTCACTAGAGCCTCAGGGCAACTTATTAATGAAGACAAATCTAAAGTTCTTTTTTTCATTGCTCACCCAGAAAAGAGATGTTGATAATGGATAGATTAGGATTCAAAAAAACTTCTCTCCCAATTAAATACTTGGGTGTTCCAATTAATCTGGGTAGCCAAAAGAAAGAGCATTGGAGCTAGTTATTAGAGAAAGTGAAGAACAAAATAGGTAGTTGGACCAACAAATGGCTTTCATCAAGAGGTCGAATAACTCTTATCAAATCAGTTCTTCAGTCTATCCCAATATTTGTTTCAGCAGTGTTGAACATCCCCAAGTCAGTGCTCAATGAACTAGACAAAATTAGTCATAGATTTCTATGGAGAGGTTCAAAAATGGAGAAGAAATGGGCCCTAGTAAGGTGGGAGACTCTATGTCTTCCTACTCATGAAGGGGGTTTAGGTCTCAGATCGGTAGTCAAGAATAATAAGGCTTTGGCAGGAAAATTATATTGGAGATTAATTAGCCACCCCAATGCCTTATGGGCCAAAAATCTAAGAGCCAAGTATGTAGAAAATAAAGATCCATCTAACTTAATTCATCATCAACTACCTTCTAGAGGGTCCCCAATTTTAAAGATCTTAAAAATTGGAGAGGAGTTGATAAAGAAAAAGCTCTTTTGGGTTACACAAAATGGTCAAAAGATAAATTTTTGGATAGACTCTTGGGATGGGCACCTTCCGTTGTCAATCCAACATCCGAAATTGAGGCCTATAATGGAGAAAATGCATAGGATGAATTGGATAAAAGTTGCCAAATACTATACAGATCAGACAAGAAATGTTGAGGTGGGAAGGTGTTGGATCCCAGTAGAAGAGTGGCCAATCCAACTTTTTGAAGCTCAAAAAAGGATATTCACAGAATCCTTCAAATGAGATCGCCTTCATGGTCACAAGTTGAGGATTGCATTGGCTGGAATAGTTCAGGGTATGGTGAGTACATTGTTGCTCAAGGCTACTTAGCCTTAAGCCCTATTAATCCCCATCAGGATCAAGATCTTTTCAAGCAGTTATGGGCTCAAAATTTATGGCCAAAAGTCAGATTTTTTAGTTGGTTGTTGCTCCATAAAAGGGTTCTCACAGGGGAGCAACTTATGAAGAAAGGTTTTAATGGGCCCTTTCAATGTGTAATGTGTTGGGATAACAATGAAACTATTAACCATTTGTTCATAGAATACCCCATAGCTGCAACATTATGGAAGATGATGGCTTCCCTTCTAAAATTAAGATGGTCCAATGAACAATCCATAGAACAACTATGGAGAGATTGGAGCAAACAAGAAGGAAAAGACTGGTATGTGAACCAGATAGTTTGGACAAGGATGACTATTCTTCCCTGGAACATCTAGAAGGAGCGAAACAAGTGAATCTTTCAACAAGAAAGTAGGGACATCCACTATGTCTGGCTAAAGACCATAGAAAATGTGAGAGAGACTATCGAGTATTTATTAACTCATCCTCACAATTCAAATCAACTATGGGAACAAATAATGGCTCGATTAAAGATAAGAAATGGATTAGCCCATCATAGAAGGAAGAAAGGGACCGACCAAATGATGGATAGAACTCAGCAATGGCAGCCTCCCCCAAAGGACTTCATAAAAATCAATACAGATGGAGCATCCAGAGGAAATCCTGGAAGAGCTAGTATAGGAGGGATAGGTAGATTGGAGGATGGTACTCCAATTTTTACTTTTGCAAAAAAATTAGGAATTCTATCCAATAACTTAGCAGAAGGGTAGGGTATTCTGAGAGGTTTGCAGGAGGCTCTTAAGATAGGGTGGAGAAGGGTGATTGCAGAATCAGACTCTCAAGTTATGATCAATTACCTAAATTCAACTTCAGGGTCTAAGAAGATTGATTGGAGAATCCAAAAGATTATAGATAAGATTAGGTTAATCATAAACAACTTTCAAGAGGTTGTTTTCAATCATGTGCCTAGAGAACAGAACAAAGTGGCAGATGCTATGGCAAATTGGGCTCTTGACAAAGGAAATTTTAAGTGCTATGGTTATCCTCCTAGGTGGTGGCCAGAACAAATTAGGACTGATCTTCTCCTTGTTCAATCTCTTGATGGCAATGCAGGAAGCTATGTTTAAATTGATAAGTAGTGTAGAGCTATTTCATGATAGGCTATTCTTCAACTCTTTCCTTGATAGAGATTGTCATGGGATTTTTCAATAGCTCCAATGGCTTAGTTAGTTTTGGGTGTTTTTGTGTTTGTTAGTGTTGTTGTTTTTAATTATTGTTGTTGTTTCTGTATGTTTGTGTTATTTGGTGTTTTGGTGTGTGAGTGTTTTCTATGTTTTTGTTTTTGTTTGTTGTTTGTTGTTGGTTGTTTTTTTTGTTTTATTTTTATTTTTAGGTTTTGGTTGTTTTTGTTTTTCATGTTTTTGTTGGTTGTGTCTTTGTAGCATTTTGTTGTTTTTGTTATGTTTGTGTTTTGTTATGTTGTTCTTGTGTTTTTTTGTGTGGTTCGTGTTGTTGTTTTTTATGTTGTTTTTTTTTGCTCTTTTTGTTGATTGTGTGTTTATTTTTTTATCTTATTGTGTGTGTGTGATTGGTTGTGGAATTACTAAATGAAAATGAAGTTATATCAAGTTGGGTTTACTTTGGAATATTTATAAATGATTTTTATATTTAGGATTAATCCATGGAGAGAAATATTGAATTGGTATTTAAATTATGATATATCTATTATGAAGAAATGATCTATAAACAAGGATAGATTTGTTGTAAAACAAGCTATAGTATGGTTGCTTTGTATTGATTTAAGTTGAAATAGTCTTTGAATAGTGTTGATGGGATACTTTTAAATATATGATAGTCTTAGATGATTAAAATATTTACCTATATTTAGAAAGCTATTGTTATGTCTTACTATGGGAAGGTTTAGTGATGTTTTGCAAAAAGGACTATTTCATTATTAGAACTATAATAGCTTAGTTTATTGTATTGAAAAACATCATGAACCATTTGGGATTTGAATATATAAATATTTGTTGAGTAGTTATGCTTTGATGAAAAAGACAAATCTATTGTTTTATGTAATTAGATTATGGATTGGGCATGGGACCCAACAAATGGAAAGGAACTTATGGGGGTTCCACAATTGCTCTTTTGAAATAAATTTACTCAAGAAGAGAACTCTTGAGTAATAGTAGATTGATGAATGAATGGGGTTTAATGGGAGGGACTTTTGAAAAAGGGATTTTACAAAATTCTTGTAATAAAAGGACATTAGATTTAACAAGATTCTTATGCAATAGATTAAGACTATGGTAAAAGGAATAATGAATTCCTTTTTGTAAGATTGACTAATAGACTTGCAATGAAAATAAATATGGACATTTTAAGGTTAGATTTTCTCCCAAAAAGGGTTCCCAAGATACATGATGTGTCATTTGTGCATCTTTTATAGAATTTGATATGGAATTATTATAAGCATTTATTGATCTATTGCTATGAATTGTATATAAGAAAGAAATGGATTTTTTTACTATGCAATTTATGGAAAGTAACAATGTAAAGAAATATAGATGGATAAATTTCCTTTATTTCTTGCAATAGAACATGGATTATGCATTTATGGCTTCTAAATTTGAAAATATGAAATAAAAAGGATAAAGTTATTTTTCAAAGTGGCCTTAGGGTTTGGGGATCCTATCTTAAGAGGTTTTTAGAGTTCTAACCTAATTAGACCCCTAAGGTTAGGATCGGAACTAAGGGAGATGTGATGTGACAATCCCTTAGGGTTACAATGGGAACTTTAGTAATAAATCACTAAAGTGTGCTCCAAGAGATGACGAGCTTAGAATTCCATTGTAACTAAATTCATGTGATGAGTACTCCAATAGATAGTGAGATACACATGTGATAGAGATGCAATGCAAATGATAGTCATAGGAACTGTTAGTCAAAAAGTGACTAACTACAGAAAAACATCTGATGCTCCTTTTTGCATATTTTCCAAGAGGACCGAAGTGGCCCATATGCTAAATATCAAAGAAAATGCAAAACACCGCAAGGAGGAAAAAGTGTCGCGATATCGCGACATGTTGCATTTTCGCGGTTCAAAGCAAAAAGAAAAGCAAAAGGGAAAAAGTGTCGCGATATCGCGACATGTTGCTTTGTCGCGGCCAAAAGGGAAAAAGTGTCGCGATATCGCGACATGTTGCTTTGTCGCGGCCAAAAGGGAAAAAGTGTCGCGATATCGCGACATGTTTCATTTTCGGCAAAAAAAGAAAGAAAAGTGTCGCGATATCGCGACATGTTGCTTTGTCGTGGCCAAAGAGAAAAAGTGTCGCGATATCGCGACATGTTGCTTTGTCGCGGCCAAAAGAGAAAAAGTGTCGCGATATCGCGACATGTTGCTTTGTCGCGGCCAAAAGAGAAAAAGTGTCGCGATATCGCGACATGTCTCAGTTTCACGGTTCATAGTGAGGAGAAAGAGCAAAGGGCAAAAAGTGTCGCGATATCGCGACATGTTGCATTTTCGCGGCTAAAGAGCAAGAGAAAGAGCCAAGAGGGAAAAGTGTCGCGATATCGCGACATGTCTGCTTTTCGCGGTCCAAAGCAAAGAGAAAGAGCAAAGAGGAAAGAGTGTCGCGATATCGCGACATGTCTCATTTTCACGGCTGGAAGCGGCAAAAAAGCAAAGCAAGGAAGAATGTCGCGATTTCGCGACATGTCTCATTTTCACGGTGGAGGTGGCAAAAAGAGCAAAGCAAGAAAGAATGTCATGATTTCGCGACATGTCTCATTTTCGCGGTTGGAAGCGATAGAAGAGCAAAGCAAGGAAAGAATGTCATGATTTCGTGACATGTCTCATTTTCACGGCGGGAGGCAGCAAAGGAGCAAAGGAAGAGACGAATGTCGCGATTTCGTGACATGTCTCATTTTTGCGGCTGGAAGCGACAAAAGAGCAAAGGAAGAGAAGAATGTCGCGATTTCGCGACATGTCTCATTTTCGCGACGGGAGGCAGCAAAGGAGCAAAGGAAGAGACGAATGTCGTGATTTCGTGACATGTCTCATTTTTGTGGTGGGAGGCAACAAAGGAGCAAAGGAAGGAAAGAATGTCGCGATTTCGTGACATGTCTCATTTTCGCGGTTGGAAGCGGCAGAAGAGCAAAGCAAGGAAAGAATGTCGCGATTTCGCGACATGCCAGCTGTAAAGGAATAAAGTATATTTTTGGCAATTGGAGACGAGCACTGACATCAGGTGCTGATTTTTGAAGAATGGTCTATTGATTATAACCTGGCAGGTCCACTGGATGATTGCCAATCTATCCAATCTATGAGGAAATCCGTTGTGTATTGTTAGAAACTATAGATGATTGCTTGTAAAATAAGTAAGATGTACTTAGGAAAAGATACTCTTTTAGGGTATATATAGGGGTGAGCGACTCCAAAAAAAGGGTCGGCTCTTGGACGTTTACAAGACTGTGTGTACGTACTTCGAATACAAGCAATAAAATCACATCTCCCATTGGCTTCTGGTTCATATCGTGCAAGTGTATGTATTAATGTTCTTTATTTTTGCTCACAATATTGAATTGTAGATTGAGTCTGTTCTTGTATCTGAACTTTCGCAATACATAAATCATATTGCTGGAATAAGAATCTAATATATACGCATGCTAAACGAAACATCAGAAATCATATCTGGAATTATATAATTTCTGCTTTGGAATGTGTTTTTAAATGCTTTGGATAGAAGTAAGTAAATCTGTCTTTGATGTTGTCTAACTTGCACCATATAAAATTTCTAGCTTAGGCTATATTTCCCTTATCTCTTGTTTCCCCTTTTCTCTAAAAAACTTCAAAGGAACCAGACCTTCTCCGGAGACTAGACAGATGATCTCAAGCAAGATCTGTCTATTCAATGTTGGCAAAGTCTAAGGCGCATCACTATTAACCGAAGGCAGATTTTGTTCCAACAGTTTTTGGCATGCCCGGTGGGACCAGCAATCCCACAGTATTGTATAAGTTTTGGTGTTTTACCTTCAGAGCCTTTTGTTTGCAAAATCTCAAGAAAAATCACCTGGCGACTCCGTTGCATTTAGACCATAAAAGAAAGACCTTGTCTAGAAAGCCTTCTGGTTATATAGCCATATGATAACCGGATCCTGAGCTAGAAACTCTGAAGAACCTATCGAGTTTTTTGAACTACATCTCGAAAGCCTAAAAGCACACCCTGTGCTAGCCGCAAGATCAAATCCGCCCGACACCATTAGCACCTCTTTAACACCCGTTGTAGGAGTGTCTGCAAGCAATCCTATAGCGGTTGTAACTCCTTTAGCAATCATGGCAGCCGCCCCTACCCCAGCGCATCTTGTATGGAATCAAACTGGCCCTTTGAACTTGGGAACACACCACCAAATTCCACAAGCTGCATTAAAAGCCTTACCGACCTTTGATGGAATAGGCAAAACAACAGATGAGCACTGTTTAGATGTTTCAGCGCTAGCATCTATTTATAACATCACTCAGGAAGATGTAATGGTCAGATTGTTGATTATATCTTTGAAAGGAAAGATGCTCTATTGGTACAGAGCGCTTCCCGCTGGATCCATTACTTCTTGGGCAGTACTAGCCGGCCGTCTGGTCGATGAATTCAATATACATGCGGATCCTTTCACATTGCTGAATCAATTCACTGTCATTGAGAGGCATCCACAAGAAGAAATCCAAGATTTCAACATCGGGTTTACCAAAACTCGTGATAGAGTACCGCAAGGCCTAAAGCCCACGGAAGAACAAGCTATATGCTATTATCTAAGGGCTTTTGATTCGGAGCTCAGTATGATAATAAGGCAATCCCGTGTAACCACTTTTCTTGGGATCTATGTAGAGGCGACAAAGGGCGAAGCTGATCTCATCGCTACAAAAAGATATCCATCAAAAACTCTATTGCCAATTTTACCAGAGTTTTCCCAAGCGTCAATCTCTAAACTGCCTGTACTCCCATCAATGCAGGCCCTCCCAGCTATAGCTGCACCTCCTGCATTCCGTGCATTACCAGCCACACCCCTTGCATCAGCTCCCCCCAGTGATCAATACACGACCATAATTAATACAATGAAGGCATTGTCAAATGAAATGGCATCCATGAAAAAGAGAGAGGCTGAAAGGAGTTTTTCGCCAAGAAGGTTCCCTCAGGTAACAGGAGATGCAACACAATCAAGCAATAGGGGACATGTAAGACCGAGCACGGTATATACAAATGAGACAGTGGAGGCCGATGAGCCTCCCACTGATTCTAACTCTTGGTGTACTACATGTAACGATCCACATGGGGAAAGTTCGTGTATAATACACCAGCATTATGTACAAAGTATAGCGGTTGAAAAGAGTAAAGAAAAAATGAAAAGCCGTGTAAATATAATTAGAGAGGAGGACCACAACTTCATGATGCCTACGGTAGAACAGGTTTTAGTTTTGACAAGATCAGGTAAGAAACCACTGCAAGCAGACCCTAAAGAGCTTCAGCCATTGGATGTTTCCCCTGCTCCCAAGGAAGTTCCCAAAGAAAATCCTAAAGGAAGTCTCCCTCGGGAAAGAGAATATCAATTTCCAGCCAAAATTCAAGGGCAAGAAACACACAAAGAATTTTTTCCTCGGGGGGAAAATGAAACCCAAGAACGGGCTAGGGAAAGGTTGAGTTTCCCCTCGTTGACAAAAAGGCAAAGAGCTGAAGCTACCCAGGGATACAAAAATAAATGTGAAACTTTTGCCAAAGAAAGAGAAAGGATAGTTGATTCACCTATATTCAGTATAGTGGAGGAAATGAAAAAGACTCCTTCTAAGGCAAGTATGTATGATGCTTTTCAAATCCCAGGTCAAATCAATCTCCTACAGGAATCCCTAAGGACAATGAAAAATGGAGGTGGGACTGCATCATCTTCGAAAATGGTTCTAACGAACTTGACATCTGCCACTGGTAAGAACAGCCCCCCCCTTTTATTTATCCCTTCAAATGAAAGGATGGGTTGTCCACAACTGCATGATAGATTCAGGCGCTGCTACCACTATGATACCCAAAGCAGTATGTGATATTATGGGAATGGAGTACACTAGGAGCAGCACAGGCGTCCTACAGTTAGATGGTACTCCAGTAAAAACTGTAGGAGTGATAAAGGATATTCCCATACGGCTGCATAATTTGCCTCAGATGACAGTCATACAAGAGGTAGTAGTCGTAGACTTGGAGCCCTATTTTGGTATGTGTCTATCCAGAGAGTTCACAGCAAAGATAGGAGGATACTTATCCTTAGATTATTCTCATTTGGAGATACCTTTCAAAGGTAGAAGGGTCAAGATTTTTAATGAGAAACCATCGACGTTTCATGTAGAAAGGATTGGTGAAACTGATCGTGTAAATATGATGACTGAAGAAACAATAGAAGAAGACCTGATGGAAGAAACATTAGAAGAGCTCCAAGGCGAGGACGAGTTTTCTCTACAGAACTTTAATGCCATGATAGAAACAGAAATAGGAAACTATTCTATTGAGAAACCAAAAAGAAAATTGGTACCCTCCCTAGAAGAGGATGGTTCCGTGAATCATTTGTGGAAGCTTTTCTTTGATGGGGCTAGGTGCAAGAATGGAGCTGGTGCCGAAATAGTTTTGATTTCTCCCACTAGAGAGGAAAAGGTTTTCTCTTACAGGTTGACTTGGAGTTGCTCCAACAACACGGAAAAATATGAGGCCCTGTGCTTAGGGTTAAGAAATGCTGAGAAATTGAGAATCAAACTAGTTACTCATCTATGGAGATTCAGAACTTATTGTGAATCAAGTCACCAAAAAAGGTATAAGTAAACAGGATTATTTGAAGGCTTACAGGAACAAAGTGTGGGATCTCTTAGAGGCCTTTGAGGCCCTAAATATAAAGTTTATCCCTAGAGAACAGAATACCCACGCAGATTTGTTAGCTTCAGTGGGAGCTAATTTTTGTCCTGTAAGTAATGTTATTCAGAAGTCTAAAACTGTTAGACTTATATACGAGGCCTTGATCACTGATAAAAATATTTTTCGGCAAGTTTTTGAAAATGATGAACAGTGCTTGGATTTCTTAATCCCTGAAATGAATTGCTCGACCAGTCGGGATCTGCGGGATGAAGAGGAAGGGAACCGAGATCGGGAGAAGTGCGTAAAAAAGGAGCTAAGCCTTTTAGGCAAAAGCAAAAAAGGAATTATATGTACAGTATAATATAAGCATATTCAGACAATATTTGTAAATATTACCATTTTTTCGGCCTTAACACAAAAAAAAATATTTTCAGTCGTAGCCAATCAGAAGTCGACATTTTTTTTGAATAGAGATACTAAGGTATAAAGGGAGTTTTGGCGAGGTAATGTTCACGTTTGATCTAAGTGCATTTTCCTGTGTTCTTTGTCTTTCTCTGAAAGATTCTTTTTACAACTGCGTTGTTGACTCCGATACCCAATGGATAAAGGCCTGGTTCAAAATTTTTGCAAGCAAAAAATCCCCGGAAGGCGCCAAGAATGTTAGTCAAAAAGTGACTAACTACAGAAAAACATCTGATGCTCCTTTTTGCATATTTTCCAAGAGGACCGAAGTGGCCCATATGCTAAATATCAAAGAAAATGCAAAACACCGCAAGGAGGAAAAAGTGTCGCGATATCGCGACATGTTGCATTTTCGGTTCAAAGCAAAAAGAAAAGCAAAAGGGAAAAAGTGTCGTGATATCGCGACATGTTGCTTTGTCGCGGCCAAAAGGGAAAAAGTGTCGTGATATCGTGACATGTTCATTTTCGGCCAAAAGAGAAAAAGTGTCGCGATATCGTGACATGTTGCTTTGTCGTGGCCAAAAGAGAAAAAGTGTCGCGATATCGTGACATGTTGCATTGTCGTGGCCAAAAGAGAAAAAGTGTCGCGATATCGCGACATGTTGCTTTGTCACGGCCAAAAGAGAAAAAGTGTCGCGATATCGCGACATGTCTCAGTTTCGCGGTTCATAGTGAGGAGAAAGAGCAAAGGGCAAAAAGTGTCGCGATATCGTGACATGTTGCATTTTCGTGGCTAAAGAGCAAGAGAAAGAGCCAAGAGGGAAAAGTGTCACGATATCGCGACATGTTGCTTTTCGTGGTCCAAAGCAAGAGAAAGAGCCAAAAAGAAAAAGTGTCACGATATCGTGACATGTCTCATTTTCGTGGCTAGAGGCAGAAAAGAGCAAAGGAAGAAGAATGTCGCGATTTCGTGACATGTCGTATTTTCGTGGTGGAGGCGAAAAGAGCAAAGCAAGAGAGAATGTCACGATTTCGTGACATGTCTCATTTTTGCGGCTGGAAGCGAAGAAGAGCAAAGCAAGGAAAGAATGTCACGATTTCATGACATGTCTCATTTTCACGGTGGGAGGCAGCAAAAGAGCAAAGGAAGAGACGAATGTCGCGATTTTGTGACATGTCTCATTTTCATGGCGGGAAGCAGCAAAAGAGCAAAGGAAGAGAAGAATGTCGCGATTTCGTGACATGTCTCATTTTTACGACGGGAGGCAGCAAAGGAGCAAAGGAGGAGAAGAATGTCGTGATTTCGTGACATGTCTCATTTTCACGATGGGAAGCAGCAAAGGAGCAAAGGAAGAGAAGAATGTCGCGATTTCGTGACATGTCTCATTTTCGCGGCTGGAAGCGGTAGAGGAGCAAAGCAAGGAAAGAATGTCGCGATTTCGCGACATGCCAGTTGTAAAGGAATAAAGTATATTTTTGGCAACTGGAGACGAGCACTGACATCAGGTGCCGATTTTTGAAGAATGGTCTATTGATTATAACCTGGCAAGTCCGTTGGATGATTGCCAATCTATCCAATCTATGGGAAATCCGTTGTGTATTGTTAGAAACTGTAGATGATTGCTTGTAAAATAAGTAAGATGTACTTAGGAAAAGATACTCTTTTAGGGTATATATAGGGGTGAGCGACTCCAAAAAAAGGGTCGGCTCTTGGACGTTTACAAGACTGTGTGTACGTACTTTGAATACAAGCAATAAAATCACATCTCCCATTGGCTTCTGGTTCATATCGTGCAAGTGTATGTATTAATGTTCTTTATTTCTGCTCACAATATTGAATTGTAGATTGAGTCTGTTCTTGTATCTGAACTTTCGCAATACATAAATCATATTGCTGGAATAAGAATCTAATATATACGCATGCTAAACGAAACATCAGAAATCATATCTGGAATTATATAATTTCTGCTTTGGAATGTGTTTTTAAATGCTTTGGATAGAAGTAAGTAAATCTGTCTTTGATGTTGTCTAACCTGCACCATATAAAAGTTCTAGCTTAGGCTATATTTCCCTTATCTCTTGTTTCCCCTTTTCTCTAAAAAACTTCAAAGGAACCAGCCTTCTCTGGAGACTAGACAGATGATCTCAAGCAAGATCTGTCTATTCAATGTTGGCAAAGTCTAAGGCGCATCACTATTAACCGAAGGCAGATTTTGTTCCAACAGAACCCAATCGATTGAAGAAAAATTTCTATGGGGGATGTCATTTATTGAAACCCCGATGGATTGTTGAACGACGATATGGGAGATACCACATGCGAGACAAACACCTCTATTAAACTATCCAAAGAATAGTTTAATGGTGCACAATAGTTTTACACTAAAAGAGGTGTGAGTAAAACTATAAGAAGCTTACGCCTGAATACTAGCAAATAATATATCTCACTAGTAAGGGGATTTGGCATCCCTTTTCTTAGATGAACGATATAGGGTTAATCCACACGTTATGGTCAAAATGTCCATCAAAAGAAAGAATATAATCAATGGGGGCTGACTCTATTACTCATCTACGATTTGTTAAATTGACCTTGGTCGATAAGGCAACAATAAAAGAGGCATCCAAATTTAAAATGATACTTAGAGCCTTCACAACAAAAATGGGTCAAATGATCAATGAAGATAAATCAAAGGTCTTATATTTTCATTGCTCTCCCAGTCAAGAGGCTATGTTATTAAATAAGCCTATATTCCAACGAATTTCTCTTCCAATACCCTATTTGGGAATTCCACTCAATTTGGGTAGGCAAAAAAAAAACTGGGTATGGCTAACAGACAGGGTGAAGAACAAATTAGACAAGTGAACAAATAGATGGCTATCATTAGAAGGAAGAATAACCCTGATTAAAGTTGTACTTAAATTCATACCCATATATCTTTCATTAGTGTTGAGTGTTCCCATAGATGTATTGAGAGAACTCAATAAGATCTTCCATCGCTTCATATGGAAAGGTGCAAAGGAAACTAAAAAGTAGACCCTTCTTAGTTGGAAGAAAATATGTTGGCATAAGGAAGAAGGGGGACTAGGTCTCGAGACTATAATTAAAAATAATAGAGCATTAGTAGCGAAATTATATTGGAGACTGCTAAAGAACCCGAATGAGCTTTGGGAAAAAACCTTAGAGTGAAATATATAGAAAACAAAGGACCGAAGGATATAGTTCGATCAACACTACCATTTAAAGGTTCCCTTGTCCTTTAAGTACTAAATATATGAGAGGATATGATAAGAAATAAATTCTTCTAGATTATACATAATGGAGAAAAAGCTAGGTTTTGGTTGGACTCTTGGGATGGCTCTCCCCAGTGATAACATAATTTCTAGAATGGGGACCCATTATAGAAGAATTACACAGAGTCAATTGGTTGACAATGGTAGATTATAGTAAATTGATTGATAATAGCTAGGAAGTGGGGAAGCAATACATTCCTATCCTACAATGGCCAATACAACTACAAGAATCCAAAAGAGTGGAAATTTAAAGCATTTTAAATAGAAGGTCTTGTTCTTATTCTCAGGAAAATGACTCTTTGGGATGGGGTATATTTAACCAAAGGGAATACATAGTTTTTTTAGGCTATCAATCACTTACTCAACCCCACAAAAGTCACCTCAAGAATATTTTTAAGCAGATTTGGAAATAGAAATTGTGGCCTAAGGTGTGATTCTTTGTTTGGTTATTATTACACAAAAGGGTCCTTATGGGGGATCAAATCATGAAGAGGGGTATACATGGACCATCTAGATGTGAGATGTGCTCGAAAGATTTAGAAACCACAGATTATCTCTTCATAGATTACCTTATACTGGTAAAACTTTGGAAAATGATGGCGTTACACTTAGGAATTAGATGGCAATGATTGAGGTCTCTTGAACAAATATGGAGAGAATGGATAAATCAAGCAGGAGGAGGGCTAGATTATAGACAATTGGTGTGGAAAAGAACTTCTCTTCTAGTCTTGAACCTCTAGAAAGACAAAAACAATAAATTTTTTAATCAAAACTATCGACACAACTAGCTTATCTGGAACAAAACAATAACTAATCTGGTAGAGTCCATCCAAAACACACTCAAGAATCTCCAGTTCCCAAGTGACAACTACAACGAGATCCTTACTAGATTAAAGATAAATCCAAAGTGATATATGCCATAAGATCACAGCTGACCAAATTTTAGACAATGAAGTTGACACACATCCCTCAAGAACAAAACAAGGTAGCAGATGCATTGGCTAATTGAACTCTAGATAAGGACAATATCATTTGTTATGGAGTTCCCCCCAGGTGGTGGTTGCAACAAACTAGGGAATCCCTTATGGCCATTATCCATTCGGATGATTTGCTTTGACTTATTGTTTAGTATTTTTAGGTTTTATGTAGCGATAATATAGTGTTGTATGTATAGGAGTAGATCTCATAGTGGAAGGAAATATCACCTTTGTATTGTTAACAACTGGTTCAAACGTGTATATGTCAAAAAAAGGCAAAGATGTACAATTTGTTGATATGAATAAATATAACCTTTTTTAACCAAAAAAAAGAGAAAGAGGCATAGTTAGAATGAATATGTGTCTATTGCACAATAGGAGTAGTGGAGACAAAAAAACATTTTTTATGGAATGTGAAGTGTACGAGGATATTACGAATGAATACGAGAACACTTTAAAAGTGAACTTGATGATGAAAGTTTTGAAGATTTGATAATAAAAAAGCCAAGGGAACTTCTCATAAAAATCAACATCAAAAGAAACACATAAAAGATGATAAGAGGATAGAGAGCTTCTTAACTTTCTTGAACAATTATTTTATATGAAAATTGTAAACGATTATACTTTTTTTTTACTTTGCTGAACATTTTTTCCCTTGGATGATGTAAAACTTTTAAACTCTAAATAGGAGGTCCAAGGTTCAAATCAAATCCAAAAGAGAGTAGGGTTATGCACCATAAAAATCTTGGTCCCATAGACTGTTTTGGTCTTGTAGATGTAAATAAAATCATTTCATTTATAAGTTGAGTTTGACTTACATTAAAAGCCTTTTATAGAGTTTCCAATCTCAAAATGATTTTTCATTCCATGGCCTTAAATATAAACTATCTCTTCCCTAAACCATAGATCATCATTTCATCCCCCATTTTTAGATTGAGAAGATGATGAAAGAAAATAAATTATTTGAAAGAAAAGTTAGGAAATAATTCAAACTCAATCCTCACTTCTATTTAATCCGTTCATTGAACTTATGTAATAATCTTTTATTTTTAAAAATAATATTATATTCTATCATCTCTTCCTTGATAATCACATTTAGAGAAACATCCTATGCATGAATTAAAATTACAATAGGGTCTCCATGGGACACCCATATGGTTAGGGCATTGGGCTTTCCTTTGGGAGACCCAGGTTCAAGCCATCGCGAGGTGTGTGCGTGTATGTGAATGAGCTTGTATACAAAAAAAAAAAAAAAAAAAAAAAAAAAATTACAATAGGCTTGTTGTTATTATTATTTTTCAAACAAAACATCTTACTTTCGACTAGGACATTCCCCTCTAATTAAAACTTTCCATAAATAACTTTTTTTTTTTTGTTACCTAATTTTTCTTTCTAAAATTCTTTAGTTCTTTAAATTTCTTTAAAGAGTTGAAACAAAACTGTAAAGGTGAAGCTGGGGCTCTTGCTCCCTACCCACCCTAGTTATTTTTCAAGATTCAACTAAATTTTTTAACAGTTAAATAAGTACTAAAAAATTTAATATATAATGTATTTAAAACTATTATATATTACCTTATAAATTAAAAATAGTGTGGTTGTGACCAACTCCTATGTACTAAAAATAAAAATAAATTTAGGTTCAAACCTTAGCGTGGGTGAGTGTGTGAGGTAGGGTGTGTGGTGGCTTTGTGTTAGAATTTCGAATTGATAAGTATAACTCTCGACTTTACGATGGGTCATGGGTGGGAGGAGATTGCTCAGCCTGGGTGAGTGTGTGAGGGGGTAGGGTGTGTGGTGGCTTTGTGTTAAAATTTCGAATTGATAAGTATAGCTCTCGGCTTTACGATGGGTCATGGTTGGGATGAGACTGCCCAGCCCTATATGTCTGTCATAAGGGTTTTTCACAATAACCAAATAAAAAAAAAAAAATATTTTTTATTTATGTTTCAAATCTTTAAATATTAGCTTTAAAAAAATTATAAATAAATTTTTTAAAATTTAAAAATTACAATATATTGACCTTTCAAGACATTAGTATGTTTTTAAGTTTTTATTAAGATGATTTAAGTTCAAAAATAGTCAGATAGATGAGTTGGTATGTCTTTAAGTTTTCGTCAAAGAAACTTGCAAGAAACCTAAACCATGAGATGAAAAACCTAAGTTCAAACCACAAGACAAAAAAACCTATTAAATTCAAACCACATAATAAAAAAACCTAAATTCAAACCAAAAAATAAATATGAATGACTATATTATATTTTTAATTAAAAAGTAATAACAAGCCAAATGATCAATTATACCATGACTTTGTAGAATTAGAGAAAACCTACTAACCACAAGACAGAAAAAACCTACTAAATTCAAACCAAAAACCAAAGACAAAAAAACCTAAATTCAAACCAAAAGATAGATATGAATGACTATATTATATTTTTAATTAAAAAATAATAACAAACCTACTAAATTCAAACCACAAGACAAAAAGTCTAAATTCAAACCAAAAAAATAAATATGAATGACTATATAATATTTTTAATTAAAAAAATAATGACAAGCCAAATGATCAATTATACCATATGACTTTATAGACGTAACCTACCTGGACTCCTTTTTTTTGGGAAAGAAATTGCAATGGTCATGGTCTAAGGGTCAACCTCTCTTGTCTCGTCCACGCACGCGCCTCTGAATCTGATGCGCGATCTTTTTATTTATGCGTAGATGATAACGAAGGTCGCTGTGATGTCAAACAGTTAGCAGGTAACTTCTGTAACTTCGTAATAATGGGGCGGTGTCAGATTTAAGATATTTTTTTATCTTCATTCTTAGGCGAGGAAACAAATTCTCTCCGGGCCCTATGGGGAAAAGACATCTGGCCCTTTGACATCCCGAGCGGCGAGAGGAATCGTCGGAAGGCAACAAGACGGATCGAGATTCGATCCCTCCACAACAAATGTTTGGTTCCAAGTGCCGAGTGCGCCATTTTTATATACGCATTTTTTGACTTTCATGGTCCCTTCAATCTTCTGTCAGTCAGAAACGCAGAGAGCCTCAAGATTATTATACATTGTAAGTCCTAAATTGGCCCGCCTACAAGGAGGATCAGGGTTGGAATCGTCGCAGCTATCTTTTTCCCGCGGGTTTAGGAGATTTTGCAGCATGGAGTCGTCCAGTACCAGCAATGCCGATGGTTGCAGGGAAGGGGCGTTCGGGCAGAAATTGTTCGTGATGAGACACGGAGAAAGAATGGACAACTACGATCCGCAGTGGATTCGGACTGCGCTGATGCCGTGGGACCCTCCGCTGACGGTCAAAGGGAAATTGCAGGCGTGGAATGCGGGCAAGAGGCTCAGAATGGAGGGGGCGAATATAACTAGGGTTTTTTGTTCCCCTTTTCTGCGATGTGTGCAAACGACGGCGGAGGTTGTTAAGGGTCTTTGCGCTACAGAGGAATATGAAAATGCGCCCTCCGGCAAAGATGTTGCCATCGATCCGTCCAAGGTTAAGGTGAGATTTAAAAAAAAAAACTGTAATGGCGTGTTTCTGAGGATGAGATCTAATTTTGAAGCTAAAGACTATCTATTTATATGTTTGTTTGTTTGGTTTTAGGATTTCTTTTTCTAAATGTGTTATGTAATGGCGGGTTTACGAAGAATTTGCTATCTTCTATAGATTGGTTTGAACTTGGAAAATGTCTCTCGAGTATTTAAAATGCTTAAATGCGAGGTAGTTTTTGGTATGTAAGTTGCCTAATTTGTGTTTAAATGTTTTGTTTTGCAAAGGCGGGCTTTAGAGGTATCTGGTAAGGCTGATTTAAGATAGCATTTAAAAGATAGTTGCTATAACAATGGTGTTAAGGTAATTTATCGTAAGTATTTGCAAAACTTAAAGTATTTCTATCAAGCTTATCCGTTTTCTGTTAAAGGCCAAAGATGACAGGATGTAGAAGTAGATAGAAATTATAAATTTATAACAGTTTTTTAAGGTCAACTAAGATATATATTTTTTTGAATAAGTAATGTATGGTTTCTATTGAATAAGTAATGTATGGTTTCTTTATCTGTCTTTCTTATCAAAGAGATTTGTCATCTTCTTCACTGGTAAGTTTCCTCAATCAATTCCTTTTTATCATTTCATACAGATGCCTTCCGAAATTGGAATTTTGTCAAGATAAAATTCAACACTATGAATGGCTAAAATATTTGCTGCCCATTTTTCATATCTATAAATATATATATATTGTCTATAACATTTTCAGAGTTTCTTAATAATTTTTTTAGGGTTCTTATTCATGCCCCTAATATTCCAAGATATTATTTTCATTGTTATATTTTGTTTTTATTTGTGGGTTTAGCCCCACTTCTTGTTAACACTTGTGATATTTGCTTTTGTTTTCCCATATCAATATCCCTTTGGGTTTCTTTTTCTCTTTTTTTTCTTCTTGGGTCTTCCTATTTTTTTTCATTTCTACCAATACTTTCATCTTCATCCATTTCTTCAATCTTCTCACACTACTCAAAGTAAGACTTATCATCTATAGGTTTGTCTTGTTGTGCATGATTTGTAGAGCAAGGAATAACCTCAAAAGCACATTCTTCTATCAATATCTCTCTGTTTTTTTTTCTCTTTATTTTTGCTTCTGGGGTCTTCCTCTTTTTTTCATTTCCAGCAATACTTTCATCTTCATCCATCTCTTCAATCTTCTCACACTACTCAAAGTAAAACTTATCATCTATAGGTTTGTCTTGTTGTGCATGATTTGTAGAGCAAGGAATAACCTCAAAAACACATTCTTATTTATATTGCCCTGGAAACCCTAAAGTACGAGGATGCTCTTCCAAAGCAATTACCTTCATATTCTGCCCTAAAAACCCTAATTTGTTACAAACTTCTTCCATCCTCATTTCTTTATTATGCTGCTCTTGAAACCCTGAAGTGCAAGGGATAACCTCTATACCACTTTCACTTTTCTTACCAAGAGAGGATTCTATACTACTTGAGGAAAATGAAGATGATTTATTTCAAAAGATCTTGACCTCTTCTGTTGTCTTTGTGTTTAGAAATTTCTCTACATTTACCTTTGAACTTTTAATTCCTTTTGAAATTGAACTTGCATATTGTACTTTCTCATCCCTTTGAAGATTACATTTTTGTTTCTTCTAATTGTTAATCCAAGTGAGTGAGGACGGCCTTTTATATAAGATGTTGTAGATAGGCTTTCTTTGCCCCTTCTTTAGGAGTGGAATATCTTTGATCTGATCTACCTTCTATTAATGTATGATTTCCTTGCTTTGCCTTGAAGTTTTTCTTATGACTAAATTTTTTTGTCTCTTTCTTCATAGTTTTCACTTTGCAAACTCTTGCCAAGTGGCCAGTCTCATAACAATTGCGGCAACAAAATGCGATGTTTTCATAATCCACTTGTTGATCCCATTCTCTTGATTCAGATTTAATCTTAATGGATTGTGGCAAAGGTTTTGAAATATCCATAGCAACACATATTCTGGTATATATAACATGCTTCCGCTCCTTAATAGTTAGTCCTTCCTTGATGAATTCTCCTAGGGTATTTCCAATATTCTTCAAAACATCTTTATTGATAAGCTGATATGGAAGTCCAAAAAGCCTAACCCAAATTGGAAGCTTTTTAATAGTTTCTGTCTCAATAGAAAATTTTTCATTCCATGGACTTAAATAAAGGGTATATCTCCCTCTAAACCATGGGCCACCACTCAATATTTTATCCTTGAGTTCTTAATTAGAAAAGATGACAAGGAAAAAACCTTTAGGAAGAAAACTCACAGATCTATGGAACTTACATATCCACTTCAATTTGATCCAATCTTGAATCTCCAAAAACCCTGGCCAGGATCTATGGAACTTACATATTAACCCCTTGCTTTTCAAAACCATTATATCATGCTCAATCATCTCATCCTTGATGGTCACTTCTGGTGCAACATCTACTACTTGGATCAAACTTTCCATATATTTGTTCTTCCACTTATCTTCAACTTGGGCATCCATACTTCCAACTAGGGCATCCTCACTTCCCATTAGGGCTTTCAAATATGACTTTCCTTCCAAACTAACTAGTAGGGTTGGAGCTCGCACCTGATCCCGGCTCACACCCGCTCCTAGTGTTCCTTTGCTTTGACAATTTTTTGGAAACAATATTTGTCGCATTCATGGTAAGGGTTTGAAGCATTGATACACTCCGAATGAATCCACTGCTCTTTCGCTATATTTGAAGATCTCAAGATTGGCTTGCACTCGGCCCCAACGTTTCTTTGCTTCAGCAAATTTTCGAAAACAATATTTGCTGCATTCATGGTAAGGGTTTTAATCATTGTTATACTCCGAATGAATTTACTGCTCTTCTGCCATATCTGAAGATTGGCTCGCACTCCCTCTTAGTTTGCACTCTTACTTATTCAACTAAGTTTATATTATTAAATTAAACTACTTTTTAACAAGCGTTTGGCATAAGTGTGTTTAAAGTTTCTTATGAAAGTGCAACTATTGATTTCTACATATTAAATGGATTTAAGGCTCTACTTTGGACTGGCTTTAAAGGTTTATAGATTTATGAAATGGTGTTATTGAGCCACACTTTTATAGGATGTATCATCTACTTAAAATGCAGTGTTACCAGATCCATATCTGAATTTGTGGTGATTTTCATTCTTACACAAACAAGTTCTAGTAACATGATTGGACAAACAAGAGTCGATGGCAAATAAGTTTTTAGAAAATAAAAAATAAAACTCAAAACTTATCCTATTTGTGTAATTCATTCCCACATCTAATTGATGTTGGCAATTTTGGGTACCTTGAGTACATTGCCTTTGCCTAAGTTTAGTTGTTGTCATTGATGTCAAGGAGCTATTGGTAGATGTTGTTTTTGATGTCAAGGAGTTCTTGGAGCAATTTGTTTTTATGTCTAAGGATGTGTTTTGATGAAGGTTTCAGCTGGTCAGTAAGTCTCCAAGAAAATCGAAGTAGCCCAGTTGCCAAAAATCCAGAAAAAGATAAGTTAGAAAAAGTTTGCAGGCTGCTGGAAAAACTGTCGCGATTTCGTGACATGTTTGAGGAGAGAGAAAGTTTGGCCAAAACTGTCGCGATTTCGCGACATGTTTGAGGAGAGAGAAAGTTTGGCCAAAACTGTCGCGATTTCGCGACATGCAGGAAGGCAGAGGCAAAGCGGGCAAAAGTGTCGCGATTTCGCGACAAGTTTGCGAAGAAGTTGTACGGAGCAAAGTGTCGCGATTTCGCGACAAGTTGAGGCGGCGAGTGGGCGAGAAGTGTCACGATTTCGCGACAAGTTTCGAAGAAGTTGTACGGATGCAGAAAGTGTCACGATTTCGCGACAAGTTGAGTTGGCAGTGTTGAGTTGCAGGAAGTGTCGCGATTTCGCGACAAGTTTCGAAGAAGTTGTACGGATGCAGAAAGTGTCGCGATTTCGTGACAGGTTGAGTTGGCAGCTTGCAGTTGGCAAAAGCGTCACGATTTCGCGACATGTTCCAGTTTCACGAGCAGTTGACAAGAAAGAGCTTAAGGCAGCGAAAGCGTCGTGATTTCGCGACATGTTTCATTTTCGCTAGTGCAAACCAAGAAAAGGATGAAGGAGCAAGAGGTGTCACGATTTCGCGACAGAGTTGCTGATGACGTCAGCTAAAGGCAAAGATGTCACGATTTCACGATAGTAGCGGAGAAGAAGGCTTTGAAGTCCAGAGCGTCGCGATTTCGCGACAAGAATCATGATGACGTCAGCAAGAGGCAAAGGTGTCGCGATTTCACGACAGTAGCGGAGAAGAAGGCTTTGAAGTCCAGAGCGTCGCGATTTCGTGACAAGAATCATGATGACGTTAGCAAGAGGCAAAGGTGTCGCGATTTCGCGACAGTAGCGGAGAAGAAGGCTTTGAAGTCCAGAGCGTCGCGATTTCGCGACAAGAATCATGATGACGTCAGCAAGAGGCAAAGGTGTCGCGATTTCGCGACAGTAGCGGAGAAGAAGGCTTTGAAGTCCAGAGCGTCACGATTTCGCGACAAGAATCATGATGACGTCAACAAGAGGCAAAGGTGTCGCGATTTCGCGACAACAGCGGAGAAGAAGGCATTGAAGTCTAGAGCGTCACGATTTCGTGACAAGATTCATGATGACGTCAGCAAAGGCTATAGTGTCGCGATTTCGCGACAACAAACCAAAGAAGGTGTACGGCAGACAAAGGCGTAGCGATATCGCGACATGTTTGAGTGTCGCACGAGAAAAGCTATAGAACAACAGAGGCGGTTGAAGCCGACGAAGTTAACCTTGGCCGACGAAGTATAAGGTTTTACAGTCGACGTGTTAGAAGGTTGAACAACTGACTAAAGAACAAGATTTCATCTTGAGATTGTGAGTATTAAAGGAGGACTGTTGAGCAATTTTGGTAATCGATTGAGGTGTGCATTCGAAGAGTGGCGTTCGCAGAGTTAGTGCGACAAGTGAGGTTCGATCATCGAAAAATAGAGAGAGTGAAGTTCGACTGCAGCATTAGAGTGCATTTCGTTGAATCTTCTAAGTGTCAAAGACTGTGGTGATGTTTGTGCGAAGAATGTGCTACTGTTCATGAGAAGACTGTGCGAAGAGAATGAGTTGTTGTGGTTGCACATAGGCGCATAAGTTGTTGTGCGTTCGAATGCTGCAGTGATTGCGAAGATTATGCAAAGGGTGGAATTTGATCTAAGGACAACTGTGATTGCAACTGTGTTCACGCAGTCTGTGTAAAAGAAAGCAAAGTGCGCGAAGTAGATGCTGCTGTAATTGCGAATAGTTGTGAAGGACGAACGATGATATTGCTGCTGTAATTTTTGCGAAAATTGCACTACTGTGTTTGCGTAGAAGTTAAGAAGATAGTGCGGCTGTAATTTAAGAAGACTGTGTTGCTGTAGTTGTGCAGACAAAGTGAAAAGTTGTTCTCCAACCAAGTGCAGAAAAGAATAGAGGAAGAGGACAGAATTGTGCCAGACCGAAGGACTGTGTTTTGGTGCAGAAAAGAGGACCAACTTGCTGTGACAGAGTTGAGGACAGAGATCTCCAGCCAGAGCAGGGAAGACAGGTGTCTTCCGTGGAAAGAGTTCCACTTGCTAAGGGCAAAAGAGATAGAGGTCTTCTAGAGGATCACTAGCAAAGCAGATTTAGGGGAAGGTGTCTCCTTTGAGCTGAGGCTCATAAACATTGTAATCGGGAAGGATTCCCGGAGGTTTTGATATAACTTTTAGAGGAAAAGTTTTATCCGTGGAGTAGCCCACCTTGGGTGAACCACGTAAATTGTTGTGTCTCATTGTGTGTTGCTTCTTATGCACTGTTTTACTACTATTATTACTGCTATCTTATTCTGCATGTTAATGGTTTGAAAGTTGTATTGATAGATAAAGTTAAAAGAGGTCTTATACTGTTCACCCCCCCTCTCAGTATAAGCTTGTGTTCTTCAATTGGTATCAGAGCCAGTGCCTTCGAAAAGTTTAACAGCTTGAAGGAAAATTTTACAAAGAACACAATGGACTACTCGAGTGGCAATGCAGCACCTATTCTTGACGGATCAGATTTTGGTCTGTGGAGTGCAAGAATGAAAGTCTATCTAATGGCTCTCGGTAATGAGGTATGGGAAGTTGTTGAAGATGGGTATACCATTCCTGCAAATGGTCCTTACACTAAAGAAGACAGAGCTTCTACATCACAACAATTCAAAAGCCATGAATGCAATCTTGAAGGGTTTACAAAAGGCAGATCTCACTAAAGTTATTCATTGCAAGACAGCTAGTGAAATGTGGAAACAATTGCAGGTTGTTCATACAGGTGATGCAAATGTTCGAAAGGCCAAGTTGAGACATTTTAAAGGTATGTTTGAACAACTCAAGATGAATGATGATGAAAATATTAGTGACTACATGCTCCGGATGGATGAAGTTGTTAATTCTATGAAAGACTTAGGTCTTGAACTTGCTGAAAATGATGTGTGTGATAAGATTTTAAGATCCCTTCCTAATAGATTTAGTGAAAAGATTTCTGCTATTGAGGAAGCTAAAGATTTAGATAAATTGAAAAAGGATGAGCTCCATAGTATTCTTGCAAGCATTTGAGCTGAGAACTCAAGTAAAAGTTGATGTAAAGAAAGAGGCAGCTTTCAAAGCTATCAAGAAATCGAAGGGCAAACAGATTCAAGAAAGTGATGAGTCTTCTAGTGAGGAAGAGGCATATTACAACAAGAAAGGCAAGTTTTCCGAGAAAGCACAAAAGCAAGAAAAATATAAGATGTTTCAACTGTGGGAAATTTGGTCATTATGCGACTGTACTGTTTCTAAAGATGAAAGTGATGAAGATATACAAGATGTTAAAAGCAAGGATTCTGAAAAGCACAGGTATTACAGAAAGAGCAAAAATGAGTACAACAATCACCAGAAAAGCAAAGATGAGTACAACAATCATGGAAAGAGGCATTCTCACAAGAATAAGAAGAGCTTCTACTTAGACAAAGCAAGTAAGTGTTCTAGCAATGAAAGTGACAGTTCTTCTAGTGATGATGAAAATGAGATGTTGTTCATTTCGAAAAAAGGGGAAGAACCGAAACATAATTTCATTATCATGAAATGTTTTAGATGTGGAAATTTTGGGCACCTTGAGGATGATTGCAGAAATAATGATTTGGCTGCTAGTATGTATGAGGATGTTTCAGAAAACCCCAATGAAGATGCATGTATGGTTTTTGAAAAAGGTAGCACCTCTAGTGATAAGAAATCTGAAAAAGGCTATGATGATTCAAAGTGCCATCAAATAGAGGATCTTGAATGCGAACTCAACAATGCTCTTAGTGTTTTGAAAAAGGAAAGAAAGAAGAATGATAGACTCAAGATTAAGTTAGATGAATGTTGTATGGAGATAGATGAACTTGTAGAAAATCTTGAAGTATCTATGGCTAAGTCACAAGAACTCAAGAATGAGTTAGATTCTAAAATTTTGGAGTATAGTGAGTTAGAACAAGAAATGGCTTCTTTGAAAGAAGAAAATAAAGAGTACAAAGATAAGCTCTACAGATTTTAGGATAGCTCCAAGAAGGTTAAATTTCTCATCGAAGGACAAAGAAAACCAACAGATAAAACAGGTCTCGGTTTTGTTGAGCCGCACAAGGAACAGGTTGGGGAATCTAGCAAGAGATTTCAAAAGAAAGAGAGTCCTGTTGAAGAAAGTACTTCAGATCATGAGTCCGTAAGTGATGAATACGCAGAAACAGAAAATGATATTCAGACTGAGAAGAAGAAGTTTTCGGGACCCATGAAGTCGAATAAAAGAAAATTTCACGGCAGATGTTATGTGTGTCACAGATTTGGTCACATGGTTGTACATTGCATGACTCAAATGAAGAGAGTAAATGACAGTTTTAGGAGACGTAATTTCTTTCAAGGGTATTGCTACTCTTGTCAACAATTCGGGCACAAGGCAATTTTCTGCAAGGCAAATAACAGGAACTGGGTTAGTCAGAACAAGCGAATTCAAAGAACAGCCATGACTAATATTGTTACCTGCTATAAATGCAACAATGAAGGTCACCTAGCTAGACAGTGTAGAGCTGATCTTCTGAGATACAGGAACAGAAACAACAGCATGAACAAGTCCAAGGATCAAGGCATGGATAAAAATAGGAATGATAACAAAAATAGGAAAAGTGACATGAACAGGTCCAAGGATCAAGCAGTGACAGGAACAGAAATACGAGAAAAGAATTCAAGAGAAGGCCCGACAAAGAAATCTTAGACACTAATGATGATGAGTGTCTAATGGGAGTGTCACTCCCAACCCTGTTTTAAATCACCTCATCAGGAGGTGGGGGAGGGACTAAGCTAAGAGGCTCATTCTTAGTCCCAAGCCCCAAAGGTGACCCTTTGCCATTGATGACAAAGGGGGAGAGATTTAAGTAAGGGGGAGAGTTTTTCAAGAGAAGAGGAAAGCTTCAAGTCAGGGGGAGCAAAACTTGAAGAGATTGATTTCAGTTTTGGCTCTTGAAAGATGTGTTTTAGTTAAGGGTTGCCATCAATGACAAAGGGGGAGATTGTTGGCAATTTTGGGTACCTTGAGTACATTGCCTTTGCCTAAGTTTAGTTGTTGTCATTGATGTCAAGGAGCTATTGGTAGATGTTGTTTTTGATGTCAAGGAGTTCTTGGAGCAATTTGTTTTTATGTCTAAGGATGTGTTTTGATGAAGGTTTCAGCTGGTCTGTAAGTCTCCAAGAAAATCAGAGTAGCCCAATTGCCAAAAATCCAGAAAAAGATAAGTTAGAAAAAGTTTGTAGGCTGCTGGAAAAACTGTCGCGATTTCGCGACATGTTTGAGGAGAGAGAAAGTTTGGCCAAAACTGTCGTGATTTCGTGACATGTTTGAGGAGAGAGAAAGTTTGGCCAAAACTATCGCGATTTCGCGACATGTTTGAGGAGAGAGAAAGTTTGGCCAAAACTGTCACGATTTCGCGACATGCAGGAAGGCAGAGGCAAAGCGGGCAAAAGTGTCGCGATTTCGCGACAAGTTTCGAAGAAGTTGTACGGATGCAGAAAGTGTCGCGATTTCGTGACAAGTTGAGTTGGCAATGTTGAGTTGCAGGAAGTGTCGCGATTTCATGACAAGTTTCGAAGAAGTTGTACGGATGCAGAAAGTGTCACGATTTCGCGACAAGTTGAGTTGGCAGTGTTGAGTTGCAGGAAGTGTCACGATTTCGCGACAAGTTTCGAAGAAGTTGTACGGATGCAGAAAGTGTCGCGATTTCGCGACAGGTTGAGTTGGCAGCTTGCAGTTGGCAAAAGCATCGCGATTTCGTGACATGTTCCAGTTTCGCGAGCAGTTGACAAGAAAGAGCTTAAGGCAGCGAAAGCGTCGCGATTTCGTGACATGTTTCATTTTCGCTAGTGCAAACCAAGAAAAGGATGAAGGAGCAAGAGGTGTCGCGATTTCACGACAGAGTTGCTGATGACGTCAGCTAAAGGCAAAGATGTCACGATTTCGCGACAGTAGCGAAGAAGAAGGCTTTGAAGTCCAGAGCGTCGTGATTTCGCGACAAGAATCATGATGACGTCAGTAAGAGGCAAAGGTGTCACGATTTCACGACAGGAGAAGAAGGCTTTGAAGTCCAGAGCGTCGCGATTTCGCGACAAGAATCATGATGACGTCAGCAAGAGGCAAAGGTGTCGCGATTTCGCGACAGTAGCGGAGAAGAAGGCTTTGAAGTCCAGAGCGTCACGATTTCGTGACAAGAATCATGATGACGTCAGCAAGAGGCAAAGGTGTCGCGATTTCGTGACAGTAGCGGAGAAGAAGGCTTTGAAGTCCAGAGCGTCGCGATTTCGCGACAAGAATCATGATGACGTCAGCAAGAGGCAAAGGTGTCGCGATTTCGCGAAGTAGCGGAGAAGAAGGCTTTGAAGTCCAGAGCGTCGCGATTTCGTGACAAGAATCATGATGACGTCAGCAAGAGGCAAAGGTGTCGCGATTTCGCGACAGTAGCGGAGAAGAAGGCATTGAAGTCTAGAGCGTCGCGATTTCGCGACAAGATTCATGATGACGTCAGCAAAGGCTGTAGTGTCACGATTTCGCGACAACAAACCAAAGAAGGTGTACGGCAGACAAAGGCGTAGCGATATCGCGACATGTTTGAGTGTCGCGCGAGAAAAGCTACAAAACAACAGAGGCGGTTGAAGCCGACGAAGTTAACCTTGGCCGACGAAGTATAAGGTTTTACAACCGACGTGTTAGAAGGTTGAACAACTGACTAAAGAACAAGATTTCATCTTGAGATTGTGAGTATTAAAGGAGGACTGTTTGAGCAATTTTGGTAATCGATTGAGGTGTGCATTCGAAGAGTGGCGTTCGCAGAGTTAGTGCGACAAGTGAGGTTCGATCATCAAAAAATAGAGAGAGTGAAGTTCGACTATAGCATTAGAGTGCATTTCGTTGAATCTTCTAAGTGTCAAAGATTGTGGTGCTGTTTGCGCGAAGAATGTGCTATTGTTCATGAGAAGACTATGCGAAGAGAATGAGTCGTTGTGGTTGCACATAGGCGCATAAGTTGCTGTGCGTTCGAATGCTGCAGTGATTGCGAAGATTATGCAAAGGGTGGAATTTGATCTAAGGACAGCTGTGATTGTAACTGTGTTCACGTAGTCTGTGTAAAAGAAAGCAAAGTGCGCGAAGTAGATGCTGCTGTAATTGCGAACAGTTGTGAAGGACGAACGGTGATATTGCTGCTGCAATTTTTGCGAAAATTGCACTACTGTGTTTGCGCAGAAGTTAAGAAGATAGTGCAGCTGTAATTTAAGAAGACTGTGCTGCTGTAGTTGTGCAGACAGTGAAAAGTTGTTCTCCAACCAAGTGCAGAAAAGAACAGAGGAAGAGGACAGAATTGTGCCAGACCGAAGGACTGTGTTTTGGTGCAGAAAAGAGGACCAGCTTGTTGTGACAGAGTTGAGGACAGAGATCTCCAGCCGAGAGCAAGGAAGACAGGTGTCTTCCGTGGAAAGAGTTCCACTTGCTAAGGGCAAAAGAGATAGAGGTCTTCTAGAGGATCACTAGCAAAGCAGATTTAGGGGAAGGTGTCTCCTTTGAGCTGAGGCTCATAAACATTGTAATCGGGAAGGATTCCCAGAGGTTTTGATATAACTTTTAGAGGAAAAGTTTTATCCGTGGAGTAGCCCACCTTGGGTGAACCACGTAAATTGCTGTGTCTCATTGTGTGTTGCTTCTTATGCACTGTTTTACTGCTGTTATTACTGCTATCTTATTCTGCATGTTAATGGTTTGAAAGCTGTATTGATAGATAAAGTTAAAAGAGGTCTTATACTGTTCACCCCCCCTCTCAGTATAAGCTTGTGTTCTTCAATTGACTCTCTTCTTTTTCATTTACAAAAACTAAAGGTTGAAACAAAATAACCAAGAAAATAATTTCAAAATGATTGTAACAGGAAAAATGATCTTAACACAACTCATTCATAGAGGCATTTGTAAGTCAATCTCATTCTTGTATAAAATGTTAAGTTCTTTATACATATCAATATATTTTAAACATATAAATCAATGCAAATATTTATCTATATTTTTTGATCTCTTGATAATTTTTTTTTTGCTTTTACATGGTGGAATTAGTCGCCACGATGATCTGGGCACACTGTCCGTATTTTATGGCCGCCATAGTATTCTGCGCTGTCCGCCTCGGAAGCCGTCACACAATACTCGCGCAGTCCGCCCCTGTAACCACCATGTCGCAATCATTTAAAACCTTTTACTCCGCTGAAAGCACCAGGAAAGGGACAAGCGTTCTATCCGACGAGGCCCGAGATTTGAACCTTGGACCTCCACCCCCCTTATGGGGTTGATCTCTTGATAAATTAGCTCATTATAGTACTGACAATTTTTTATTGATTTTATCCTGTTGAATGTGAGCCTGGTAAGTTAAAAACTATTGAAATATGGAAATCAGATGGCTAAACTGAAATGTGCTTGCTTGAGGATATTCTAAGGGTGCATGCGACGGTTGAGTATAGATAATAGGAATATCTGCATTCTTGAGGATATTCTAAGGGTGCACATGACGGTCTAGTGGAGTTTGCATTTAACAACAGAGACCACACACTTTTTAAGCTATATTCCCAAATATGAGAAACTGGAAATCAAATAAAAAATGGATTAACAAAGAAACGGTGTTCAAAGGTTTTGGGGATGAGAATTTTTTTTGAGTTTTTTAATGCATGTATGAGAATTATTAGAATATAATTATCATCGCACACAAATACAAACCATTCAATTTTCCCGGAGATGAAAATATCTCCTATTCAGATTCATTGTTGATTGTTTATTAAAAAAGTATTGATTTCTGCATCCTCGCACTGTTACCATGCGATTTTTCTGTTGACATTTAAAACATGTTATATAAGCTTTGCAACATAGAATCTCTGATGCTTGATACTGGACAAAAGGACATACATGCCAACTATTGTTACATGCCAGAAATGGCCTAATGAACACCAGTTTCTCGAGAGATGGTTTTCTGAACATGCTATCTGTTGCCCATTCAAATTTCTAGTAATATGGATTTTGGAGTCAAGGGTCAATTTAAAACTAAAAGTCATCTCAATTGTACGTAGAAAGATAAAGATTCTATGGAGTTGGAGTATTTAGATCTTGTAAATGTGGTGACTGCAAGTGATAATTGCAACAATGATGTCAAATGTTAACAAAAAAAGGAGGAGCTCTAAAGGGCTTGATAAAGTGCTCAATTTTGTAAAAGTTGCTCTTGAGTTTGACTAAGTATTGATTGGCCAGTGCAGAATTTTGTGAAAATTGCTTTTGATTGTGAACAAGTATTGAGAAAACAATCAATTCGTGATGATTTACTTTGAATCCTTGAAATGACAGAATGTTAGACCTTTTGAGTTAGCACAACAATTCCATTCAAGCACAAATGGTCTTGTATTGTAGGTTTTGGAACTTTGATAAAGTTCCACAATATTAGGAGTTTTGTGCTTGAAGATATATAGGGTATTTAGATGTAAGAAACCTGGAAAATTTGCAATTGCTAGTACTCAGACATGATGATTTTAAATGGTCGAGTTGATTTTCAAAGAATTCATAATTTCCATAGAACTATGTAGTTACAAATTTTTAAAGGCCAACTATAAAAACTAAAATTCTAGAGGGAATAGTTGCCACTACTCTCAGAACAGTTATTGTATTCCTTCTCATCTTAGATATTGCTTATTGTCAAGTGCACAATGACTTATGTGTCACATAAATGGCTAAAAATTATTACCAGTGGATAGTATATTTAATCAGAAACATTTTGCCCAGAGTAGCAAATAGTTTCCCGGTGGAAGATGAACTTCATTATACACAGGATCAGTTAAAGTAGCATATAAATGATCTACGTTAACAGTGCGGGTTGCCTTCATACTTGTAGGCAGTGTTACCAGATTTGGCGAATTTTATCAAAAGTGTTTGAGCGTTGGCAATGTCCTACCTTACATGAACAAATTTGATGAACTTAATTAAATAACAGAAGTCAATAGAAAATCACTCTCTTTCTCTCTCACACACTCATATATATGTGCACACTTATCCCATTTGAGTCTTTCATTTCCCACATTTACCTCACTCCGTTTTACATCTACAGAAACTAAAGGTTGAAATGATCAAAAACAAAGAAAAAATTAAAACAATGTCAATAGGGCTAATTGACATAAGGGCAACTCATTCATAGAGGCCTTTGCAAGTCAATCTCATTATCTGTATGAAATGTGAAGTTTTTTATACACATTTACATTTATTATAGACATTTACAGGAATAGTTTTTTCAAACCTCATGACAATTTTTATAGCTACTTTTTGCAGTGGCCTTTGGTTTTTGAACTTTATCCTTGTCAAATTTGAACACAAACCCAGGCCTGGTAACTTAGCTTGTAGGAATGATTTGGGTGACTTTGAGGACTGGATAAATTGCTTTACGAATTCTTTTGGAACAAACTGAATACTAGTAATAACTTTGGAAAATGTAGGGTGCTGGAGTTGAATGCCCAATTATTTGAGAAAGAAAAGGTTCCAAAACTTGATACCTGCTAATGGTCTTGGTAACTGTTATTCTGCACATAACAATGCAAGGCTAATCAAATAAGACATCAAAACCATTCTTAATAAAATGATGAACGCAAGCACTCGTAAATACTCGTCCGACTTTTATTGTTATTGATTAGCTATCTTAATCTACCTGTAGTGTACACATTCTCTTAGCTTTCCAGTGTTTCTGTTTCATCAATTAGAAAACCATCTAATCTTTCATCATATCTTTGTACTCTCAAATAATTAAAAAAAATAAATTAACGCGCGTTCCCTACAAAAAAGAAGAAGAAGAAGAAGCAACTCACATAACCCTTTAAAGGAATATTATGAAAAACATTGAAGGAGAACTTGTTTCAAAGATTGAAATATTTAAGTACTGGAATCTGTCTATTTCAAGACTAAAGTTGATATTGATGTTATAACTTTTACTTATGTAGAATATGCTCTGTTACATGTTAGAAGATGATCAAAATCCATACCTTATACTTTTTAACAAAATATTTTGAACTTGAGGCAAAAACTTATAAACTTGAGAATGTTCAAATCTCTGCATTTGTTGAAGAACAAAATACAGTATTGATTCTTGAATGTACATCTAAGCTTAAAGCTTGTAAAAATTTCCAATTTACTAATTCTTCAAATGCCTGCTACTTGTGGAAGGTTCTTTATTGTTAACTTTAATTCCGTGCAGGATTATGAATATCTCAAAAAAGTTCTTGTTGGTTACGAATCTGCCATGAGGAAAGGATTTTGGGTTAATGCGCCCAGATTCGCCCACCAGCATGAAAGGCTCGAAGGAAGAGATGCCTTCCGAGCCAATCTCCGGAGAAGGCCGACTCCTTTTGGGGGGTTTATGTTCAAGCCAAGAGTACTGTAAAAGAGATAAATGTACGTAAAGAATATACAAATATACTTGGAGTTGGTGGGGGGGAACTAACAGTACGGCAACCAAGCAATCACCAATACTTACTGCATTACAAATATAAAGCATGACTGAGAACTGCAAAATCTATGTATACTTCCGATACCTAAGCAGTGTACGCACAGCTACAATGGTCCCCTAGCAAACATTCTCCCTACAAGGAGAACTAACAGCACGGCAACACATCAATCACCAGATACGTACACTAACATGGGTAGAAAGCAACCTAGAGATATCAGAGCCAGGTATATGTGTCATGCAGAGATTTTAACCGCACAGCTACAATGGTCCCCTAGCAAACATTCTCCCTACAAGGAGAACTAACAGCACGACAACGCATCAATCACCGAGATACGGACAACAACGTAACACACAACCGATGGAACTCGCTACCACATCTATTATATGAAATTTAAAAGTACACAAACAATGCTAAAGACCCCTGATCACCAAATGCTGAAATGAATCAACGAGCCATGACACAGGGAAGCGTAAAGCATAAACATAAAGAAATAAAAGCAACGAGAACAGAACCAGGCATACAAATTATATTTATAAGCAGAAGCACGGTTACATTGGTTCCCTAACAGACATTCCCCTTCCACCCTTACAATGAATTCATGGTGGGTTTTTATAGCCCGAGTCCCTCCGGTTACATTAATGGGCACAAGGTCCCAGTCAAACACAAGCTGACAAAAGCGGCGAAAGAGCTGCAAATGCTGACCTTTGTCGGACCGGACCGTACCCGCAGCATGGTCTTCCTGGAAGTTGGACAGCCTACGTGGCGATGTGTTGGGCGGAACTTCATCTCGGCAGGTATGCGGGTAGCTGGAGCAGGTAGAACCTCCAATCGGCTTTAAATGAGGTCACTAGCACAGGTAATGCAGCCCATGCTCGTCCTTTTGCTCGGCACGTCTCGGATCGAATCCCGAAGTTGGACACTTGTCAGATGATGGATGATGCTGTTTGACACGTGTCAGCCTTGAAAGGCAGTCTGTCCAACCTCGCTTGGGATCGGAGCGTCTTGGGTTGCGCGGGCAGAAAACAAGATACGGGGAAGGCCTTCATGCCTTAGATGTATTTCTGAGTTTGTTTCCCTACTGCGCACCTGTCAAGGGCGCATTCCGACTTCGTTGCGAAGTCGGACTGCGCACAGGTGAAAACTGGTGTCTGCCGCCGTACGGACTTTGCTCCAGCACTTGTCGTTCTTCTGTCAGCCTGCTAGTTGCAAGGTGCGCCCAGAAAGAGGGGCGAAGTCAGACTTCGCACCAAAACTGGGCGAAGTGCGTACGCACTTCGCACCAAAACTGGGCGAAGTGCGAACTTCGCACCAAAACTGGGCGAAGTGCGTACTTCGCACCAACACTTAGCCATTTTTCAGGTAACTTGCTGGAAAGTTAAAAAATCAACTGGGGAGCTCCGAGAAAGGGGGGAAGAGAGAGAATGTGGGAAAGAAAAGGAAAGGGAGAGAAGGGGGAAGGAAAATAGAGGAAGAGGGAAAAAGAAGAGCAGCACTGTTACAAAATTGAAAACATTGTACCCCGTGCAAAATGTGACAACAGTTCTCTGCACTAAGATTTTCTAAAGATATTCACTATCTGATCCTGAGTTGTGTGGTGTGACAACTTAAATTTTCCATATTTCATGTTCTTTTGAATAAAATGCTGATATACCTTTATGTGCTTGGTCCTCTATGCTCTGATTGTTATAACCAACCAAACTTAAAATTTCCTCATATCTAGTTTTTACACATAAGTTGGACTATGGAGGATGTCAAAATCCACTTATTGTGATATGTTTATCAGTTATTGTATCCCTTCCTGAGGAGCCTGTTTTAAACTATAAATTGATTTTATCAATTTGCATAGAAAATGTTTTAATATCACAAATAGATAAAACCCAATTGAGACTGAGTTGAAGGTTTCTAAAAGCATAGATGCCAAGTTGTAGCCTTAGTGATGAAGAAATCCAAGAAAAAGATGTTCTTGTCTTCAAATTTTCAATTATAGCCATGATTTAATTATGACAGTATATTCATCAGATGATGATTATGCCTTGGCTTAGGTGGAATGCCCTAATGGTCTTTATGTAATGTGGTTTTTTTCATTCAGAGTTACCCTGAACCTGAGTTGTACGAAACTTTTTTTTTTTTTTTTTGTGGAAAACATCCCAGAAGGGATGCCACTTTCGGGTAAGACCCAAGGAGGCAGGGGTATCTCTTCCACCAAAATCGCCCAGGGCTCGCACCTGGCCTACCACCTTTGACATACTCAAGGAGCAAACCTGAAACAACAAAAAACAAGAACACACAAAAAATAAAAAAACAAAAAATAAAAAAACATGCTCCTTGAGTGTGTCAAAAAGATAAAGCACAACCAAACACACACACAATAAGATAAAAAAACACAACACGAACCACACAGAAAAAACACAAGAACAACATAACAAAACACAAACATAACAAAAAACAATAGAACGCTACAAAGACACAACCAACAAAAACATGAAAAACAAAAACAACCAAAACCTAAAAAAAAAAACAACCAACAACAGACAACAAAAAAAATAAAAACATAGAAAACACTCACACACCAAAACACAAAAACACCAATTAACACAAACATACAGAAACACAAGCACAAGAACAACAAAACAAAACAAAAAAACACACATAAATAGAAAAGAAAAAAAAAAATAGAACACAACAATGACCTTTCTAGACCAAAAGACTATTAAGGCAAGAATCAACAGAGGAAACAAAAGAAATATTAGTTTGAGCTAGGGAACTAAAATACCTTGACCGAACCAAAGAGAAGCAAAAATAAAGCAAGAAGAAACTAGGTACCTCTAGAACTAGAGCCATCCAAAGAAATGATAGAAAGAAGAGCTTCCCTTATTTGTGAAGCCCACCATCTAGGAGGGTGGTCGTAGCAAGTAAGATCACCTTTGTCCAAAGCCCAATTAGCTAAAGCATCAACACTCTTGTTCTGATCTCTGACCACATGATTGTAATCAACTTTCAAAAATCCCATCTGGATTAACTGAATCTTCTCAATAATTCTTTTTATTCTCCAATCAACCTTATGATTCTTAGGAGTCTTCAAAATATTAATCATGAGTTGAGAGTCAGACTCAACTAGTACCTTTTCCCATCCAACCTTAGTAGCCTCTTGAAGGCCTCTAAGGATACCATACCCCTCAGCAAGGTTATTGGATAGAATACCCAAATTCTCAACAAAAGTAAAAACCAGGGAGCCATCTGAAAGTCTACCAATTCCTCCCGCACTAGCTTTTCCAGGGTTCCCTCTAGAGGCTCCATCAGTATTGACTTTTCCAAAATCCTTAGGAGGAGGTTGCCAATTCCTTGTTCTATCCATCTTGCAATTACTCACATTCCCTTTAAGTTGGTTGCTCTTAGAAGAGTTAATCTTCAATATTTGCATCACTTGATCCCATATTTGGTGGGAGTTTTGGGGGTGATTAAGGAGTTGATGGACTGATTCAACTAAGTTGGCAATGGTCTTTTTCCAGATATAGTGAATATCCTTCCTTTCTTGATTAAAAATTTGGTTGTTCCTTTCATTCCAGATATTCCAAAGAAGAATGGTAGAACCCATCCAAACTAACTGCCTAATAAAATGATCAACACCCTCTTGATTAGGCCAATCCCTCCAAAGTTGTTCAAAAGTAAAAAAATTGGACCACTGTAAGCCAAGTAAAGTGGCCATTCTCCTCCAAAGCTCAGAGGCTAAAGTACACTCAATAAAAATATGGCTGAGAGTTTCCACATTCTCTCCACACATTTCACATCTAAAAGGGCCATGAAAACCATGCTTCATAAGATGCTCCCCAGTAAGCACCCTACGATGCAATAAAAGCCAAGTAAAGAACCTCACCTTAGGCCAGAGCTTTTGAGCCCACAACCGAGAAAATATGTCAGATGATTGGTTGGGATTATTATGGCATAAGGCCAAATAACCTTGAGCAACTGAATACTCACCCTTAGTAGTGTTGTTCCATCCAAAACAATCTTTATCATGGGACCAAGAGAGAGATCTCATATGAAGGATGCATTGGATATCTTGTCTTTGCCTTTCTAGGATTTGAATAGGCCAGTCCTCAATAGGGATCCAATATCTACCAACCTCTGAATTACCAGTATGGTACCGACAATAATTAGCCACCTTTATCCAGTTAGCTCGGTGAAGCTCCTCCATCCAAGGCCTCCAATCGGGAAACCGAGTTATCAAAGGCTTGTGACCATCCCAAGAATCTATCCAAAAATTTACCTATTGACCATTATGAATGATCCAAAATAATTTTTCTTTATCAAATCCTCACCAATCTTAAGAACGCTAAAATGGGAGAACCTTTGGAAGGCAATTGATAGCGAACAAGGTCTTCAGGACTTTTGTTCTCAACATATTTAGCACGGAGATTCTTGGCCCAAAGAGCATTGGGGTTATGCAAAATCCTCCAATATAATTTAGCAGCTAAAGCTTTGTTGTTATTAATAGCAGACCAGAATCCTAACCCCCTTCATTCTTAGGAAGACATAAAGTGTCCCATTTCACCAAGGCCCATTTTCTTTTCTCCTTAGTACCACTCCAGAGGAACCGATGACTGATTTGATCCAGTTCTCGAAGAACAACCTTTGGGATATTCAACATGGTAGAAACATAAATAGGAATAGCTCGAAGGACTGATTTTACCAAGGTGATTCTACCCCTAGAAGAAAGCCACCTATTGGTCCACTTTCCAATTTTCTTCTTGACTTTGTCCAACAACCAATTCCAATATTTTTTTTTATCTTCGAATATTGATGGGAATACCTAAATAAGTGATTGGAAGGGAGGTCTTCTTATATCTTAATTTATCCAAGACCATGGATTCCTGTCTGGCAGAGCAGTGAAAGAAAATGACTTTAGATTTGTCTTCATTGATCAATTGCCCGGTAGCCTTAGAAAAATAGCTAATGATTTGCTTAATAGTAGAAGCTTCCTTAACTGTAGCTTTACCTAAAAGAGTAGAGTCATCAACAAATTGAAGATGAGAGATAGGTCTAGCTCCATGAGCAATGGTAACTCCCTCAAGGGTTTTGTCTTCTCTCTTTTGGTTATAGCCCTACCTAAGCATTCAACAATAATGATGAATAAATAAGGGGATAGGGGGTCACCTTGCCTAATACCTCTGGAAGCTGGGAACAACTGAGAAGGCCTGCCATTGATAAGAACTAAGTAGGAAACTGAAGAGATACATCCCATAATCCAATCCATCCAATCCTGAGAGAAACCAAATTGCCTCAAAACTTTGATAAGGAAGTGCCAATCCACTCTATCATAAGCTTTGGATAAGTCTAACCGAATGAACATGGAAGGAGATTTTTGCATATCCATGGAATGGATGGCTTCCTGAGCAAGAACTATCTCATCAACTATTTGACGCCCTTCCACATAACCCCCTTGTTCAGGGAAATAATCTTATGCAAAAGAGGCTTCAACCTTTCTCGCCATGATCTTAGTAATGATTTTGAGAAGAACATTACATAAAGCAATAGGTCTAAAAGCTGAGATATGTTCAACCTCTTGAGCTTTTGGAACAAGAGTAATATAAGTTTTATTGATAACCTTCAAAATTTCTTTGGCTTTCTTGGCTTCTTCCACCACCTCTAATAAATCAGCATGAAGGATATCCCAAAACTCTTGGTAGAACTCAATGGGAAAACCATCAAGACCTAGGGTTTTCCCTTTTTGCATTTTAAAAACTACCTGTTGAAGCTCATTGATAGTAACAGGAGCAATCAAAATAGAGTTCTCCTCAGAAGTGATAAGAGAAGGGATTGCTTGAAGAACATTTTGTTGAGAAGTCGAGTCAAGAGGAGTAGCAGTAAAAATATTGGAAAAGTAATTGACAACAATAGAGTTCATGCCATCCCAAGTGTAGACAACATCTCCAGAATCTGATTTCAGGGAAGAAATAAAGTTGTGAGATCTTCGAGCTAGAAGAGATTTGTGGAAGAAATTTGTGTTTCGATCACCTTCTTTGAGCCATTGAATTCTAGATTTTTGCTTCCATAAGAGTTCTTCTCTTTTTCCCATTCCTCTAACTGAGTTGTGAGTTTAATTTCATCTGCACTTGTACTCTCTGTGAGGCCATCTAAACGGATTTTCTTATTCAAATTTTCAAGTTGAGCAATAACTTCATTTTTTTTATGAACATCCCCAAACTCCTTCCAGTTCCAAGTCTTGATTTTGGATTTAATGTATTGCAATATTTTGGCAAAATAGAACATCTTAGTCCCATACCTAGGTTTACCTTCCTTCCACCATTGTTGCACTCGAGGTTTAAAGGAACTATCTCTAAGCCACATTAACTGAAATCGAAAAGGAGAGAAACTCACATTGGTTTTCCACATTTCCACCATGACAGGCCAGTGATCCGAACCAACATTGTTAAGAGTCTTCACTTTAGGAATGTGACCATGGATTAAGAAATTGTCAGAGAGCAAGAACCTATCCAATCTCTCCATTATACAAGCTAAGCCTTGCCTTCTGTTAGACCAAGTCATAAGGCCATTATCTGGTTGGATGTCCACAAGATGGAGGTTTGTAATATATTCGCTCATGAGGTCAGTGCTCCTATCCAAATTTCTATTTCCCCCATTTTCTCATCTAGAGAGAGGATGGTATTGAAATCTCCTCCGATCAAGATCCAAGCTTCAAGAAAATGAGAGATAATATAAGTAATATTCTTCCACTATCTTCTTTTTCCTCCAAATTAGTCGGAGCATAAACAATAATGCAGAGCATAATTTGGTTGGAATGTCTGCTTTGAATAGCTATAGCCAAAAGACCCCAACTGCCAACCATATGGTGAATAACTACCTCTTTTGGGTCCCAAAGGCAAGCAATGCCACCAGAAGTCCCCTGGGAACTGAGGGAAACCACTTTTCCAGCTGGCCAAATTTTACTAGCAATTGATTCCATATCCTCTATTGACATCTTCGTTTCTTGAAGGAAAACAAGATGTGGATGATTTATCTGAATCATTCTTCTAATTTCATTTTGTTTTGAAAGACTCCCTTTGAGTCCTCTAATATTCCAAGTGATGATCTTCATTAATACCAGGGCTAAAAAAGTTGGGAAGGGCATTAATCTTACCTTCCTCTACAAGCTTTTCACCTTCTTTTACCATATGATATTGATTAGTCTTGCGACCTGCCTTTTGATTAGAATCCATCTTCAGTTTTTTTCCCTGTTTCTTGACTTACTCCAATTGAATCTGAGATGGCTTCTAGCCTTGAAGAATGCTTGTACACAATCAAAATGTTACCAGAAGGTTCAACAGAGTCTATATTGGGACCTGTATTATTTGAAGTTTTAACATTTAAAAGATTGTTTTTCTTGTGAATATTTTCTCCTTTTTTCTGTTGAAAACCTTTGATTTGTTGGTTTGTCTCTGAGTTCTTCCCTTTATATTTAAATTGTGTTTCTAAGATTTATGTTTCCATTATTTCCTCTTCCTCACTTGGGACCTCATTTGTGGAAAGAATTTCAAACATATTAGCAGATAACTTTGATTGATCCTTCATAACTGGTTTTTTTTAGTGTTCTTCTTCTTAGGCATTTGGAAACCTGCTGAATTTATATCTTCTTTCTTTTGATCTAGAATTTTATTTGGGCAAACACTAGCCAAATGACCATATTCATGGCAAATTCTACAACGAAAAGGAATGTTCTCATAGTCCACTACTTGCTCCCAAGTGTCCTCCCCAAATTGTAAAGTGATCTTTTTAGGTAGGGGTTTGTCAAAATCCATTAAAACACAAATCCGAGCATAAATAATATGTTCAAATTTTTGAGTACAATCAACAGTCATCATAAATGTTCCTAAAGAGTTTCCAATTGAAGAAAAAATAGTCGGATTCCAGAATTCAATTGGGAGGCCAAAGAGTCTAACCCACACGGGACCTGTAGAAGGCATCTCTTCTTCGGCTTTAAATTTAGTATGCCAGGGCTTCATGAAAAGCCCTGCCCTTCCAAAGAACCAGGGACCCCCTTGAAAAGTTTTCTCTCTATCTTCATTATTAGCAAATAAAACAAGAAAATAACCATTTGGATAAATAGAGATTTGTAACTCACCTTTAGTTTTCCAGCTTTTTGCAGCCCAAACTTTGAAAGCAGATAGGCTCGGACGAAAACCCACGAAACGACAAATTAGTCCTCTTTTTTCCAGATCTTCAATGCCAGTCTGAATGTTGCCCATATCAAGCTTAACAATAGGAGTTCCATCAGCTGCTTTAAGACATCCTGACTCCATTTTCCTGGGATCAATCTTAGGCATTCTTAGAGGTTTACGAGAAGCCCTAAGATTAATATTAGCATTAGGCTGAGGCTGTCCACCATGGAGGGCATCCCTAAAATTCATTTTTGGGGCTGATTCTTCGAAATTCTTACCCTTGACAGGGGTTTCCATAGTAGATTTATTTTGTGGGTGCACCTTAGCACCAGATTCACTTGAGATCTGAGCCATTTTTTGATCAGCTGCTTGAAACTTGTTTCGTGATCTCTTTAATCCATGCCCTAGACGCCGTGGAAAGGTATGATTTTCACTTTTCTTTTGTGCAACAAATTGGAAGTCGTTGTCACTCAAGTTCACAACATGAAGATCTATTGAAAGATAGATTTCTAACCCATCTTGGATCCCCTGCAACATTTCCTGCTAAAATCTTGAGCAGAAACCACAAAAATATTGGCCGCTAGGGCCCGAAGGCCCCGAAAACCAACCTCTGGAGCTGCTTGCACTTAACCCAGATGAAACCCTCGCACAGTCGCTTGCCAAAAATCTCGTTCACACATAGGGATGCGCTAGGATCTGTGTTGCTCCAAAATATTAAAAATTGGTGGAGACGTTCTAGGGTTTGTCAGGCATCTACCCTCAAAATTTTAGCTCAATCCGTGTCTGGATTCGAGTTGTACGAAACTTGTAAACGGGGAAAGTTTCCGCAATGAAAAGTCCTTAGGGAATGCATGTGCTAAAATTCTTTGGAAATGCAGAAATGACAGAAGAAACACCTAATTAAAAGAATACAAAATATTGTTAAAATTTGTAGACAAAATTTAATTAAAGCTATGAAAAATGGATGAAAAACACTTTTAATCTATGTGATGTGATGGAAAATCCTCCCATTTCATATTTTTTTGCCTCTACAACAGTGATGTGATGGAAAATCCTGTCGCTAATGGATCTTTGGTCATCTGTGTTTGACTACGAACATTCACCATGAGAAGGGCGTTCATAGTCATAGGGTTTATAAGGTGGTTTTTGTTGGATATGTTTCATCCAACCACCTGTTTTCAGCCTCTGCCATGCATTTAATGTCTGTGCATTTTAGAGCTGCAAAGCCAGCTAATGGAACATAGACCATGAGAAGGGCGTTCATAGGGTTTATAAGGTGATTTTTGTTGGATATGTTTAACCCAACCACCTGTTTTCAGACTCTGCCATGCATATAATCTCTGTGCATTTTAGAGGTACAAAGCCAGCTAATGGATAGGTATGGGGCTTTGCACTAAAAGCAAACCAAGTTCAAATTTGCATGAGATTTGCCTCCTATATGTAAATTCGTTTCTTACATGCAACCTTTGCTAGGCTCCATTTCCCGTCACATTGCTGTTGCCGTCACGTTTCAGGTTTTTCATTTCTGGCAACAATGCATTTAATGATTAACTCCTATATAGGGTGCAATAGTTAGTGACAAAGCTCAACCTTGATAGATGAGGCTATAGATGTTATGCAAAACTGAAGTACATAGCATAGTAGAGAAACTCGGACTTGGCAAAAACTTGGCAAGGCCAAATTGGGACTCAGACTTGGACTTGGCAAAAAGTCTCGGAAAAACTGGGCAAATAAAAAACCGAAGAAAATGCAAATTTTCTGTGGAAAAACGTTTTTTTCATGCATATCACAATTAATTAACATTATACAATACTAAAATTAATACTGTAAGTGATACAACCTTAAACTACACATGAAAATGACAGCAAAGATGCCAAGCAAAGATGAAGCAGCTGATCTCACGACAGATACTAAGAATCTGATGCCATATTCAGGCCATTTACTCTAAAACAGTATCATGACATTTGGGAGTATCACTGAATTGGTACTTTGGTTAGCACTTTGTGCATAGCAACTGTTCAGAGATGGTGTGCAAGGTTGTGTAGATTCCCCTGCCTAGTATCACTTCTAAGCCTTCAATTAAAATTTTGAAGTTGCGATTCAACATTATTTTGGTATTATGCACTAATGCCTTAAGGTTGACACTACTACAAATTCAATTCCCAGACACTAATTTCAAACCTATAGTCTCTGTAGTTAGAAGGTTGTGCAAATCTCCATATTGAGTATTACTTTTAAGTCCTCAATTAAAATATTGCACATAGCAATATTATGAGGTGCAGCAAAGCAAATTCTAAATGTGCTCCAATGTGAATTTCTGCAACCTTGACTAATTTTAGTTACATCACTCCATTACAATTTACTACGAGTGTAACCCTGTTAGACAAAATACAAGCTTGGCATATAGGAGTTTAAGCATTGACAACTGAAACCAAGTTTTTTGAACCTCAGATTTAACTGTTGGGTGGCTGTTAGATTCTTTCAAACTAAAAAAATATTGGATTATGCAATTCAGTGTTTTTGTTGGTCTGATTTCACCTTGTCTCTGCTCTCTCTGCAACTGGGAACAGCAAAAATGAGGGCACTCCGAAAAAAAAAAAACAATTTATGCGTTCCTTGCTTGTGCGTGGTCGGCCAAGTTTTTTTCAGGACTTAGTTTTGTTTTTTACTCGCAAGTGCCAAAAACTTGCCGAGTAGAAAAAAACTTGGCGAGCTCAGAAAAACTTGCCAAGTGAGCCTGATCAACTCAACAAGGCTTTCTCGAGCATGGACTCAACAAGTTTTTGAGTATCGTAACTGTGGTACATAGATACACTATAAATAAAAAACATAGTTCTTAATCCTCAAAATCATCAAAAGCAGTACCAAAACTGAAAGAAGACCCAACTCTTGTGGCTTCAACAATGGATGTATGAGGAGGACTTTCATTATCCTCAATAAGTGTAGCCATGGAAATATCTATGTCAGGATTTTTTTAGGATCCACATCCTAATATTTTGTTTTCCCTCTTGTGTACTGTCCTTTTTTGCAAGATACAAGAGAAGGATTAGATTGAGAAAACTCGATCCTCTACCTTTTTTGGGTTTTGCTTCACTGAGTGAGCAAACTTATACGTGCTCTTTGGGTTTAACTGTTGTTGAAGAGCTTATCACTGTTCTAGATTCGCTAGCTTCATTAATCTTAACATATAATTATTTTAATGTTATCATTAATTTTCTTCCTGTTTTCTCATCTTAGAGCTTTTTTATGGTAACATGATGTTTATTAAAGTGGGTCATGTGTGTCCCATGTGGGCCTCATGTAATACCCACCAAAGTTCTATATACGTCAACACTAGATTTTTTATTTGGTTCAAAATGGCATCAAACGTTGGAGACACCCATGGAAACATTGGAAACATCTCTTAAAATATTTAGGGAATGTGGAAAGTCAAGATGACAATTTTCTTATGAGTTTCCAAGTTTCCGAAATGGGAAACAAGGACATGCTAGGAGTTTCCCGCAACATCCCTGAACAGTCTCCAACAATTTCTCTATATTGTCAGGACTCAGTAGCATACATTCTAGTTAAGAACCTGTGGAGTGTTAGTGTGCTTTGTCTGTGCTCTTGTCTGTGTTAGTGTTAGTGTGCTCTTGCATATGGACACAATATGCTGCCTGCCTACTAGCATTTCCTCTGGCAGAACCTCTTCTTCTGTTAAAATTAACCAGGATTTCACAAAAATATATTTCCCCTAATAAATGTTAAAGTGGGTATAATTATTAATAAAAGAGGACACATATGAGTGAAAGGGAGAGAACTGGCAAAAAGGATTTCCAAGTTAATCTCCTTATGGCTGTTCAAGTCCACCAACTTTTTTTGAGCCCTATAGTTTGCAATAAATCTTGGCCTTCTATTCTTCCCCCCGGATAGTACAAATATAAGGCATGCTAGATTAATTTTCTTAATTCAGAGTCTTGCAAAAGTCTCCAGATTCGAGGGTCTTTCTCTTATGGGCCTATCTGTAAGGTATTCCGAGTCTTCTTTCGCTCTCTTTGACGTAGCTTATTGTAAGCCCATATAACAAAGATTGCCAGACTTGCAATTGGACTCGGGTTTTGCTTATTGTAAGCCCATATTCGAGTTTTTTTTTTTTTTTAAATTGGACTCGGGAAAAGATTGCCAGACTTGCAAGTCTGAAAAAAAAACTCAGCTGCAGTGAACTTTGTGCAGAAACGGGGATAAAGTTTTTTTTTGGGGTTTGGCCTCATTGCTGCTGTTTTCACTGACAGAGAGAGCTGAGAGGAGGTAAAGGTACCCATAAGAATCACACATTTGCATCCTTAAACATGAATCTTTTCTAGATTTCAAGAATATAACAGCCGCCCAGTGCTTGGAAAGGGCCAAGAAGTGTTATCACATTGACAGACCAGATTCTCCCCGAGCCTGCAGCATGGAGCATTGTCCATTGCATTTTCTGTGTCTTAAGGAAAAAAATTACAGAAATTGATTTTTGTAATATTAACCCAATGAGTATTCCTCAACCACTTAACATAAAGCACTTCCACATTGCAGGTGAAAACTGCTTCAATGAAGAATGTTTTAGAGAATATGCTCTTTGGGTTTAACATCGTCATGATTAGGTCACATACCTAAATATTCAAGAGGTAGATAAGAATGTGACAGCAATGAAGTTAGGTATGAAGATCACAATTCCAACATTGGTAAACTGATAAAAGCAGGAGTCAGTACAAAGTCCCATGTATAATGCCTATTGGGTTGGATCAATCCTAAATGGAAAGTGAATTTCATTTGGTATTATATAGAGAACCCTTGGTATTATTATTTCCACAAAGATATGTAGTAATGATGGTATCACAAGGAAATCTTACTTGCAAGTAAAACTTACTATACTAGCATGGACCTTGGTAGCAAGCTGAGTGATGCAGATTATTGTTTCCTTAGTGGTGCAGATTAGTACAAGCATGGAAGGAATTTTTGAATGAGCTTTGGAGTAAGGCTGGGGACAGAGGAGGAAAATTACCCCCACTTTCTTGAGATATATAAGCTTTGAACAAACAGTAAGAATGCACGGACTCAACAAGTTTTTGAGTTTCGTAACTGTGGTACATAGATACACTATAAATTAAAAACATAGTTCTTAATCCTCAAAGTCATCAAAAGCAGTACCAAAACTGAAAGAAGACCCAACTCTTGTGGCTTCAACAGGGGATGTATGAGGAGGACTTTCATTATCCTCAAGAATAAGTGTAGTCATGGAAATATCTATGTCAGGATTTTGCAGGATCCACATCATAATCTTTTGTTTTCCCTCTTGTGTACTGTCCTTTTTTGCAAGATACAAGAGAAGGATTAGATTGAGAAAACTCGATCCTCTACCTTTTTTTGGTTTTGCTTCACTGAGTGAGCAAAGTTTAACTGTTGTTGAAGAGCTTATCACTTGTTCTAGATTCGCTAGCTTCATTAATCCCAACGTATAACTATTTTAATGTTATCATTAATTTTCTTCCCTTTTTCTCATCTTAGAGCTTTTTTATGGTATATTGATGTTTATTAAAGTGGGTCATGTGTGTCTCATGTGGGCCTCATGTAATACCGACAAAAGCTCTATATACGTCAACACTAGTTTTTTTATTTGGTTCAAAATGGCATTAAACGTTGGAAACACCCATGGAAACGTTGGAAACATCTCTTAAAATCTTTAGGGAATGTGGAAAGTCAAGATGACAATTTTCTTAGGAGTTTCCAAGTTTCCGAAATGGGAAACAAGGACATGCTAGGAGTTTCCTGCAACATCCCTGAACAGACTCCAAATTGTTTTTCTATATTGTCAGGACTCAGTATCATTCATTCTAGGAAAGAGCCTGTGGGGTGTTAGTGTGCTCTTGTCTGTGCTTTGGTATGACTGCATATGGACACAATATGCTGCCTTTCTACTAGCATTTCCTCTGGCAGAACCTCTTTTTCTGTTAAAATTAATCAGGATTTCACAAAAATATATTTCCCCTAATAAATGTTAAAGTGGGTATAATTATTAATAAAAGAGGACACATATGAGTGAAAGGGAGAGAACTGGCAAAAAGGATTTCCAAGTTAATCTCCTTATGGCTGTTCAAGTCCACCAAATTTTTTTGAGCTCTATAGTTTGCAATAAATCTTGGCCTTCTATTCTTCCCCTCCGCTTAGTACAAATATAAGGCATGCTGGAGTAATTTTCATAATTCAGAGTCTTGCAAAAGTCTCCAGAGTCGAGGGTCTTTCTCTTATGGGCCTATCTGTAAGGTATTCCGAGTCTTCTTTCGCTCTCTTTGACGTAGCTTATTGTAAGCCCATATAACAAAGATGTCTCTGTGTTTTCAAATATTGGTTGTAAGTTCCACATATAGGGGTTGTAAGTTCCTCAAGTGTGATCTTCATAGTTTTGTCCAAGTGTAAGCACAACCAATCCTCTACACATAGAGACCAGCTATTTTTGAAGTTTTGAGAATCACTCTAAGGAGGTTCCCATATCAAACCGCATTCTAAGTTGCTAGCCTTCAAGATAAGGTTTTGGATCATATTTGGCAATTAAAAGGGAAATCAAAATCATAATTACGAAAAACTTGCCAAGTCCAAGCACAAGTCGATCAAAAGAGTTTTTTTTTTTTCGAATTGACTCGCGAGTTTTTTTTTTATTAAATTGGACTCGGGAAAAGCTTGCCAGACTTGCGAGTCTGGAAAAAAAAACTCAGCTGCAGTGAACTTTGTGCAGAAACGGGGATAAAGTTTTTTTTTTGGGGTTTGGCCTCATTGCTGCTGTTTTCACTGACAGAGAGAGCTGAGAGGAGGTGAAGGCAGCCACAAGAAACACGCATTTGCATCCTTAAACATGAATCTTTTCCAGATTTCAAGAATCTAACAGCCACCCAGTGCTTGGAAAGGGCCAAGAAGTGTTATCACATTGACTGACCAGATTTTCCCTGAGCCTGCAGCATGGAGCATTGTCCATTGCATTTTCTCTGTCCTACGGAAAAAAATTACAGAAATTGATTTTTGTAATATTAACCCAATGAGTATTCCTCAACCACTTAACATAAAGCACTTCCACATTGCAGGTGAAAACTGCTTCAATGAAGAATGTTTTAGAGAATATGCTCTTTGGGCTTAACATCGTCATGATTAGGTCACATACCTAAATATTCAACAGGTAGATGAGAATGTGACAGCAGTGAAGTTAGGGATTGAGACCACAATTCCAACACTGGCAAACTGATGAAAGCAGGACAAAGTCCCATGTATAATGCCTATTGGGTTGGATCAATCCTAAATGGAAAGTGAATTTCATTTGGTATTATATAGAGAACCCTTGGTATTAATATTTCCACAAATATATGTAATAAGGATCGTATTACAAGGAAATCTTACTTGCAAGTAAAACTTACTATACTAGTACGGACCTTGGTGGCAATCTAGTGATGCAGAGTATAGTTTCTTTAGTGGTGCACATTAGTACAATCATGGAAGGATTTTTTGAATGAGCTTTGGAGTAAGGCTGGGGACAGAAGAAAATTATCCCTAGTGTCATGAGATATATAAGCTTTGAACAAACAGTAAGAAGGCCTGGGGCTAGTTAATTTGATGATGAAGAAACTAATGTTAGAAGCAACTGCAAAAGTAAAACAGGTTGTCATGCTTCTGATTTGAAATCCAGGCATCAATAAGAGATATCAGCCCATCTATGTAATTGACTAACATGATTAGTGTTGATGATAAGATCAGCCATTTCATAGGAAATTCGAACCCAGATGCTATGAACAAACAGTAAGAAGGCCTGGGGTTAGTTAATTTGATGATAAAGAAACTAATATTAGAAGCAACTGCAAAAGTAAAACAGGTTGCCATACTTGTGATTTGAAAGCCAGGCATTAATAAGAGATATCAGCCCATATATGTAATTGACTAACATGATTAGTGTTGATGATAAGATTAGCCATTTCATAGGAAAGTCGAACCCAGATGGAGGGCCCATGTTTGTCCCAGTGGAAAACCAGTTCTATTATATGATTCCCATGTTCTGTTCAGTCAGTTATACATAATTAACATTATTGAGAAACAGAACTCCAAGTTGTCAGGTTAGAATGATGAGATGCACTGGATGAGACAGATTAATCTAGTCGTCTACATCATGTGTTTTTAAGCTTAGAGTTATTGGGTGACAAGTTCTTTTTATAGTTTAAATTTTTAATTGATGTGTGTTTCATGTGTAGTTTAAGGTTTTATAGCTTGGAGTATTAATTTTGGATGTGTATAATGTTAATTAATTGTGACATGAGATTTTTTGTTTCAATGAAAATTTGCATTTTTGTCCTTTTTTTTTTGGCCGATTTTTTGCGAGGTTTTTGCCAAGTCTGAGTTCGAGCCACAAATTGGTCTTGCTGAGACTGAGTTTCTCTACTATGATTAAAATTATCCTTTGTCTACTCTGATTAATATTATAGAGACGTAGTCAGTGTCTAATGCATTCTTGCTTTGTAAATTTCAACTATTCTGCCTTCTAGGTTATTACCTTTTGAGCTTATCCTTACATGTTGATTAAACTGTTTAACGATGCTATCATACACCTCATTTTATGGGTACATGTATTGAAGGAGTAAATGCTTTGGTCACATTCATGTCTTCTTTATATTTCAACAAAAAGCCGTGTGGGTGCTACTTGTGGTCTCCGTTTGGAAAGGTATTTTTCACATCTACCTCCTAACCTAGCTTTCATCTAGATTATGCTGCATATGGCATCAGCATTCTACTAATGCCTTGTTGACTATTGGGGCATCAGCTTTTTCTTAATCAATTCCTACTTTTCCATAAAAATACTCTGCAAGCAATCTTGCTTTATGTATATGTTCATCAGTGGTGCTCGCTGCATTATAAAGGGTCTTGTAAACCCACTTACATCAGTAGCTGTGGGAATTATTCCTCATAGTTCATTAGGATGCTTTGGAGTATATCTTAGGAGAAATTGTATTTGTCTGTTTGTTATCATTTTTGTTGGGATGTGGATGATGTTCGATTATATTTATCATTCAACAGAGGTGGCATGTTGAGAATGTTTGGGCTTATTGTGCTTTGCAGTGCCAAAAGAATATTGCTTATTGTATTATCTATTCTCCACAACATCTTTAGTCTTTTAATGCATAATTGCCTGCCCTTGTCTGGGACAGAGGACTATGCTATTTGTGCATATTTTACGATCATTGGTAAAATGATCAATTTTCTTGTATGTTAATCAGTTTCGCGAATGGAAATAGATGTTAAACTTTAAAGTCACACAAAGAACAAAAGAAGTTTTCTAATATGAAAGTTTTCTGGGGAGAAGTACATTATTCATTCATGGCTTTAAGGCATGGGCCTTCTATGAGTTGGTGGAAGTTGTTCAAAGCACAGCAGAGAGACTCAGTCTTGGCAAAATCTCGGCAATGCCAAATTTTCTAAAAGCTTTGGACTTGAGAAAAACAAAAAAACCAAAATTCGTAGTTGTTTTTTTAAATTGGTTATATGTGATGGAAATGGGCCCCACCCCTATTACATCATGACCATGTTACCACGTTATTTTAACAAACCACGACAACATTCTTTTCAATTATGCATATATGGCATGACAAGATTTGAAACTGGGTCTCTTTGAAAGTTAAGGTATTTAACCACATGAGTTTTTACCATTTGATTAAAAAAATCTAGTTATTTTAAGAAATATAAATGTTTATTTTTCTCATCTCATTTCGCATTAATTTCAATAACATTTGACTCTAAGATCCTAATTAAGATAAACTCAAAACTTAACAATTTTACATGAAAGTTGTGAAATTTTAAAATTTAGTTTTACATTATATTTCAAAAACTGATTACATAATAGTATAATTATCTTACAAATGTGTAATCAATGATCAAAATGTCCAGTGGATATCATCTTTAAAATCATCGAAGCAGACAATTTAAGACCTCTTTTTATCTGTGTTCTGAACCTGTTTTGTGTTCGTCAGTTTTGACAATCAAGACCACAATTTTTGAAAAGCCTGTTAATTGGCAACAACTGTGATTCACTAAAAAAAAACTGGCAAGTAATGAAAAAACTGTAACTGAAGTCAGAAATAACTGTGGGCATTATATGAACTTGCAACTTGGCAAGTTTGGTGATTACTCCTATGCAGTGTTACCAGATGTTGAAATATTTGTAATCTGACCTTATTAGGCCAAGGCCGATAGTGATGAAGTACCTATGGGTGCTCTTGATGTAGCCTATGGGCAGGTGCTATGTAAGCCTTTGCGCGTTTTTTATGTAAACCTATGGGTTTTCTATATGTAAGCCTATGGGCAGTTTTGATGTATTCACCCTTAGTGATATTGGTTAAACTATCTCTATGGTTAACTTTTGATTAAATGATTTAATACATTAATTAAATTGTAATTTAACTTTCAAGTCGGTTATTATGGCTTGAGGTTAATATTTAATTGGGCATTTGGTATCACTATAAATACACCCCAATGACTGATCCATTGTATCAGTTTGTGATATGAGATTGTGGGGGGGTCTATGGGCATCCACCCTTATTCCTTATCTATTCATGTTGTTTATCTCTTTCGATATTTTTATCTATATGCTCTTTTGTTTCGCTTTTCTTCCTTTTTCTGCATATGATTATGGTGAATGTATGCTTCAAAATGTTTCTGGAAAGTATTAAGATATCCAACACCAGATTTGGCAAATGTAATAAAAGATGTCTGAACTTTGGTGATTTTCTACTGTACAAAAACAAATTTGACAAACATAATTAGATGAACAATATCAATGGAAAATTTGACAAACATAATTAGATGAACAATATCAATGGAAAATTTGACATACACACACATATGTCTTTCATTCCTACTCGATTCTACGTCTACATAAAACTAAAGGTTGAAACCCAAAAAAAAAAAAAAAAAAACGGTTAAAGACAATCTCAATGAGACAAAATGATCTTAGGGCAACTCATTCATAAAGGCATTTGCAAGTCATTTTTGTGTGAAATATGAAGTTGTTTATAAATTTTTTATATCTATTTTAGACATTTACATTCTTCTTTTCTCCTTAATTGGCTATGTGGAATTTAAACTGGCCCCACCTGTATAAGATCATTTACTGTGTTACCATGGTATTTCAATGAACCATATTATTGTGATATTTACTATTACAAGAAACTGTGTTATAATGGCACCCATGAGAGTTGAACCTTGCTACGCTCTTTGTGAGTCAAACATTATCACCAATTAGACTTTAACCTCATGGGCAATTTTAGCTGGTTATATGTGGTTGAAATGGGTCCCACCATATTTTTCCTGTTTAAAACAAGTTGGTGTATAGACCTTATCCCTGTCCAGATTCAAATCTTAGATCTCCTATTTGGAGTACACAATCCTTCACTGGTAGGCCCACTTAGGCTGAAACTTTTAGACATTTATGTTAATACATTCCAACTTCATGGCAAATTTATAGTTGATTTTTTCAATAACTATTTTTTCTGTTTTTTATTCCTTTTTGGACTTGAACCTGAACCTGAACCTGAACCTGAACTTGATGACTTAGCTTCTATATTAGTTACCTAGTACTTTGTCTTATATAATGGCTAACACTAACAGCATTCTGTTTAATTATATGACTTGACATGAGATATAAGTACTAGGTACTAATGCTAAGTACAGGATCACTTTATTATTGCCTTTTAATATACAAATAATACTTACTGTTTTCCATCAGGTTGTCCGGGCAATGGCACAAAATTTATGATAGATACAATTCTGTTACATCACGATGAAATTTAACATTATACAGTAAAACTTTCAACATACCTTTAATTATTATCAGAGCATGCTTCATCAAGTATAGTATATCTAATACAAGCACACCATACAGCAGTTCTCTACAGATAAAAGCAAACAATTAACCTTGTACTGTAAGATTTGAATTTAAGAGCTGATATTGAATGGTGGATAGATTGATGCGTTTGTGGGTGCACATGGATGGGCAGATAGCATTTTTATCAATCTTTTGGGGAAGTACTGGGGCCTTTTGGGCAGCAAAAAGAATGATTTGCTTAACGTTTGAAATGTTACTTATGGTTGGTTTTGTTGTCTATCATATGCAGGTATCTTTAGAACTTGGCCTATGCGAGGTACTGAATATTATTGCAATTAGAAACCCACCTCCTTCTCCAGCTATCAATTTTACACTTGACCGTTCTGAGTTGGAAGCCATATTACCTGCTGGAACGGTGGATCATTCTGTAGAGCCTGTATTGGAAAAGGTCTGTTTGCTTTCACTTTTTGCTGTTAGATAATAATAATTCTATTGAAATTATTTGACTGTTTCAGTTTTGATGTTTGCTTTCTTAAACTCGCGTGACTTTTGTTTGTATGCTTGTGTTTTTGAACCTTACTGAATTGTTTATATCCTTGAGATAAAATTACGACATGTATCCTTGTTGTCTTTTGCATATGTAAGAGACTCCCCTTTTTAGCAGAAACGGATGATTGAAAAACAATCATTAAGTGAAGGTTTTCTTCTTAATATGTTAGTGGGTCATTTTTGTGTTTGTGCTTTTGTTGTGGAGGTGTTCTCTTTTATAATTTTTTAGTGTGTATAGAATGGAGATTGTCTGGTTAGGTTTCTTTCACTGGATTTTAATAAGTATTATGCAAAACTTTAAAGCCTGCTTGTGTCATTTGTATGACTGGATGCAGCTACCTCAGTGGCAAGAGACTACTGATGATGCACACAAGAGATATGCAAATACGTTTCAAGTACTGGCAGATAAATTTCCACAGGAGAATGTTCTATGTGTTACTCATGGTTTGTAACTGAACCCTTGCAAACAAAGGATATAGTATTGGGGATCATAAAATCATTTTAGTCAAGAAATTCGATTGCATGAAAGGTATTCCTTATTTAATTTTTATAGGGTCTTTGTTAATCCATTATCACATTTTGTAGTTCGAAAGCGTTCAGCAAGAATTTCTTGTCACAAGTCATTTCAAAATTTTGGAGGGAGTTTTGAATGGAAAGAAGTATTTTAGTATATAATTATCTTTTCAACCGTAGTTGGGGTGGTTGTTAAGGCATAGAGTCGTACACTAATCTTCTCCTTGTGGTTGTGCAAACCGTAAAATATATGACATGGACTTTTGTCCAAGTACCAAAAGAGCTGCCAGCAAAAAACCTTTTTTACTATGCTGTCAGTGGTTCAAATATTTGAAAACAATAAGTGCATTTCCTTTAAATCTTTCAATAAGTTCATGACTGTTTTTGCAATTTGGTGTTGATGATCGACTTGATGAGGTGCCAATAACCAGAGGATGGTAGTTGGCTTTGCAAGTGCAAATAATAAATAAGCGTGGTTGGAGACCAAATCTGTAGCGAATGTGGTTGGTTTTTATTAGTAACAACTACAATCGTTGGTTTTGCCAAAGTTGTAAAAATGTTATCCAGAGACTTCAATTTTTGTAAGTTTGGGATATTTCTGTGAAAGCATGTATTGAGTTTTTTTTTTACTAAGTTCTGAGTTCAAGTTTATGTTCTGAACTCATAAGTCTTTAAAATCTCCATGTAGATTTTTTTTTTGATTAGGGTAGAAGGGGTTTTAGGGTCCCCAAACCCATACATTAGGTTGTAAACAGATTTTCAATAGACCCAACAGCCTGTTCAAAAGGAAACAAAAAAACATCGGCTAAACCATAAGATTCTGCAAGACAAAACTAAGACAACACACTAACGACCAACTAAAATTAAAACACTACCACAAAACCAAACCAGCCAAAGATAGAAACACCATAAACATAGAATTACTGCACACAATCTAGGTACTGTAGAAAGTCTAGTGCCTCCTTGGACCCAATGGAGTGCAACTTACTATGAGTGTCTTCAAGGAAAGTCCCTACTGTGAGAGGACCTCCGCGTGAACTTAGCTAGCTGCATCACTGTGACAGAAGATTTAGACTGGACCATCTAACCTGTTCTCAACCTGCCGCTCTAACAGGCATTCTTCCTTCCTTTCCTTTTTAGCCAGTTCCATGAGAGCAGGAGGAAAGTCAATTTGCCAATCCTGTAATCCTTGGAGCCCCACTCCCAAGTTCACCATCCAGTCTGCAACTTGATTGCCTTCTTGGTAAATATGTTGGACCTTGACCTGTTCAAGCTTCTCCAGGTTTAATCTACTCTCCATGATCAATTCCACAATTGTCCAGCTTGCTTTGTGCTCCTGTTTAATTGCCTTGATGATGTTAAGGGAGTCCCCTTCTATTATCACCTTCCTAGCTCCTAATTGAAGTACATATTTAGTTCCCAACATTAAGGCCTTGGCCTCTGCAAAATGGTTCGATTGCTTGCCCAAAGGCTCAACAAAGGCTAGCAGAATGGCACCAGTCGAATCACGAAGAACACCTCCAGCCCTAGCCACCCCAAGATTGCCCTTAGCAGCTCCATCAAAATTTAATTTGATCCAATCTATTGGGGGGGGGGGGATCCCAACGAACCTCGGCCCTGGATGGTTTCTCACAAAGAGGGGAGGGGCCAACATCTATGTCCCAGGCTTTAAAAATTTCTTGTTCTTGAGCAAAAACCGGCTCCTGGTGGTTTTTAAAGATCTTCCAATTCTCCACTAGTGCACTCCCAATGCGGGTACCAATTGATCTTGCATCCCTTTTCTTGTCTTTGAAAATTTGGCTGTTGCGCTCATGCCATATCCCCCAAAGGAAGTGAGGGAGGCATAATCACCAAAGGAGGCTGAGCCGTTTAGATTTAAATGGGGAGGACCATTGAAGGCAAACATCCACCATGTTGTCTGGGAGGGCCCAAGAGATTCTAAACCTAGAAAGAAGAAAACTTAAAACTTCATGAGCAAAATTACAGCCAAGAAAAAGGTGGTATATAGATTCCAATTCCTTTTCACATAGGGCACATCTATTGATGCGATTGAACCCTCTTTTAACTAAATTGTCTATGGTCAAAATTTTATTTTGCACCACAAGCCAAAAGAAAATGGTGATTTTGGGAATTAGGTTCTTGATCCATATCTTATTCACAGGGAGCCACCCCAAACTCTCTTTATCAATCAATGAGTACCTAGTCTTAATAGTGTAGAGGCCCTTGCTATCCTTACTCCATATCAAAGAATCATTGCCTCCAACAGGGTTAATAGGAAAGACCCTCATCAAGTCTGCCAATGCCTTTTGGGCTTTAGCTTGGGCTTCTGAGAGACCTGGTAGATTCAGACTTTTCCAATGCCAACTATCGTCTCTGAAGACAAGAAAGTCTTTGACTTTGCTTGATAATTGCTGTCTAAGAGGGAGCAACAAAGAATCACATTCAAGAGGGGAATTAGTCAGCCAAGCATCTTTCCAAAAATCTGCTATTTCACCATTTCCTATATGCCATCTAATTCCTTTTCTCAATAGGGATTTGCAGTTTAGCAAGCTGTTCCAGAAAGAAGAGCCTCTAGGGTGGATCTTTGAGTTTAATATACTTAGCCTTAAAGAATTTTAACCCAACATAATTGGTCATTCTTCAACAGCTTCCATCCCATTTTACCGATCAGAGCCTCGTTCATCATTTTTAAAGGCTTGAAGCCTAGACCCCCAAACTTCTTCTTGGAAGAGACTTTGTTCCAAGCCACAAGCAACAGTCTCTTCTTGTCCTTTCCAGACCATAGGAAGGACCTTTGGATTTGTTCCTATCTATTCCTGATCTTGGTTGGGAGTTTAAAAACTGACATGAAGTATATAGAAATACTTTGAAGGGTGGATAGAACCAACTGGGCTTTCCCAGCCTGGCTTAGGAGGCAATCCCTCCAACCTGTCAATTTCTTGGAGAAACGATAAAAAACTGGGTTCCACATATCGACCTTCATTCGTCCCTTGATAAGTGACATTCCTAGATAAGTTGGAAGGTCCCCTATTGCACACCAAAAATTTGTGAGATGCTTCGTTGCCTGAAATTAGGAGTATTGATAAAGTAAATTTTGCTCTTAGCAAATTAACTTTTTGCCCTACTTCCTCTTCATATTTATTCAGAATGAGTTTGATTTCACACGCTTGGGGAATAGAAGATTTGGAGACAATTATTGTTTCATCATCAAACTGTTGATGAGACACCGGGTTCATAGTTGAGGCAGGCTTAAAATCCCCTAATTGGCCATTGGACACTGCTGAAGAGATGCTCCGACCAAGTGCTTCTGCTAAGATTATGAACAAATAGGGTGACAAAGGGTTACCTTGTCTCAAGCCCCTCTTGCATCCAAAGTAGCCTGTTGCTGCACTATTAACCAACACAGAGAAATTGGTTGTGGAGATGCACCTAGTAACCAAAGCCACCCATTCTTGATTAAACCCAAATTTATACAAGATCTTAGCCAAAAAATCCTAGGAGACCCGGTCGTAGGCCTTGTTCATGTCGAACTTAAGTAGCATACCAACCTCCTCACTTCTATCCATTGAGTGGATTACCTCATGGATGGTGATGATCCCATCTAAAATCTGCCTGCCTCTTACAAAACCACCCTAGTTAACATCAATTATGAAAGGAAGAACAACTTTGAGGTGGTTAGCAATGGAGCTCGTCAGGACTTTAAGAAGAGTATTACACAAGCTGATGGGGCGAAACTGTTTAAAGTCTGGCACCAGCTAATTTGGGAATCAGGGCCAAAAATGTGGAGTTAACATCCAAGGGGATATGGTGGGTTACTGTTGCCACATTTTGCACAAGGTGCCATGTTTTTGGTTTCTGCGTGTGAGCTGCTCTTTTCCTTTCCTTCTCCTCATTTTCCCTTTCTCCGTTTCTCCCTTTCTCCCTCTTCCTTGCAATTTCATTCCCCCTTCTTCTTTTCCCTTTCTTCCCCCAGTAAGTTTCCAGAACAGAGGTGTTCCCTGAAAATTCTAAGTGTTGGGGCGACACCCGACTTCGCAGCGAAGTCGGAGTGCGCCCCTCAGTTGGAGCGCAGTAGGGAGCCCGAAGTGCGCAATCAGGCAGGAACAAACCGAAAATTTGACTAAGTGTCAGGGGCGACACCCGACTTCGCAGTGAAGTCGGGGTGCGCCCTTCTTCCTGGGCGCACTAGGGAGCGGTCTAGCAGATAATCAGCCAAGTGCTGGGGCGACACCCGACTTCGCAGCGAAGTCGGGGTGCGCCCCTTTTCCAGTGCGCAGTCCGAGCAGCGGAAGAAGATAGCAAGCACCGGTGCGACACCCGACTTCGCAGCGAAGTCGGAGTGCGCCCTCTGACCGGTGCGCAGTTGGGTAAAGCTAACTCAGAAAACGTTAGGCAAGAAGACCTTCCAACTGCGCTGTTCTCTTCCTGCGCAACCCGATAGCGCCCGAATCCTGAGCGAAGTTGGATAAACTGCCTTTCAAGGCAGACACGTGTCATACCTCAGCATCCGACAAGTATCCATCTTCGGGATTCGAGCCAAGACTTGACCGTGCAAGGACAAAGCATGGGCTACACTACCGGCGCCATCTGTCACCATTTAAGCCAATGTGAAGTGCCATCTGCCGCACCTACCCGCATTCCTGTTGACCGAAGATTTGACCCAATGCGCTGCCACGTAGCTGTACCGTCTTCAGGGACACCATGCTGCGAGTACGATCTGCCAGGACGAGTCGGCATCGGCCGCTCCACGACCGCTTGTGTCAGCTATTGTCTTGTCTGGGACTTTGTGCCCATGAATGTAATCGGGGGGAAATTAGGCTATAAATACCCACCACGTTTTCATTGTAGGTGGTGGAAGGGGAATATATTGCTAGGGGACAATTGTAGCTGTGCGTTTGCCTCAAATACAGACATATACTTGGCTCTCCTTCTTGTTTTTATCTTGTATGCTGCCTCTCCTTGTAATTTCTGCCTCATGTTTCTTGTGTCATTGCTTGTTGTTGTACTGAACTCTGGACTCTGGCATTTGATGGCCAAGTATTCTCGGAATGCATAGATAGAGGATACGAGAGGATCGCTGATAGCTGTAGTTTCAATGTATGTTTGTAGATGAATGCTGTTAGTAGTGGTGATTGATTCGTTGCCGTCTTTGCTTATTCCCCCCACCCAACTCCAATCATTTGGAATCTCTTTCCGCACTTTTATCTCTTTCCTGCACCCTTATCTTAACACAAACCCCACAGGAAGCCGGCCTTCTCCGGAGATTGGCACGGAAGGCATTCCTTCCTTCCGGCCTTTCAATCTGGTGGGCGAATCTGGGCGCATTAACAACAAATCCTTTCCTCATGGCAGATTCGTAACCAACAGTTACCTGCGCTTCTTGAATGGCAGCCACCGCATCAGGCCCTACAATATGCCAAAAATGTTGAAAGAAGGCAGCTGGGAAGCCGTTCGACCCTGGAGCCCTGTCCCACCCTAAATCGAACACAACCTTCTTGATTTCCTCCTCTGTGAAGGGGCTGAGGAGGTACAAATTGACTCTCAGAATAGAGTCCCTCTTTAGTTGGGTGTTCAGTATCTGACTCTCCCAAAAGATCCTTAAAGTACTCAACTTATTCTCTAACTCATTAGGATTGTCCATTAGGGAGCCATCTCTTTTAACAATTTCTCTGATCTTGTTGCAGCTTCTATGACAGAGGGTAGAGATATGAAAGAACTTAGTATTTTGGTCCCCCCTCCTTCAACCATTTGATTCTAGATTTTTGACACCAATACGTTTCCTCACACGCCAAGATATTGTGTTACTTTGAGATCAGTTCCCTCTCTATTCTAGACTCCACATTGGTTATACTCTTCAAAAATGCGGAAGAGCGTATGAAGGCGTTGAGGGCCAAATGGAAATTATTTACTCTTCAGGACAAGATATACCTTGATGAGGAGCTTACGCTACTCCAGGTTTAAGAATTGAAGAAAGCAAGGGAACAAGTAGCCGCGGACAGGAAAGCCAACAAATGGGCGGTTATTTGTAATTTGCATGTGATGATTAGGGACTCTCTCCCACATGGGTGGTCCAAACCCTTGTCTAGCAAATGACTCCATCGACACGGAAGGGGGGTGGCAGATAAGGTAGGTGTAGCTTGCTAGAATTGCAATGGTACGATGTGGTCTACCCCAGGGTTCCTTTTTGATGTGATTGGCAAACATGACATCATTCTTACTTGTGAGACCCACGAGAGTCTTGAGCGGGCCCTACTAGTTATCTTAGGTTACTTTTGGTGGTCCAGTTGTCGGCAACTCACTCGATGCTCTGGGGGGTTCGAGGTTCAGGAGGTGTTGTTGCTCTTATCAGGGATAGGCTCCAGGGTTTGGTATCCCTGGTTTCGATTGACCCCCACTCGAGGTTTTTATGGATCAAAATCCACCGTCACCCACCTCTTTGGGATATATACATTGCCACCTGTTACTTTCCACCCACCACGTTTAATTTTGCTATTCACACGAACGAAGATCCTTTCCAAGATCTCTATGAGGACATTACTAGATACTCGACTTCAGGGGAGATACTCTTGCTGGGAGATTTCAATGCTCGGACCGGACCTATGCAGGTTTCTCTTCATGATCTCACAATCGATGAGTTGTAGACTTGGGAATTGGATCCTAAGGACCTTGGTTTTGCTCGAACCTCTAGCGACACAGGTAACTGCTTACGGTAAGCGTCTTATTGAGTTGGGTGAATTCAACAGGCTAGTGCTTCTCAATATTATATCTTGTTTTCTGGATTCCGGTGGGTTTACTTGCTTTCCTCATAGTGGTGGAGCCAGTGTCGTCGACTATGCTATTTCCTCTACCACCCTCATTCCATTCATTTCCCGGTTTAGCGTCTCTGATCACACTCCCCCCCTTACCGATCATTCGGTTCATTCTCTTACGTTATCCGTTGTTTCCCTTACTATTACTCATCCCCCTCCTCCCTCCTCTTCAACCCCTTGGGTCATAATAGACTTTGACTATTATTATTCCTTTACCTACATGGACCGGTTGCGTCAGGTTCTCCCTAGGGTGTCTTCTCTTCCCGATGTTTCCGATCGTTCTGCTTTCTTGGTCCAAACTATTTGGAAGTTTGCTTTGGACTCGTACCCCCATTCTATTCGTCCTCCCCTCGTCCTCGTCCCCCTGGTCATTGCCCCTTTAACATCTGGTATGATGAGGAATGTAAGTCTGCCCACCGAAGGTTGAAATATGCCATTCGGAATCCTTCCCAGCTCTATGCCATTTCCCACAAAAACTACAAGATGCTTCTTTGAAAGAAGAAGCGTCTCTTCCTCTCTCAACATCGACTTGATCTTATCCACTCCCTTCAACAGTCTCCTAAATCATTTTGGCACCTAATCCTCCCCCATGATTGGATTACTCATGGGATCGATCTTTCCTCTTGGACCATTCATGCCTCTTTCCTCTATACCATCCCTAATCAGCCTCCAATTACTATTCCCTTTCCGCCCTCTTCGTGCCACCTCTTTTCTATTGGTCTTGTCAGGCAAGCTATCAGGAAACTTTGTACGAGCAAAGCAGCAGTTTTGGATGGGTTACAAGCATAATTTTTGAAGCATGGTATTGACCATCTTGTTGAGCCCCTCACTGATCTCTTTAATCTCTTTGTTTGTTTTGGGTTTCCTTTTTCCTGGACTCAACATATCATTCACCTCATTCATAAGGCAGGTGATCCCCATGAACCCAATAATTACAAGACTATCATGATTGGGCATATCTTTGCCAAGCTTTATGCCACAGCATTGGATGTGCTTCTCTCCCGAAGGTTGGAGGAGGGTTTTAGGGCTCTTGGCCAAGCTGGTTTTTGGCAAGATCACCAAACCACAAATCACATTCTAGTCCTCAGAGCTATTATTGAGGAGGTGCGTTTCAGGTCCTCAAAGGTTTATTGTTGTTGCTTTGTTGACTTTAGGAAAGCCTTCGACACTGTGGCTCGACATTTAATTCTTAAGAGACTTCGGTCAGTAGGCATCTCTGGGTAAATTTTGATAGCGGTTACACGGTTATATGAGATTGTGAAAGGTTGGTTTCGCTCCTCTCAAGGGTTTTCAGACAGTATTCTTAGCACCATAGGAGTGAAACAGGGGTGACCCCTTTCCCCGACACTTTTTGGGATCTTCATCGACGAGCTTGAGACTTTTATTAAGGAGAACACTCAAGTAGAGGATGGTTGCCTTCTTCACTATGTGCTGATATCTATTCTCGTCTTTGCTGATGATGTTCTTTTGGCCTCTTCCCCTGAGGAGCTTCAGCGTTATTTGCACAAGCTTGCCGCTTTTTGTGACTTGAGACAGTTGACGGTGAATCTTTCTAAGACCAAGGTTATGGTATTCAATACTACCAAAGAGGCTCTATCTCATCTCCACTTCTCTTCCAAGGTCGAGAGGTCGAGATCACCACCTCTTATGTGTACTTGGGGGTTCTTTTCACCAGTCCCACTTTTGGTATGAAACTCGCCGCCCAGGCCCGAGTGTGTAAGGGATATGCAACTCTATCTTTGCTAAAGAGGAATTGCTTCAAAACACATTTTTAGGATATAGTTGTGAAGATGAGGATTTTTGATGCCTTGGTCAAGCCAACTATTACTTATGGGTCAATGGTTTGGGGTCCTAGTCTTGGCCCGACTGAGTGGTCACGGGTTGAACGAGTCAAGACACTCTTTCTTCGACGATTCATTCGTTGCAAGGGCACAGGTCCTTGCTCTATTATTCTGGTAGAGTTTGGGGCTTCTCCTCTCCAGCTTGAGATTATATTCCTGATTATCGGTTATCTTCACAAGATCCGTACTTTAGGAGATACCCCTGAGGGTTGTAGGTATTACCCTTACCTTGCCCTTCGATCCTCGATGGAACTCTCTCCGAGTTCTCGGGGAGGTCGAAGGAGCTGGTATTTTCAAGTTTCTGCCCTCTTGGCCAGCATTCAGATACAGATAGACAGGTTCCCCCCTTATTCTTTGGGTGTTCTCCCCTCCTCTCGTCTTAGTAAGGAGAGGATGCTTCACGAGATCCGAAAGGATGTTAGTCTCCAGTACACCAGATGCACTTGGATCTCTCCTGCTGCCCCTCTTTCCCCCAAGCTGTCTTTCTACCATGAGCACTTCTTACGGATACGGGGAGGGCAGAATAGTTCCTCCACAATACCTTCAGCAGCACACAATGCATAGTCTTCGGATCACTATTGGGCAACTCAAGGTGTGTTCTCACCAACTCCGGATTGAGTCAGATCACCATCTTCCGACGAAGGAGCAGATTTGCTTGTTTTGCCCCTTGGGTGAAGTTGAAACCCTTCATCACTTTATTTTTTGTTGTCCCATTTATTATGAGATTCGGGGTAGATTCCATTGCCTTTTCAAGGACAACTCTCGATCTTTTTCTACATTCTTCAGATTCCCAAACGAGCGGTGTCTCACACTCTTTCTTAAGGAGATAACTTAGTTTTGACGACATAAAAGTTCCTCTTGTGATGGATCTCACCCTCCTCAACATCGACTCATCACAACATACTTCACTAGCTGTGATGGACTAGGTGACTTTGGACGGAAACGCCCCACATCATCCAGTTTAGACAGAAGTAGGGTCATTGGACATCGCACCCACAATTTGTCAGGGTTTTGAACTAGCGTTGGTTAGAAACATATAATGGACTTCTTCAACTCCAGTACTTCAGCCTCGACTGTTAGGAGAGAATAGTTTCTGGCGGGTTCTTGGAGCTTGCCCCTCCTGGGCTGCTCCCTCCCCCCTCTTCTCTCTCTCTGTTCTTCTTGGTGTGCACTCCTCTCTTTTGGACTGCAGCCCTCCCCCCCTTTGCTCTCCCTTTTCTTTTCCATTTCTCTTTGGCCCGATTGTTGGGTTTCGTCTTGTATTTATATTAGTTCTTTTCTTTGTTGGGCTTTTTAGCCTGCTAGTTGGCAGTCATTATTGTCATTCTTATAGTCCCTTGGGTCTTATTTTGGCCCACCACGGACATCAATAATATTTCATTTCATTTCTGTCATAGATCCTTCTATAATTTTTTGTTCAATGTCATGAATCTCAGCTCGTAATTCCTCTTTCTTTTTTAATAGGTAACCAAAAGTGGTCCTATTCTAGGCCTTCAGGTTTTGCTTTATATGTCTCAATTTGTTGGCAATTTGGCTCAATTTGGGACCTTCAAAGGATTTTGCCCACCATTCTTCAATATTTGAAGATAAATCTTCATGTTTGAGCCACATCAGTTCAAACCTAAATGGGCTATTATATTTTCTCCTGTCTTTAACTACCTCCCAAACAATTGGGTCGTGAGTGAGGAAATGCCAAATATTGTGAAGCCCTCTTGGGAGACCAGAACCTATCAAGTCAAATTTGGATCAACCGGTCTCCCAACCGCCTATTACTCCATGTATAGTGAAATGTTCTTAGATAAATATCCATGAGATCATTGGAATTAAGAAATGATCGAAAGTCCTGCATAATCTCTGAGGGGATAGGAGATTACCCTTTCTTGTCGAAAGGATTAAGAGGGGAGTTGAAATCCCTTGCTAAAATCAATGGAATTCCTTTGAACGTGGATCTCATTTGGCTTAGGTTCTCCCAAAGTTGCCTTCTCCCAACCGATGTGTTTGGAGCATAAACATTTGTTAGAAGCCAATTTTTCTTCGACTCCCTATTGTGGCAAAACAAGGTAATGAACCATCTAGAACTGACAACTAATCTTCCCTCTATAGAGTTATTTTTCCAAAGACAAAGAAGGCCCCCAGACGAACCCTTGCCGCACTAAAATCTACTTCCTCATCTCTCTAGATGAGGTTTTTAATTCTTTCTACCTTACTATTGTCAAGCGTAGTTTCCTGAAGAAGAAGCATGTCCGGGTTATGGTCCCTTCTCAAAGCGTAAACTACCTGGTGCTTAAAGGGGGCATTAGGCCCCCTTATGTTCCAAGAGATGATTTTCATATTTTATGTTTGGTCCCTTGGACATTTTCCCCAAAATTTAGAACAGCCTGTGTCCTATTGGCCACTTCCCTAGCAGTCTCTTTCTGCAAAGCTATTGCTGTAGAAGGCTTGCCAGGTTTACCTCTCTAACCAACATCTACTGAAGTTTTCGAATGATTGCGAGTGACGATTTTTGGCACCTCGATACCCTTCCCTGTGGGATTTTCTTTCTGGCTAGGGCTAGGTTCTACCAAACCCAAAGACTTTGAACAGGGGAGGCCCACGACAAGACCCTCTTTCCCCAGGTTTTTGCCCAAGGGCAAAGTTGAAGATTGATATGGACTGAGCAAACGCTCCAAATTTTCTATGACTGGATTCAGACAAGAAAAGGAATTTGAAAGGGGAATCACACCTTTTTTTAATAGGGTTTGACCTTGGGCTTTTGCCTCCATGGTGCTTGGGACAAATTCGCCTAAATCTCGCTCTTCCGCAGGCTGCGGGATTGGTTCTTGCCCCTTACTAGTCCCTTCTGCAGGCTCCATATTTCCTTCTTTCCTTGGTTGAGGATTTATATGATTCTGGCGTTGTACCCACCTCCAGTTGTTCTGGGGGGCGTTCCTTTGAGTAGTGCAGTGATAACTTTGATGCCCCATCTTCTTACAAAGACCGCATTTCACAACCATATTTTCATATTCAAAACTCTGGGTCCAAGACCCATACTTGGAAATCAGCTTAATCGACTTGTGGAGCTCTTGACGTAAGTCCTCATACACGCAGAAGTGTGCAAGTAACATCTGGGTCTGGTTCAGCATAGTAGGGTCCACCGCCACCAGCTGACCTATATTCCTAGCAATCCCAGAGAGGATTTCCTCATGCCAAAAGTGAATTGGGAGCCCTAGGAGGCGCACCCAAATGGGCGCCAGATCGATACCTTGAGTGTAAGGATCAAAATCTGGGCTTCATTGAAGAGGCCTCTGTGGCCAAAGAACCATGGCCCTCCTTGTAGAATCCGTTCACTGTCCGTTGGGCAACTGAGTTTAACCCAGAAAAAGCTCTTCGGTAAAGCGACAATCTCCATATGCCCGATGGGCCTCCATTTCTCCCACGCCCATTTCTGGATGGCATCAAGGTCTGGCCTCACACCAATAAATTTTCCAACTAGAGACATCTTACCTTGATCAACCACCAAATCTGCCAAGATGTCTGGAATCACCAACGCACCATTACCCAAGAATGGGCTCCTAGGTCAAAAGGGTGAGGAGCTCCCTTGTCTGTTTCTTCCAACTGGGCCCCTTGACTGCCGCGTCTCAACTGCCACCCTGACCGTCAACTAAACCCTGCAGACCGCCCTTGCCTCCCTGACCTGAGTTCTCCATTTTTTTCCAGGCTGTTTTGGCCGTCTGTAATCAATCTGCAAAGCAACGGAGCTGGAGCCCTTGGAATTTCAGGGCTGCTGGGTATTTTTTTATCTCTAAGTAGATTTCATCATAAACTTCTGCATATGATTATTAATAATTAGTTTCGGTTGATCAAATGCCATGAGCTCAACCAGTTAAATTCATTGAATTTCAAGGAAGAGACCCAAGTTCAAATCTTGCCAAGTGGTACATGCATAATTGCCAAACTTTTATCATACCACTATGTAGTCATAATGTAATACGGGTGTGACCTGTCTCAATCCCATATAACCAATTAATAAAATAATTAGGTCAAGTGACAAAGTTCAACTTTAATCCTCCATATTATTCTTACATTGAGAAAAATTCTTTCAGGTCTTCCCTCTTCTAACCTCTTTCTGTGGGTATGTCTTCAGTTGCTCGGTTTCTGGAAGCTTTATCTGGAGGAATTTAGATCTCTGCTTATAAAACTCTTGAATTCCTTAGTTGCCTTTGCTTGGTAAAGGAATCTACATTGGACCTTTAATTCTCTCTTATACCCAACGGTGGAAAACGACCTTTCAACAAGTCTTCAACCAGCCAATAGGCAACAGTCAGTGACTGTTGGTTTGTTTTGCCAAATGAGTTGTTATTAGAATTTTTTTTTTGCCCTTGAATTGCCTGTTTAAATACTTCAATATGGGTAATTCAGACGTCAGACATCATACAGGTCTATGTATGAGATTATTGATTGTGTATATACTGGAGGATGATTTCATTAAATTTGGTACTTTTTTGTAGCTTTATATTGTCCATCTTTGTCAGCTACTCATTCATGCATTGTGCAGCTTGTAGGCAGACGAGTTGATACGTTTGCATGAATGCATGTTTGATCATAGGAATGTATATATGCGAATTTGTGTGCACAAAATGTTTGTAATAAGTTGTTATGCAGTGTTGTGTGTGTAGGTGGGAAAGTGTTTGTAATAATATGCACGTGGCAAAGTGCTCATAAAACTGTAATGTAATGGGGTGTTTTTAATGTTTTATGTAAACAGGTAGTTTGGAGGGAGATGGGCAGTTGCTAACTGCCTATCGGTCTCGTTATATGTATAAGTAGTCCATCTATGTGAGAGATTGCCGGGAAGAGTGCTTGTTGTTGTTGGTCGAGGTGTATTGTTGGTGAAGGGTTGCTTGTTGGTAGATTGTTTGTCAAAGTATGATGTATTGTAGATAGTTGTGTAGGATACATGCTATGTGCGCCAAATGTCCATCGCCGGCTATGTCATGGGTCAAGGGGAAGCACCCTTTGCGCATACCCTCAACGGAACATGTATTGAAACCTTAACTGTCCAAACTGTTTTTTTTCTCCTCGTCTACGTTTTGTTGGCCATCTCTTGACCTACTTTTCACATTCAAATCACTACTCTAATAGCCTCAACGACACTCTCAAGATGCTTCCCTTAAATGACATACTTTTAACAGCTGGCCTAAACGGTTGATTATGGGCAGCATACCCTGTTAGCCAACTCTAGACGACTGGGTCAGACAGACTTGTCAGCCAGCGCTAGACGGCTAGCCTAGACAACCTCTGCTTGGCTCCATATGACCTTTCCTTGGCTCTTGATGCCCTCTTCTCACAGTTAGATGACCCAAATCATTAGTCGGACGACCCTATTTGCCAGCTGAACAACTTGGCTTCCTGGCCTGCCGACCTTGTTTGGCCAGATGACCTTGTGTTCTAGCCAGACCATCTTGGCAAGTGGTCAGACGACCCTCCTTGGATGGATGGCTGTGCTCATTTCATGGACGACCAGTTGACCTCACCAAACAACCCAACATCCTCTGCTGTTTCGCCCATAGTTACCAAGTTCGGTCAAATCTCGAACTTTTGGAGTAGCCTGAACTGCTGTGGTTTGATCCAAACAAATTCCATAAGAAATTTATAAATTATGTTTGTAAATTAAAAAATGCTAGCAAACCCTTAACTCTACCCAGCCATTCGATCATGGGAAGTGCACAGTTTTCAGCACACATTCTATCATGAAAAAAATATGATAATTTTTTTTTGTCATCTTCCTCTTGGGATGTTTTTTGCAAACAAGAACAACATCCCAGACGGTTCTGACATTTGCTGAGAACAAGAACAACATCATAGGTGCTCAAAGACTTGCTCAAAAACCAGGATAAGAAGAAACTTTTACAGGGGAGCAAGTGAGCCATTGCTGGATAATGGGCATGGTACACCTTGCATGCGAACAAGGGCATGAATGGTTGACATAATTTTAAAAACTTTTTCCTTTTTATAGAAATTTTATTGATGCTTTGATCGGTGGTTAACATGATTAAAATTAAAAATTTATAGACTATTTGTATTGATTTTTTAATTATTTAATTCACTGTCTGCATTTGTTATTAAGTTGTATTTTTTTCAATTGGTTATAAGGGATTGAAACGGGTACTACCCGTATTACATCATCACCACATAGTGATATTACAACAAAGCTTGGATTGTATTGCTTGGCAAGATTTGAAACTGGATCTCCTCTGTGAATGTTGAGGAATCTAACCAGTTGAGCTAATGCCATTTGATTTGTTATTAAGTTATATTATAATATATGATATAGTAATATATAATATAATATATGAAAATGTGTTATATACTTTTATTTTATTATATTTATATTTTCGAAATTGAACTGAACCATGTTGAAGAATCCGAACCTCTGAACCTTTTTGGCCTTCCAAACTTGCGGACTGAACCAAACCTGGTAACTATGGTTTCGCCAACCAACTTCCCCCCATGTTAGAACACCGAATTTTTCTTTCAAAATGCTGAATTCCACTACTGAAATGCTGAATTTAGCCACCAGCACATGATTTTGCTGATTTTTCATTCTTTTCCAGCCAAATCCTTGCTGATTTTGATGGCTAGGCTTAGAGTTTTTGTTTTTCTTGTTTGCCGCTCTGCGGCTGATCTCCAATCCTCTGCCTTTCATTGGGATCCAGATTTTTACTCACTGTGGGCAAGGGTTTTCAGCAAGCCCTTGTTTCTCCACGCCCTACCTCTTCTTCCATGGTTGAAATCCTCTCATCCTTGATTCCACTGATTTCTTCTCCTCCTTAAACCCTGGCTTCACTCCACTGAAGCCCTATAAAGTACTTTAGCTTTTGGCGTAGCTGGCGTGCTTTGTTGTCAGCTTGACCCAGGTTCTTGCTAAGCTTATTTTGGTCTTGGCCTTCCTCTTGGCTCTCTCTTCCTTGGCACAAACAAAAATGATTTGAATCCACAGCTAACTTTCTTCTCATTGAAGTCTTATAGATGCTTCGATTTTGTTTTTATGACCCTTAGGTTTGCATTCATTTTTTGTTATGTCCATCGAAGGCCTGGGTGACATAAGGCATGTTTTGTTCCCTTTTCTAGCCTCTGTCATTTTATGCCAATTTGGACCATAGGGGTGATATCCATGTAGTCTTAAGGCTCCTAGGTTATTCCCTCTTGGCCCTTTTAGACCGTTTGTATCTGACACCATTAAATGGGTTCACCAAACCACTTGCATTGGATTGTAACAGGTTTCGTCGTCAATGAGATATTTTGAATGTTAGGAGGCAATTATTGGTCAAAACCATTGATAGGTGGTCCCCACGAGATATTATCTTACATTCTAGGGCATGTAGCTTGTTGTGGTTTTCATGGGAGATGACATTACAACATAAATAAATTGTACTGCTTGATCTAAAGGATCAATCATAATGTCACCCAGTCAGCGGTAGCTATACTATCAGTGACAAATTTGCCCTAACATCTTCTTTAAATCATCATTTTCAGCTATTTTTTTTGGGTGCTGTTGTTACTATTAGGAAGTAAAGTAACTATGCAGTACAGGTATCCAGGAAGCAGGATTGCAGTAGGTTCAAGCAGGCCAGACGTCTGGACTGCTAGATGTCTAGGCCTGACGTCTAGCCTGGCAGACGTTTGGGCTGCCAGACGTCTAGGATGGTAGACGTCTGGGATGCCAGACGTCTAGGCTGGTAGACGTCTGGACCTGATGGCTAGGTTGGTACACGTCCAACCTGACGTCAAGCCAAGTAGACGTCATAGGAGCTGACGTCGAGGTAGACGACAGGATTGCGGATAACAGTCTTGGGAGCAGAAACGAACAGTCTTTTGGAGGCTTCCGTTGGAAGAGGAAACGAATAGTTTGGAGTCTTCCTTCTGCTCTATAAAAGGGACTTGATCCCTTGCATATGATATGGAGGTTGAAAACGTTAAGAACGTGAATGTAAACTTTGCTAAAAATAATAAAAGGAGAAGTTGCCATTGCCCCGTGGTTTTTCCTGCACATTGCAGGTGTCCACGTAAATCTCTGTGTTACTGTTTCCGTGTTCTATATTTTTGTTATTGTGCTTCCTCTTGCAGGTGAAAAATCTTGGAGTTTTTCCTAACATCTGGTATCAAAGCTAAGGTTTTGTGCGAGTGGGAGCTGCAACAATGAAAAAAGGTGTAACCAAGTTCGAAATTGAGAAATTTGATGGCAAGAACTTCGCTCTATGGAAGATGAAGGTGGAGGATTTGCTGGTTCAAAATGACCAAGCTCAAGCTTTGGAAGGGGTCGCGAGTAAACCGAGCAGCATGAAAGATGAGGGGTGGGTAACACTTGATAGAAAAGCAGTTTCTGCAATCCGTCTCTGCCTAGCGGACTTCATCTTGTTCAATGTAGCTGAAGAAAAGACAGCAAAAGCCCTTTGGCAAAAGCTTGAAAAGTTCTATGAAACAAAATCAGCAACTAACAAGGTTTTTCTGAAAAAGCAACTTTATAGCTTGAGGATGAAGGAAAGTTCATCCGTGGTAGATCATTTGAATGAGTTTAATACTTTGATCAATAAACTGGTTTCAGTTAATGTGAAGATGGAGGATGAAGATAGGGCTATCACCCTACTTTGTTCCCTCTCGGACACTTGGGATCATATGGTGATGACCATTAGTAATTCATCATCAGGAACTCTCAAATTTGATGATGTGGTAGCCGCTTTGTTGGCGGAAGAGTTGAGGCGAAAAACGTCTCTAGAACCCTCAACCAATGAAGCCCTATCCCGTGAGAGGTCAATCATTCGAGGGGAGTAAACAAGGTAGAAAACTGTCCAGATCTAAGTCTAAAGGATGTAAGCAGAAAGGGAAGTGCTGGCATTGTGGGAAGCCAGGACACTCCAAGAAGGACTGTTTGCAATTAAAGAATGGTGAAAAGCAAAATCAGCCATCAGTTGAGGCCAGTGCAGCAGATTCAGGAGAGACGACAACATGTGAAGCCTTATGTATTAGTAACAACAGATCAGTTTTATATACCTGGGTTTTGGACTCAGGTGCATCCTTTCACATGTCTCCCCACAGAGACTGGTTTGACAAATATCAGCCATACTATGGTGGAAAGGTCTATTTGGGTGATGATCATCCTTTAGAAATTGTGGGAAGAGGGGATATAAGGATCAGGTTGGACGATGGTAGAGAAAGGATGTTATGTGATGTGCGACATGTGCCCGATTTGAGGAAGAATTTGCTCTCAATCAAAATGATGGATAAGCTAGGGTATTTTGTCACTTTCAGCAACAACTACTGCAAGATTACTAGAGGAGCTCTTGTAGTAGCAAAGGGAGAATCTTATGGGACCTTATACCATTTATGCGGTGACAAACCATGCAGCAACAACAACTTCTGTTCAGGATGTAGTAATGCTGTGGTATCAACGCCTAGGCCATATGAGTGAAAAAGGCCTGAAAATTCTGCATGACAACGGTATGCTTTTTGGGATTAAGTCTTGTAATTTAGACTTATGTGAGCACTGTATTTTTGGTAAACATAAGAGGGTCCGGTTTACTGCAAGTCCTGGTAAGAGTTATGTTTTTCTACAACTTATACATTCGGATATATTTGGACCTGTCCCCACTCAGTCCTTGAATGGCGCCATCTATTTTCTAACTTTTATAGATGATTATTCTAGGAGAGTGTGGGTTTACTTTTTGAAGAAGTCGGAAGCTTTGCAAAAATTTAAGGAGTTCAAAGCACGGGTAGAAAAGAGTTTGGGCAAGTCAATTTTGTGTCTCAGGTCAGATAATGGGGGTGAATATTGCTCCAAGGAATTTGATAAATTTTGTATGCAAGAAGGTATTAAGCACCAAAAGACTGTACCATACACTCCACAACAAAATGGTGTGGCTGAGCGGATGAATCGCACAATCATGGAACATGCAAGAAGCATGCTTAGCGTAGCCATGTTGGAGAAAAAGTTATGGGCAAAGGTTGTTAATACAACTGTTTATCTTATTACCAGGTCACCTACAACTGCATTAGATGGACAGATTTTGGAGGAGATTTAGTGTTGTAAGCCAGTTGATTACTCTCATTTGCGCACCTTTGGCTGTGACGCGTTTGCCCATGTACCCAAAGAAAAAAAGTCCAAGCTTGACCCGAAGTCAAGCAAATGTATTTTTCTCGGCTATGGAGATATAGTGAAGGGGTATAGACTGTGGGATCCTACTGCCCACAAGGTAATTATTAGCCGGGATGTAATTGTTGATGAAAAATCCATGCAAAGGAAGGAGGTACAACAAAACCCTAATGTTGTAAAGGTACAATAGAATTGAGTGAAGATGAACATGCTGAAGTTTTTGATCAGCATGTAGAATAGCAAGTAGAACAAGAAGTAGAGCAGCCACAACGGTCACAAGACCAAGAGCTAGAACCGACAAATCATTGGGTTAGAAGATCTACATGTCCACAAAAGTGTCCGGAAAGGTATTCTCATGTGTATCAATCCTCTTTTGCTTTGTTAACTAATGATGGTGAACCTAGTTCATTTCAGGAAGCTAGAGAGCCTGGAAATGCAGAAAAGTGGAGGAAATCGAGGCACTTCGCAAGAATAAAACTTGGGAACTTGTGGATCTCCTACCTGGAAGAAAGATTTTTGGAAACAAGTGGGTGTACAAAGTGAAGAAGAACAACGATGGGCTTTTGGAACGTTATAAAGCTCGCTTGGTGGCAAAGGGCTATGTGCAGTAGTCAGGTGCTGACTTTAATGAAATTTTCTCTCTAGTTGTGAAGATGACTACTATTAGAGTTCTACTTGCACTTGTAGCTGCACAGGATTTGGAACTGGAGCAGCTTGATGTAAATACTGATTTCTTGCATGGTGATCTCGAGGAAGAGATATATATGGATCAGCCTAAGGGCTATGAAGAAAGAGGCAAAGAGCATTTGGTTTGCAGATTGAAGAAATCACTGTACGGGTTGAAACAGGCGCCAAGGATGTGATACAGGAAATTTGACACCTTCATGAAGAGCCAAGGTTTCAACAGGAGTGAAGCTGACCATTGTGCATACTATAAGAGGTTTGACAATGACAGTTTTATTATTTTGTTGTTGTATGTTGATGATATGTTGGTTGCAGGCCCCAACATGAAGAAAATCATTGATCTTAAGACTCAGTTGGCTAGGACGTTTGAAATGAAGGATTTAGGAGCAGCAAACCAAATTTTAGGGATGAAGATACACAGGGACATAAAAGGAAGAAAGATCTGGTTAAGTCAAAAGTCATATGTGGAAAGGATTTTGCAGCGTTTCAATATACAGAATGCTAAACTAGTTAGTACCCCACTTCTTCCACACTTACAGTTGTCTTCCAACCAGTGTCCTAGAACAAAAGTAGAGAAGACAAGCATGTCTTGTGTACCATATTCATCAGTAGTAGGAAGCCTCATGTATGCCATGGTGAGCACCAGACCAGATATTGCCCAAGCAGTGGGAGTAGTCAGCTGGTACATGGCAATTCCTGGTAAGGAGCATTGGAATGCGGTGAAGTGGATATTCAGATATTTAAGAGTCACTTCAGATGTTGCCATCTACTTTGGATCAGCATATTTGCAAGTTACAGGTTTTGTGGTTTCTGATTATGGTGGAGATAGAGATGGGAGAAAATCCACTACAGGATATACCTTCACTCTTGCAGGAGGAGCAGTGAGTTGGGCTTCTAAGTTGCAGTCTGTTTTGGCTTTATCAACCACTGAAGCAGAATACATTGCAACAACTCATGCCAGCAAAGAGGCAATTTGGCTAGAGCGATTGTTGGGAGACTTCAAGGTAATGCAGGAGAAAATTACGCGGCATTGTGATAGCTAGAGTGCTATCCAGTTAGTGAAAAATCTGACAATCCATGATCGCACGAAACACATTGATGTCAAGTACCACTTTATTAGAAATGTGGTGGAAGAAGGTAGGTTCCTGTTGCAGAAAATCGACACTGAAGTGAATCCTGCAGATATGCTTACTAAGCTGGTCAAGGTAGAGAAGTTTGAATGGTGCAAAACTTCTTTGGGCTTGCTAAAAAATAACAAGGGCAACATTGGGCAATTGGCACTGGATGAAGATCTTTGGCAGAATAATTCCTGTATATTGACTCCAAGAGGGAGAATGTTAGGAAGTGAAGTCGCTATGCAGTACAGGCATCCAGGGAACAGGATTGCAACAGGTTCAAGCAGGCCAAACGTCTGGACTGGCAGACATCTTGGCCTGACGTCTAGGCTGCCAGACATCTAGGCTGGCAGACGTCTGGGCCTGACGTCTGGGTTGCCAGATGACTAGGCTTGCAGACGTCTGGGCCTGACATTTGGGTTGCCAGACGTCTAGGCTGGTAGACGTCTAGGTTGGCAGATGTTTGGGCCTGATGTCTGGGCTGCCAGATGTCTAGGCTGGCAGACGTTTGGGCCTGACGTCTGGGCTGCCAAACGTCTAGGCTGGCAGACGTCTAGGCTTGACGTCTGGGCTGCCAGACGACTAGGCTGGTAGACGTCCAGCCTGATGTCAAGCTAGGTAGATGTCAAGCCAAGTAGACGTTATAGGAGCTGACGTTTAGGTAGACGACAAGAATGCGGAAGACGAACAGTCTTGGGAGCGGAAACGAACAATCTTTTGGAGGCTTCCGTTGGAAGAGGAAACAAACAGTTTGGAGTCTTCCTTCTGCTCTATAAAAGGGACTTGACCCCTTGCATATGATATGGTTGTTGAAAACGTTGAGAAACGTGAATGTAAACTTTGTTGAAAATAATAAAAGGAGAAGTTGCCATTGCCCCGTGGTTTTTCCTGCACATTGCAGGTTTCCACGTAAATCTCTGTGTCACTTGTGTTACTGTTTTCGTGTTCTATATTTTTGTTATTGTGCTTCCTCTTGTAGGTGAAAAATCTTGGAGTTTTTCCTAACAGTTACACTTGTTACCCTGATGCTTTGGTATCTTATTCAAAGTGATTATCACAATTGATTTTGTTTTGATATTGGCATGTAAATTGTGGATTCTTGTGTTGAGAATATTCCTTCTCTTGGTGCTTTCATTTTCTGGTTGTAGGATGCTTGAAACATTCCCTAGGGTTCCAAAACTCCTTTGTGAAGGTTTTAGTGGAAGATACTTTTAAATTTGTCGTGTCTACATGTAGCAGTATATATCTAAAGGTATGTGAGTCTTTTTAATACGACTTTGGTATTCAGAACTCAACTAACAGATAACCCGATTCTCTCACCTCTCATACATGTAGTAGTTGAAGAAGGCCAGATCTGTGTGTCAAGGGGATCAAGAGAGCTTCTAGGTGTTGGGTCTCATCAGATGTGGAGGCTTTCCTTTCTATCACGGTTTAGATTTTCTATCATGTTGTTGGGGAAGTAGGATAGATTCTATTAGATAACTGATGGTGATCTCTTGAGGGTTTGTTTTGCCTATTTCTGTAGATCAGAGTGTGGTTTCAGGGATTTCACACCTCCAAATCAGTAATCAGTCTCCATTTTGCAGATCTTGGTAGTTTGAGTTTGACATTGGGAGTTTATTGTAATGCAGGTCTGTGTTTGGATATTTAAGACTGCATCTGTGCCAGATTGCATGCATGCCACTCTTTTATCAAATTCTTTCTTGAACCACCTTTGCCAAGATATTACTCTGAAGGGGTTAGGTAAATAACTCATTGTAGATTTTTTATATAGCAAATCTCTTCTATAAATTCCCTCTTACAATAACAAATTCATAGGTGGCTAGGTGGTTCTACCCGGTGCTACCTCAACATTTCCACCTCTAGGATGCCCTTACCCACATTGTCACTTTCCAAGTTCTTCCTTCCTTTCCCTATATCCAATCTTCAGGATTCCATGCCTCTTCTTATCCTCACGATTCTGCCGCCTTGTCGACTCAATCACCTTGTCATTCTGTTCTCCAACTCCACCCCCTAGTGTCGGACATCTTCAAAGTAGTAGATAAGGGATTGATAATAAGTGTATAGTGTAGGCAGGCAAATTGATGTCTGCTTTTAGTAAATAAGTTTTGTCATTTTGGTGTTATTTTGTAGTTGTACGCAAAGTGTTTGACGAAATGTGTGTACATATATTTAACTAATGTTATAAAGTTATAAAGTCATAATTTAATATTATATGTGATAAAGTGAAATATTAGCATGTACGACAAAGTCATAAAGTGACTTATGAAATGAAATGTAAATGTAAGCTAATGCAAGTCAAATGTAATTTGGAGAATGATGAGGTGTCAAGTAGTTAAAGGGTGCAACTAATTTCTAGTTGTATAAATATGACCCTTGCCTCATTCATTCAAAGGGAAGGGGTTGATGGAGGTATGTGGATGATGGCGGGTTGCTGTTGCCTGTAAAGGGAGAGTGCATTGGTGTAACCAATTAAATTTGTATGATGTTGTATGTACAGGAAACCCTGGAATGCTATTGCCACATAAATGGCAGATTGTATGTTATTGCTGTACAATTGCTATTAATATAAAATCTACGTATTTTATTTATTATCTGCTGTTATTGTACATTGCTTGTGTGTTGTTATTTTAAAGTGCTGCAGATCTGGAAATGCATTTAAGTAGAAATGGAATTGAGTTTTAGTACATTAAAAATCATTTCTACATTCTGGCACGTTGCCTCTACGACATTGGGTCAAGTCTTGTGAGATGGAGTTTTGAGCAGCAAAACCCTTGCAAAGAAGCACAAAGACAATGATGGAATGCAACCAATAATGCTAAAGACACAGATGAAGAAGAGGATTTATTTGTTGATGTTGATGACGAGCCATAAAACAGGATGTGTATGTCTGATGCGCAAAAGGGAGGAGAAAGGAATGGTTTGCACGGTAGAATGGCAGACGATAGTACAAATGATGGCCATACAAATGATTACCATTTGAATGCATATTTGTGTTGGCTTTCTAGATAGATTAACTCATAGAAAACTTTATCCAAGATCAAGTATGAACCAGATAAATGCCATATAATGAATCTCAATATTGGAATAACAATAATATCTCACAAATATAACTCAAATATATACAATATCAAAAGATTACAAGAATGATTCAAATAGATTACATTTCATGGAGCTTTGTCTTCAATATATAATTTTACATGACTTTTTATTGCTCTCCTCAAACATCCGGGAGATGCATCCTTTCATATTCCTCTCATAAAGACAAAACTCTCATCTTGCTACATGCCAATATGACTCTTCATTCTCTATCTTGACACTTTGCATTTTCTTTCATATTGACACATACATTACATAAAATATAAATCAACTACCAAACTAAAATTTACAAGGGGGCCAAATAATGTAATACTTCCAACACCCCCGTATTACATTATTTGGTAAGGAGGCTTTTTGCCTTCATTCTTTGATTCTTCTTTCTCTTCATTCTTTAGCTCTAACTTCGGCATGGTTGGATATGCAACCTTCATTAAGTCTTCCTTTTTAAATTATCTATGTCTACCTCTGGATCAATGTATGAGTCGCCTTTGGGTCATTGCCTATGGGTCTCTACCTCTATGTCACTGCAATTGGGTCTGCCTCTGGAACTCTTTGGGTCACCTCTGGATTATCATTGTCTTTGGGTCATCCACTAGAACATTCATAAGACTATCATATCTGTAGGATCATCACTATAGGTGCTTTCACTATAGGCCATCTTCCAAGCTATGCTTGGGTCATAATCATTTATTTCTTTATGATAAGATTGACAATATTCTCAACAAACTTTGATCATACTTGGTTTCCTTTTGTAGAAACCATACAACATTATTTTTATTTTATCCCATTCATTCATGTTTATCCATCCACAATCCATTTTTAATCTGTAGTCTTTCTTTTCTTTTTGTAGACAAAATATTTGTGAATGATTATGGTCTCCACAAATTTCACAACAATGGAGATTCTAATATTTCTCTATATTATGTGTTAGGAGGTGAAGTCACTATCTAGATCTCTATTGTTCTTCAACAAAAGGTAGTTGCAGACGTCTAGCTGCAGACTTTTATTTGCAGACGTCTAGATTGCAGACGTCGAAAGCTTTTTAGAAATTTAAAGAGTTAAAAGCACGAGTAGAGAAAATTTTGGGCAAACCTATTTTATGTCTTAGGTCAGATAATGGGCGTGAATATTGCTCCAAAGAATTTGATAAATTTTGTACGTAGGAAGGTATTAAGCACCAGAAGATTGCACCATATACTCCACAACAAAATGGTGTGGCTGAGTGGATGAATCGCACAATCATGGAACGTGCAAGAAGCATGCTCAGCGCATCCATGTTGGATAAAAGGTTCTGGGCAGAGGTTGTTTAATACACCTGTTTATATTATTAACAAGTCACCTACAATTGCGTTGGATGGACAAATTCCGAAGGAGGTTTGGTGTTGTAAGCTAGTTGATTACTCTCATTTGCATACCTTTGGCTGTGATGCATTTACCCATGTGCCTAAAGAAAAAAGGCCCAAACTTGAAGGGGTTAGACTGTGGGATCCTACTGCCCACAAGGTAATTATTAGCCGGGATGTTATTTTTGATGAAAATCCATGCAAAAGGAGGAGGTACAACAAACTCCTAATGTGGTACCAGTTGAAGTAGACATGAATGAAGATGAATATGAAAATCATCATGCTGAAGTTTTTGATCAACTTAAAGAACAACAAGTAGAACAAGTAGAGCAGCCACAACAGTCACAAGACCAAGAACCACAATCAACAAATCATTGGGTTAGAAGATCTACTCCACAAAATTGTTCGAAAAGGTATTGTCTTGTTTTTAAGTCCTCTTTTGCTTTGTTAACTGATGATGGTGAGCCTAGTTCATTTTAGGAAGCTAGCAAATTTGAGAATGTAGAAAAATGGAGGAAAGCCATGGAGGAGGAAATGGAAGAACTTTGCAAGAATAAAACGTGGGAACTTGTGGATCTCCCACATGGAAGAAAGGTTGTTGGAAACAAGTGGGTGTATAAAGTAAAGAACAATGATGGGTTGTTGGAACGCTATATAGCTCGCTTGATGGCAAAAGGTTACGTGCAAAAGTCAGGTATAGACTTTAATGAAAATTTCTCTCCAGTTGTGAAGATGACTACTGTTACAGTTTTACTTGCACTTGTAGCAGCATAAGATTTAGAACTAGAGCAGCTTGATGTAAAGACTGCTTTCTTGCATGGTGATCTCGAGGAGGAGATTTATATGGATCAACCTGAGGGCTGTGAAGAAAGAGGCAAAGAACATTTGGTTTGCAGACTGAAGAAATCTTTGTATGGGTTGAAACAGGCGCCAAGGATGTGGTACAAAAAATTTGACACCTTCATAAAGAGCCAAGGTTTCAGCAGGAGTGAAGTTGACCATTGTGGATACTATAAGAGGTTTGATGATGGCAGTTTTATTATTTTGTTGTTGTATGTTGATATGCTAGTTGCAGGCCCCAACATGAAGAAAATCATTGAACTTAGGCTCAATTGGCTAGGACATTTGAAATGAAGGATTTAGGAGCAACAAACCAATTTTAAGGGATGAAGATAAACAAGGATAGAACAGGAAGAAATATTTGGTTAAGTCAAAAGTCATGTGGAAAATATTCTACAACGCTTCAATATGTTGTTTGCAAAACCAGTTTGTACCCCACTTCTTTCATACTTCATATTGTCTTTCGAATAGTGTCCTAGAACAAAAGCAGAGAAGACAAGCATGTCTCGTGTACCGTATTCATCAGCAGTAGGAAGCCTCATGTATGCCATGGTGAGCACCAGACTTGATATTGCCCAAGCAATGGGAGTTGTCATCTGGTACATGGCAAATCCTGGCAAGGAGCATTGGAATGCGATGAAGTGGATATTTAGATATTTAAGAGGCACTTCAGATGTTGCTATTTACTACGGATCGACAAATTTGCGAGTTAAAGGTTTTGTGGATTCTGATTATGGTGGAGATAGAGATGGGAGAAAGTCCACTACATGATATACTTTCACTCTTGCTGGTGGAACTATGAGTTGGATTTCTAAGTTGTAGTCTGTGGTGGCTTTATCAACCACTGAAGCAAAATATATTGCAACGACTCAGGCCAACAAAGAGGCAATTTGGCTAGAGCGATTGTTGGATGACTTCAAGATAATGCAGGAGAAAATTATGTTGCATTCTGATAGCCAAAGTGCTATTCAACTAGTGAAGAACCCAACATTCCATGATTGCACAAAACATATTGATGTTAACTACCATTTTATAAGAAATGTGGTGGAAGAAGGGAGGGTCTTGTTGCAGAAAATTGATACTGAAGTGAATCCTGTAGATATGCTTACAAAGCCGGTCAAGACAGAGAAGTTTGAGTGGTGCAGAACTTCTCCGTGCTTGTTGAAAATGTAATAAGGGCAGCATTGGGCAATTGGCACTGGATGGAAAAACATTGGTAAACGAATTCCTGTATACTGACTTCAAGTGGGAGAATGTTAGGAGTTGAAGTTACTATCTAGATCTCTATTGAGACTGCAGACGCCTAGCTGCAGACGTTTGCAGACGTCTATCTGGAGATGTCTAGACTGTAAACGTCTATCTGCAAACGTCCAAACGAGTAACTTGCTAGATATGTAGCTCCAGACGGGTAGTCGCTAGACGTGTAGCTCCAGAATGGTACTGCTAGACGTCTAGCCCTAAATGGGTAGTCACCAGACGTGTAGCTCCAAACGGGTAACCGCCAGACGTGTAGCCCCGAAGACAAAACGAACAGTTTTCGAAGCCTTCCTTCATTTATATATAAAAGGGGAACGACCCCTTGCATGTAAACAAGTTGTGTGATTGTAAATATTGTTGAAATCAATAAAAGAAAGAAGCTGCCATTCCGTGGTTTTTCCTGCACATTGCAGGTTTCCATGTAAAATCTCAGCGTTATTGTTCTTTTCTCTGTTATTGTGTTTTCTACTTGCAGGTAAAATTTTTATCTTTTACTAACATTATGTCCATATCTACCACAATGATTACATCTATTCTCTGTTATAGAATTATTATTATTATTATTTTTTTCTGATTCATTATTTCTTGTTTGTCCTTCATTGTTACTAATTTTATCAGTCCGTGTCATAGATTTGATGCCACTATTTCTTGTCACAAATTTAGTTCCTGATTCTTTGCTGCTCATTTGTCTTGTATATCCAAGACCTTCACATTTTGGTCTTATTTTTAGTACAATTGACTCTTTCATTCCTTGTCCATGTTTTCTCAAACCTGTGTCTTTATATCCCATTTTACTTAATAATTTTGAACCAATTTCTTTAGTATGCCTTTCAAAATAACCAAAAAGATCATAACCCTATCAACATCAACACAACTTTGAGCATCACTATTTTTGTCATCATTTGAATCTTTGTCATGATCAATTTTGATAACATAAGCTTTCTCTGAACAATCACGAACTATGTTTAAATCCTTTGTGTCACATGTAGCATCTATTTTTGTAACAAGTATCCTTTGTGTCATGAATTCTAAGTCACAAGTATCATTGCTTTCATCACAATTTTTCTTTTCATTTTAATGAGGATCACAACATGCATCTTTTCTTTTTTGATGAAGATCATTAGTATCACAACATGTACCTATCATCATGGGCTTTAATTCTATGGTATCACAACATTCATTCGTTGTCATAGGCCTTAAATCAGTTGTATCACAAAAAAGCAGTGTTCCATGGGGACGCGTCCCCCCGTTTCCCGCGTCCCCCAGCACGGGGGGACGGCAAGGGGGACGTTTCCCCCGTCCCCCTTTTTGGGGGACGGCTGAGGCCTGTGGCCTCCCGTCCCCGGGACGTCCCCCTTTTTGGGCCGTCTCTAGGGACGGCTAGCCGTCCCCGGGGACGGCTGGGCCCCATGGGGGACGCTCAGACCGCCCGGGACGCCCAACTGTCACCTGGGACGGTCTGAGCGTCCCCCATGGGGCCCAACCGTCCCCCACGGTTGGGCGTCCTCACCCAAGGGGGAAAAAAAAAAAATTAACTTAAAAAAAGGTAAGGGGTGGGACCCATTTTGAGTCTCACCCCCATCAAACCCTAAACCTAATAAAACGAGTGAAAATAGAAGACTTCACTTATTTCCACAGCAGCATGAAAAACTCTTTCTACATAAGTTTTTTCCATCTCAACATGAATGGTAAACAAATAATTTAACCAAGGATAGTACTTGGTTCTATTTGCAACAAAACCCTAGATGTTCTTGGCAAAATTTGCACAAGCTTTCTCTATTCATTGTCTCGCTTCCTCTTTTTTTTTGCCGGTGTCCCAAACCTCCGAGGGTTTACTGTTATAAGACAAAAAATGGTGCATTTCCAGCACCAAATCCATCTCATTCCATGCACCCCTCTCATTTCAATCAGAATCCACAAATGGGTTTTGCAAGAAGTCAGCAAAATCAGAGTTTTGATTAGGGCATGGCTTCCATGAGGCAGTGCCATTGCATCCTCTTGCTAGTTTGCAGTGATGGTTCAAACCTCCACTCTCTCTTTCACCAAAACTTAAGGGTTCCAATATGAAGGCGTGCAAGAAAAGAGTTGCTTTATATTGATTTGTATAAGGTTAGCCCTAATTTGGTTCTTGCCCCTTACTTAAAATCAAACTTTCAGGCTTACAAAATTTCCCCACCAAAGCCAACACTAAACTAATTCACTTGTGGGGTCTAATCCCCAAGGACCTATGGTAAGGGTCTTCGGAATTATGCTATAATGCCATCATTACAAGACTAAAAGGAGGTTTATTTAAACAATACCAATTCTTTTGGTATAGTGACTGAAAATTTGAACAGTTAGTGACATTTAGTGATTGAATTTTTTTTAAAATGACAGTCTTTGTTTGAACATTGGTGGCTGAAAAAATGATGATTGTTATTACTTAAAATGATAATTGTTTGAACTTGATATCCTTGGCTGAACCTTCAAGTTATAGTTGTTGAACTTGAAACAATTAAATGGCTGCAAATTAGTAACTAATATGAATATGAAAATGTTAAATGACTCAATTATGGCTGCACTTATGTGTTAGTAACTAATCTGAATATGAATGGCTGCACTTACATAATTGACTGCACTTACATAATTGATTAGTAATATGAAATATCATTTTTGTTGGGTGTAGAATTCTGAATGTCTAGATTATTCTAAATTTCTAAAAAATTTCAATTTTTATAGTATTATACTAGCTGTCCCCCCCAGCCATCCCCGAGCCGTCCCCTAAAATCGGCCTGCCGTCCCTCACCGTCCCCGGAAACTCGTCCCCCTGTCCCCCAGGCTCGTGGAACCTTGCAAAAAAGCATTTTTCATCAATGTTTTGTTCCCTATTTCTTCGACCTTTGGTTTTCTTATATTGGAAACATTTAGAGTGATTGTTCCCTGGTATATTGTCTTCCATAGACTAACAAGTACAGTAACAAAATTTTCATAATAATCATTAGCATCATTAAGAATACTTTGCATGTATTGTTGAAATATTAAAAATTCTCCCTTTGGTTTTTTTATATTGGAAACATTTAGAGTGATTATTCCCTGGTATATTGTCTTCCATAGACTAACAAGTACAGTAACAAAATTTTCATAATAATCATTAACATCATTAAGAATACTTTGCATGTATTGTTGAAATATTAAAAATTCTCCCTTTTTTGCTTCATTGGTAATATCAACAAGATTATTCTTCAAATCTTTAGTCATATCCTCTTGTTTTCTATTCTTGCCTTGGAGAACGTTAGAGAGTAATGCCATATACATTTTTTTTTCTATATCATTAGGTAATGTAAAAACACCTTTAGAGTCTTCAACTGCTTCATCAAGCTTTGAACTTAGATAATTTCCAAGCATTGAAAAATTTTCATCTTTGGCTTCTCTCATGATTGATTGTAAGACTCTCTTTTCCTTTATTGATGTATCCTTTTGTTCTTCAATTTTTTTTTTATCATGTACTTTTAAATCTTGCAACATATCTTTAGTCTCTTCAAGTGAGACATCTTAAATGTATATTTGTTCTTCTTGAAAACATAAGTTTTCTTCTTCATTTATTTTTGACAACTCATGTTTTTGTGTTCTTGTTTTTTGATCATTTATTTTTCTTCTTTATGTTCTCCCTTATGTTTTTGTGTTCCTGTTTCTTGACAACCTTATGTCTCCCTAGTTTTAAATAAATCAAAGTTTCTAAATTAAATCCTATGAGGTGGAAAACCTTATATCTCCCTAATTTTAGAAACTAAGAATGAATTCTTTGCAAATTTATATTTTCCTAAAGTTTGAGGTTGAAATCCTTTTATCTCCCAAATAACTAAATTTGCAAATAATTCAATAATTCAAATAATTTTCTATTTTCTCAAAAAAAAAAAAAAAAAAAAACTGTGAAATGATTTTAAAGTAAACTTGTATTTAATGAATTGATTTCTCCAATAACTCAAATTAAAAAACACAAATCTTTATGAGTAGAAATCCTTATAACTCTCTAATAATAATTTCAATTTTCAATAATCTCCTAATCGAAATTCAAATATATAAATAAATCTCTTCTTCTCGTTTTTATTAAATATATATTTTACAACGTTATAACTCCCATGCGTTTTTATTAAATATATATTTTACAACGTTATAACTCCCATGCGTTTTTATTAAATATATATTTTACAACGTTATAACTCCCATTCACTTTTACTTTTTGTCTTTTCTAATTTTTTTTTTTTAAATTAACACTGAACGTTTTGTGTATAAAATGAATACGATGAATAAGTCAAATTTTAAATAAAAAAATTATCGCTCCTTCTGTGCTTTAATTTTTCCATACCTTAGGCTCTTGTTTGGACCCTCTCGGAGCTTATATTAACATCAGGTTGCCAGTCACCTTTGCGCTAAGCAGACTGACTATTTTATTCTAGAAAAATATTCGTAGCTGCGTGCTTAGCTGATGCGTTAGGTTATGTCAAAACTTTCCTTCACGCGGTAGTAGCATGCAGTAAAAAATGTCACGTTTCTCAAAATGTTGCCCTTTGATTTTATATCCTCCAAACTTACCCTTTAGGCATCGGCGAAAATGGCGCTCTTCACATGTACGTCCACGGTAAGTGTTTTGGAAAAAACGCTTTACTCATTCATCTGAGTGCAGGGAAGTAACATTCCTTTCTGAAACTGGAGAGAAATGATTCAACTCCCTTCGAACTTCAAACGTTCTTGCTTCCCTTTAGACACTTCGATTTCCCTCTAAGCCCTTTGTTTCTGTTCTAGGTGCAATGGCTCTGGTGGACGTTGACTGTAACTTTTCCCGGGCTCGACTCTGTTGTTAGTTTCCGCTTCGGATTTCAACTTGGATGCTTGGCTTCGGATACACTGTAATTCATTAGCTCAAATGCGCTGGTATCTGACAGCTTGGGTACTTTCCTTCTGGTTGCCTAGACACTGTGATATTAGGCAGCTCGAGTTCTTTTCTTCTAGTTGTTGTGATATCCAGCAATGTGGAAGCTTCTCCCTTGATGTCAAAAACTGGCTATTAGATGGCCACTTCTTTCTATGCTGCCCACTCTTGCCCAAAGGCTCCAATGTTGGCCACTATTGGCCCTTTGTTTCAAGGCTGGCCGCTGTTGATCCTTAGCTTTAGCGTTTGCTAGCTTAACCGTTTGATTCTTTTATTGTTGTACTCTGCTGCAAACGTAGCTCTAATATGTTATGCTGCACTTTCCTTTATTGTTGTATATACTATGCTTATCTCTTCTCAATGCAGGCTTTACCGTATTTCCTTTATCTTGTTGCTCAGGCCGTATGATAATATTCTGTGCCTTTCCTTTGTAGAAGACTCTTTATATGTGCACTAGCTTCTTCTTTATGTAGCTTCAGCTATGAGCTCTCTTTGCTGTATAGCCAAATGCGTAATCTTTTTCTTGATGGACCTCTTTCTTCTATCCTTTTAATATGGGCCTTGGTTCTTTATCACGGGCCTCTCTATCTTCTTCTTTCTTTATACTTTGTTATTTTTTTTTGCTTATTTTTGATCTGGATGCTTCTTCTATTTTCTGTTTTCACTTCTTTCTCTTCTCTCATATATATGTATATCTCCCTTAAAAACTTTTCTAATTTCTAATCTCTCTGAATTCTTTTAATCAACCAAATAAAAAGAAATTTCTTTAATTTTTTTTTTTCAAAAATAATTTTTTTTCTTCCAAATGATTTTAATAAAATTATTTCTTTAAATCAAGTCTGCTTTACCTCGTCAATTTTATTTGCAAATTTTGTTGCAACTTTTCTTGGCTTGAGACACTCGCTTTCTTAAGTTTCCAAATGAAGTCTTTTCACCTTCTTTACCAAGCACTTCTAGCTTTTTCTGGCAGCTCTCAACCTTCAGGCTTCGTCAATGACTCTTGGCACTTTGTCTTCTCATTGCGCTTTGGATCTCAAGATCCTCACACAATCTCTATCCAACACTCTGATCTTTCACAAGCACTGCGTGGCTTTGATACCATTGTTGGCTTTCTAGATAGATTAACTTACAAAAAACTTTATCCATGATCAAGTATAAATCAGATAAATGCCATCTAATGAATCTAAATATTGGAATAACAAGAATATCTCTCAAATATAACTCAAATATATACAATATCAAAAGATCACAAGAATGATTCAAATAGATTACATTGCATGGAGCTTTGTCTCCAATATATATTTTAACATGACTTTTCAATCCTCTAACTATTGCTCTCCTCAAGCATCCGGGAGATGCATCATTTCATATTCCTCTCATAAAGACAAAACTCTCATCTTGCGACATATCAATGCGACTCTTCATTCTCTATCTTAAAAGTTTGCACTTTATTTCATATTGACACATACATTAATTAAAATATAAATCAACTACCAAACTAATATTTACAAGGGGGCCAAATAATGTAATACTTCCAACATATTGAGTTGTTCAAGTGGTGTGCACCGTACAAACAGAACTTGTCGTACAAGTGAGGTACTTGTACGACAATACCGTACAATCCAAAATGCATCTTCCATACAAATGAACATGTTGAACAACATATTTTGTACAAGTGCAAGCAATCGTACAAATAGGTTGAAGAATTGTACAAATGAAGTTCAGCCAAAGTTTATGGAAGTTATCGGTGAAGAATTGCATGTTGAAGAAGAGTGTTTGACACCGATGCAAATTGCAAGTTGTGGTGTATGATGGTGAGCGGGACGGGAGTTTGACATCAATGCCAATGGAAGATGGCATGTTCAATAGTGTGCGAGATGGGAGTTTGGCACTAGGAAAATTGCAGATTGGTGTGCTCAATGGTGAGCGAAACAAGAGTCTGACATCGGAGCAACTATAGGTTGGAACGTTGTCTAGTGAGAAGAAAGGGAGTATAGTGGAAGAGCAATTGCAGGGTGATGCGCCTAAGGCTATGCGTAAGGGAGAGATACACAAACAACTGCTGCCAATGAAAAGCCAACCTATCAAACCGAAGGTCAATTTGGGCATATCGTGTAAATGTCCATTGTTTCATAGAGAATCAACAAAAGACCCAGTTAGGCATTGGAGAATATGCTGTGCGATGTGGAGAGCAGTTGGGAAGAATAATGAGGCTGATTGGAGGTGGTTATTCCCCGCGAAATTTTGTGGATTTGCAATAGATTGGTATATTAAATTACCAGAGGACAAGTACCAAACATGGGAAGAGTTGCGCGATGCATTTGTGCAAGAATTTTGGTTGTACGATAATGATGATGCGGTCATTGTTGAAATTTATAGAATGAAACAAGGTGAGAACGAGTTTGTTCGTTCCTACAATCGGAAGTGAGTGGGATGTTTAACCATTTGGAGAAAGACCAATCAGAGGCATTGAAGAGGATGTGGTTCATAGACGGACTCCTTCCTATGTATCAAACGAAGATGAAGATGTTCCCTCCAAGATCATACCAAGAGGCTTTGGATTACGCCTTGATTTGGGAAAGTGATGCAAAAACATCACCGAAGAATTGGCATCAAGTTAATTGCACCTTCAAGCTTGGCTAAGCCCTTTTTGATCTTCGTTAGTTGCTTGGACTTTGTCTTGAAGAGTTTTAATAATGTCTGAAGTAACTTGTGTTGGCTGCACAGTAATCTTAGAACAATGTTTTGCTAGTGCCATTTCCAATTGTGAGATGTGTTCAGCCTGCATGGTTCCTTAATAATTTGATTTTGTTCCATCACTGTACCTGTAATCTCCCTCAAGTCTTGTTCAAATTTATGGATGAGAGTTTTCATTTCATTAAATTTGCTGCTAACTGTACAAAGAGCGGGCTCTTCATCATAGTCATTATTGAGATCCATGCTCTTATGTAGATCATATGAATGCAATGTCTGAAAATTACAAAATAGAATTGTAAATAAAGAACTTGGACAATGCTGTCGTCATAGAATGATGCTTTGGCCAATCAGATCTGATCTGGACAAAATCTTCTGTTTGTGCATGTAGACTATACGAAATCTGCCAAGGAGTTCGTGCATGCAGAGAAGTTGTCCTTTCCTGTAATGCTTGGTGTTAAACCTGTACACAATCCTTGTCTCAAACTCTCATAGACCGCTCCTGTGATCCATGCAGCTGCTTCCTGTCCTGTCGCCAAGCAGTCCGCTAACAAGCTTAGAATCCTTATGATTCCATGTTGGAAATTTGATGGTGGTTCTAAAGGATATCTAGGAAAAGCTGGCAGAGGTGGTGTTTTTCGAAATAATGAAGGCAAGATTCTCCTCACTTAGAATCATAGGGAACTTCAACTAACAATTATGCAGAGGCCAGGGAACTTCGTATAGGGATTAAAATTTTCATTGAAAATGGATGGAAATATATTTCAATTGAAGGGGGTTTCACAAATTATTATTAATATTATCAAGAAAAATGAACATGGGGATTGGATAAAACATAGCATTATTTCTTATGTCCATTAACTATTGTTGGAGGCAATATCTTGGAAATGTCGGCATATTTATAGAGAAGGAACCAGGTTAGCAAAATCGTGGTGTTGATCTTCATCTTGGCGACATTCAAATCTTAAAAGGCAATTGGTTGAGTGAAATTTTCTCTCTTAATGAAAATGATATCAAGGAGTTGATTGCAGAAACATAGTGGTTGGAGGAAAATGAAGAATATCTTTGATGGAAAGGCATATGAAGAATATCTTTGATAAAAAGGCAAGTTGGATATGATTTAATTGACCTGACAGCAGATGTGATGTTTTGTTATTTTGATGGGAGCGGCCCCCAATAAAAGCCACACATAGCTTTTTATTAAATAAATGTACAAAAATGATTGCAAATATGTAAAACATTCATAACAATTTAAACTTTAGACCCAACACTCAAAATCATATTGAATAATTCTTTTGCCAAAAAATGGCTTTGGATTGGATCCAACCAATCCAGACAGTCCAAAATTTGGTCCAATCGGGATTTCGTCCATATTTGACAGGATTGTGTAACTATGTGGTTTCCAAATGCTGTAGCTGTCTCACCTTTATTGAATTTACTACTGATGATTATGCCATTGAAGAGGGGCTTAATGCTGGTCTTGTCTTTTTTACTGGTCCACAAGGTGGGAATCTTGTTCTCCAAAATGGGAATGTGAACCCCCATCATGGTTATCCTGGTGGCAATTGGGCTTGCAAACTTTCACTAGGGTAGCTTGCTGGCCATCATTTTTGTCATCGCTGTTGCCATTGCAGGTGTCCTGCCAACCAGCAATAATGCTTCTTATTGACCTTCAGGTTTTCTTTTGTGGGTAGCAGGTAAAACATCCTTCTTTATGGCCTCTGTTGATAGCTTTGCTGGTAACCATGTTGAGTGCTTTGTTGGTCCCCATCTCCCTTGTCTTGTCTACCATCAATTGTTTTTTTACATTTCCAGCCTCTTTTGATTTCATACCAGTTCTGTGATGCATTTGTTATGTCTTCCTTTCTGACCTCACATCATCTTTATGTAGATTATACTTTCGTAGTTTAATAAATTTATGTCTATATCTATTCAAACATGGTATTTTAAAGTTTGGAAGGATTAACATATGGTATGAGAACGTGATGTCTATGTTGGCAAGCTGTGTCCTGCTTTTTTAAACATGTTCACGACTTTCTAGGGCCTTCCTATGACATCTTCAACCCTTTCTTATCAGACTTACACATGTACTTGACTAGTATAGAGCTAAGTTATATGTTGATGCATTTAATATGTTCTTTAAGAAAGGGACATCCAATCATGGGTAGATGCTTTGAAAATGGTTTAGCATTAAGCATTCTTTTTGTTTCTTGATAAATATGGGTAGCGTATTGAGGGTTCATTTGACAAGGTCCCATTTTAATTGCTGTTGCCCCAGATATTGATTCAATTTTGGACTTACAGTTTGTGGGGAACCTCTCTTAGATCCTTGCATATCCATTCAAAGGTTATGTTGAGCAAAAATTTGAATAGTTACTGTAATCAATTTTGGTTCTCATTTATCACACATGAATATTACCTTTGTCTCTTAATTGGTTCCTGTTGTCACATTTTTGCACGGGGTGCAATGTCTTCAATGTTGTTTTGTAACAGTGCTGCTCTTCTTTTCCTCCTTCCGTTTTTCTCGCTTCTCTCCCTTTCCTTTTCTTTCCCATTCTCTTTCTCTCCCCCTTTTTTCCATGGAGTTCCCCAGTTGATTTTCCAGCTTTCCAGCAGGTCTATCTGAAATTGGCTAAGTCTGGGTGCGAAGTTCGCACTTCGCCCAGTTTGGGTGCGAAGTGCGCACTTCGCCCAGTTTTGGTGCGAAGTGCGCACTTCGCCCCACCTCCTGGGCGCACCTTGCACTAGCGGATCGACGAGTCAATGCGAAAAAAAAGGTAAAATGCCGGAGTAGGTCCATATGGCGGCGGACACCGGTGTTCGCTCGTGCGCGATTCGACTTCTCAACGGAGCGGGGATGCGCCCTTGACAGGTGTACAGTAGGGGAACAAACCCGGAATTTGACCAAGGCTTGAAGGCCTTCCCCGACTGCACTGATTTTTGCACGCATCCCAAGGATCCCCGATCCCAAGCAAAGATGGATAGAATGCCTTCTAAGGCAGGCATGTGTCACACAGCATAACCCATCATCAGACAAGTGTCCAGCCTCGGGATTTGAACCAAGACTGCCGACCAAAAGGGATAAGCATGGGCTGCCTGCACCGCCTGCGTTAATAGCCACATTCAAAGCTGATCTGAGGTTTCACCTGCTCCAGCTACTAGCAACCCTGCCGACTTGAAGAATTACCCAGCACTCCGCCACGTAGCTGTCCAAATTCCAGGAAGACCATGCTGCGGGTACAGCCCAGTCCGACAAAAGGTCAGCATTTGCAGCTCTTTCGCCGCTTCTGTCAGCTCATGTTTGACTGGGACTCTGTGCCCATTAATGTAACAAGTGGGACTCGGGCTATAAAAGCCCATCTGAAATTCATTGTAAAGGGTGGAAGGGGAATGTTTGTTAGGGAACTACTGTGCTTACTGTAACTGTACTTCTGCTTATAAATACAATCTGTATGCCTGGTTCTGTTCTACTATCTTTATTCTTTTATGCTGTCTTTCATTATATGCCTTAGGCCCACTCGTGTCATTTGCTCGTTAATTCACTTTGGCATTTGGCGATCGGGTTCCTCTAGCATTGCTTGCTTAAAGCACCTTCGGTACTTCATTATTTAAAGCATTCATTATAAATTTGGTAGCAGTTCCATCGGTTATGTGTGACGTTGCTGGCCCGTATCTGGTGATTGATGCGATCCCCTGCTGTTAGTTCCTTGTAGGGAATGTTTGCTAGGGAGCCATTGAAGTTGTGCGGTTAAACTCTCTACCTAACACATATACCTGGCTCTGGCATCTCTAGGTTTACTTTCTACCCCTGTCAGTGTATGTATCTGGTGATTGATACGATCCCCTGCTGTTAGTTCCTTGTAGGGAATGTTTGCTAGGGAGCTATTGAAGCTGTGCATACGCTCGCTGGTGTATCGGAAGTACGCCTAGGTTTTGCGGTTCCTTGTCATGCTCTGTGTTTGTATGCAGTAAGTAGCGGTGATTGGTGTGTTCCCGTACTGTTAGTTCCCCCCCACCAACCTTTGGACATATTTGTATCTCTTTCTGTACATTTGTCTCTTTCTGTTCCTTTATTTCTTTCCTGTTCCCTTTAGCTTAAATCCCCCCCCAAAAAGGAGCCGGCATTCTCCGGAGATTGGCTCGGAAGGCATCTCTTCCTTCCGGCCTTTCATGCTGGTGGGCGAATCTGGGCGCATTAACCAAAAATCCTTTCCTCATGACAGATTCGTAACCAACAGTTCCCAAGTATATTTCCTGGGTTGATGTCCCATATATTTGATATCAACCCCCTCTTTACATTGGATGATGGTGAATTCTTCATTAAACTTCTTACAACTTGTATCAAGTAAGGTGGATAATCATTATGTACTTGTTGCAACATGCTTGGACTAGTTGCATGATTAAGCAGTTGCCCAAGTTTGGGGTTTAATGGTGGTTCTTTTTCTTCTACGTCATCTTCTTGTGCTATGAGTTAGCCCAACTGATCTAATTGCACTATGGAATCCTCTGTTTATTGTTTCACTCTAAGCAAGTAAGATGGTGGTTGTTCCCCCCTGGCCAATTCAAAAAACCTTGATCAAAATACTTACTACATTTCAAACAATTCTTTAGGTCTTGTATTCCTTCTTGATGGAGTTCAAAAATTTTGGTCTTTAAAGCTTGTATTGATAGTTCCACCTGCTTGTTCTTCGTTGATTATTTGATTCTGCATGGTATACATTGCTGCTCTTGAGCTTCCTAATGTAATAACAATGATATCTCTATCTCAATCATGGATAGCTTTTATGTGCTTCATAATAAGACAATTCATGTTCCCACATGGAGATATTAGGAGTCCAACTATCCTGAGAATTGTCAACTTTGAGTGGGAAGATTATATGACGTGCTTTGGTAGAGGAGCAAGAAAGGCTAATCCATGAAAGACGTGGGTGATTATTTAGAGGCGATTGTTATTAGAATATGCATGCTTTACTCTTTTGGAATCATTTTGGGTATTATATGTGCCTTGAGATGTTAATCCAAATTGCTCAGCCTTGATGAATTGAGGACAATAAGGAGTGTGCTAACTTATTGCAACTAGAATATCAATTAATGTGTACAATCAATTATTTGCATTACTATGCATAGTGGCACAATGAGAACCCAAAAGATTGGATCATACATTGTGTTATGTTGCTATGTTCCACGAAATTTGGGGATGGGGACGGCGGGATGTGTTTTGGGAAGGTGGGAGGCCATTTCGGGACAGGGGGACATGTCTCCAAGATGACCCCCAAATCCCTAGACAAGCCCCCATAGAACATAGGTTCTGTGATGTGGAACATGTCTATAATACAATACCATAAAAATGTAATTTGGTATGATCAATGCCACAGGAACTCTCTGATGTTATCTATTCATGGCTTTTGTTAATCATCGAGGCATGTATATTGAAAAAAATATAATGATTCAATGACATATATAAACAAGTACAAATCCTCTGTGAATCCAGTTTTCATTTAGCAATTGGACAACGTAAGTTTCATGTTATTATTGACTATCATGCAAAAGTAATAAAGACGAGATCTGATGATGTTTGGAAACAAGTATTTTCAAGGTCATTGCACCTCTTTGGCGCTAGGAAATTTCAAATTACATACAGATGAGTATGTATTTTGAGAACATTTCAGCTAGTGAACAGTATGATGGTGCTGAAGAGGACAATCATCTCTATTTATTGGGTAGAATAGGACTTGCTGCTCTGTGCCACATTTGGTGCAAAAATTGTTGCCTATTTAAGCAGGTCGTGAAGTTTAACGAGTGCTAGTATTGCTTTAGTGGCAAATTTGTTTCAGGGTATTTAAAAGTTTAGTGCTTGCATTAGATATGCTCTAAGTTTTTGTATGCCTGTTGGAAGAAGACCTTGCTATTGTATCTGACTTTGCTACTGAAGGTGCTTAAAATCTCATTTTTAAAAATTAATTTCAATTTTCTTTTGTGTTTTTAAAGCCGTGTCTTGTGTGACAGGCCTTGCTGAGTCTAAATCCTGTCATTTTGCTCTTAAGAAATTTTTATGTGGCAATTACTTAAAATAAGCAATGGACATCTGCATATGTTTCATTGCCTGATGTAATGATAGACGTTCTGAAACTTGTGAAATTGTTAAGCAGATATGAGCACAGCTACCAGAAACAGGTAAATACAGAAAAAAAAGTGGCACAAGGGAGGTTGCTGAGACTGTATACAAGCTGTACACACTTTTATAGATGGACAAGCAAAGCTTCTAGAGGAAGGAAGCTTCAAAAGGAATTTGCAGGAAACTTCCAAAATAAGAATGCATAAGAAAGCTTTTAGAGGAAGGAGGCTTCAGCTAACAAGGAATCTACATGAAAGCTTCCAAAATAAGAAAATAACAAAAACATTTTTACAAGAAATAATTTCATAGTCATAGTCTAATGATTATGTCACATCAGTTCTTCCCCTTTTGGAGGAAGGAGTCCCCAATTTCTCCTTAAAATGTGGAAACCCTTGCTGGAAAGTGGAATGGGAGAAACACTTAGCTTGTGGATTTTAAGGTGCTTCCTGAACCTGTGCATGAAACATTGCTAGGTGCTGAACAAAATTAGAAGCTTGTCTGTGTTTCTTTTGTTGATTAGAAGTTATTGTAAGTGCTATTGGGATCTCATATTTGGAGACAGATTGATATCCATAGCATGCCTTAAAAGTTGAGTGTCTAGTAGAGACATGCATGGGTCTGTTATAACTGTACTTCAAAACATGAAAATAGGTGTTGCACTGCTTATTCTTAGTGTACTAGATGTTGAATGAACTAAAATCCTATTGACAACCCTGGTTTGGTCATCATTCTATGAATGGAAGGTTGTACAATACTGAAGACGATGACATAAAGGCTCCATAGTGATTTCCAAAAGTACTTAGAGATCTTGAATAATGATAAGACATAATAGCAAGGGGCAGACCAAAACGACAACATACATGGATTACAAATGACATAACTCAGCAGCTTTTGGAGCACCTATTCAAGGAATAAACATTGCCATTTTAGAAAAACTGCAAACAACCTCAAAAGTATAGTCATGTGTCCTGAATTTAGTAGGCAGTCCTCTGATGAAATCCATATAGTTCGATTTCCATGGCCTGGAGGGAACACTAAGTGGCTGGTACAAACCAAGTTTCCTGTTAGAAGGCTTGGCTTAGCTGCAGAGTAAGCACCTAAGAATGGAATCTTCTATTTGCTTCCATATGAACGACCAATAAGAAATCGCTGTAATTGTATAGAGCCTTGGTGGTGCCAAAGTGTCCATCATAAAAAAGAAGAATGTGCCTTCGTGATGAGCAGTGAAAGTGCATGACAAGTACAAACACATAACCGATTCAACTTTTATAACCAACCATTTCAAATTATGTAGTCTAAAAAAGGTGTTTGATTGATGATAGTGGGTTGTAGAGCAAAACTGGTCCAAAAGATGAATAGGAAGGATAAATACTTTTTCAGTCCTCTTAATCAGTAAATCTAACATCTAGGATATGCAACACTTTGGCTGGATGTGTGCTCAATTTATCAGCAGCCTTGTTTATATGAAACATATTTCAAATGTCTGTTTTTGAAGCTTGGACTATAATTTATAAATGATCGAGCATCAATATGTAGAACCATTTCCTTATCAAAAATGGTAGTGCCTCCATCGCTTCAATGCTTGAACAAGGTCATACAACTCTTGTCATAGGCTCCATAATTAAGTTTGGCTGTGGAGAGACTTTCTGAAAAATTGGCCATTGTGTGCCTGTTGGTCACGAATCCGCCACGAGGAAAGGATTTGCTGCTATTGCGCCCTGGACCCGCGAACCAACATTGAAAGGCCGGAAGGAAGAGATGCCTTCCGGGCCGATCTCCGGAGAAGGCCGGCTCCTTGCGGGGGTTAGTAAGATGAGAGTGCAGGAAAGAGATAAATGAACAGAAAGAATATACAAATGAGAGTGGAGTTGGGTGGGGGGAACTAACAGTACGGGAACACACCAATCACCGCTACTTACTGCATACAAACACAAAGCATGACAAAGAACTGCAAAACCTAGGCGTATTGCCGATACACAAGCAGTGTATGCACAGCTTCAATGGCTCCCTAGCAAACATTCCCTACAAGGAACTAACGGCGGGGGATCGCATCAATCACCGGATACGTACAGCGACGGGGGTAGACGGTAAACCTAGATATATCGAGCCGGTATATGTGTTAGGTAGAGAGTTTAACCGCACGGCTTCAATGGCTCCCTAGCAAACATTCCCTACAAGGAACTAACGGCGGGGGATCGCATCAATCACCGAGATACGGGCCAGCAACGTCACACATAAGCGATGGAACTGCTACCACATCTATTATACGAAAATTAAAAGTACAGAAATAATGCTAAAGGCGCATGACCATCAAATGCCGAAGTGAATCAACAAGCCATGACACAGAATCGCGTAAAGCATAAGCATAAGAAATAAAAGCGGTAGAACAGAACCAGGCATACAGATTGTATTTATATGCAGAAGCATGGTTACAGTAAGCACAGTAGTTCCCTAACAAACATTCCCCTTCCACCACCTTACAATGAAAACGTGGTGGCTATTTATAGCCCAAAGTTCCCTCCGTTACATTAATGGGCACAACGTCCCGATCAAACATTAGGCGACAAAAGCGGCCGCGGAGCTGACGATCTTGACCTCTGTCGAGTGGGTGTACCCTCGGCATGGTCTCCCTGAAGGTTGAACGACCACGTGGCGGCGCGTTGGGTAGAACTTTATATTGACGAAATGTGGGTAGGCGAGGCGGTGGAAACTCACGTCGGTCTTAAATGAGGCGGTGGCATAAGTAGTGCGGCCCATACTTATCCCTTTTGGTCGGCGAGTCTTGGTTCAAATCCCGAAGGTTGGACACTTGTCGTATGATGGGTTATCTTTGTGTGACACATGTCCGCCTTGAAGGGCGATCTATCTATCTTCGCTTGGGATCGGAGCTCCTTGGGATGCGTGGGCAGAAAACGGTGCGGTTGGGAAGGCCTTCACGCCTTGGTCAAATTCCGGGTTTGTTCCCCTACGTACACCTGTCAAGGGCGCATTCCGGCTCTGCTGAAAAGTCGGGCTGCGCACAGGTGAACACTGGTGTCTGCCGCTGTACGGACCTGCTCCGGCAGTTATCATTCTTCTTTGTCAGCCTGCCAGCCTGCCAGTTACAAGGTGCGCCCAGAAAGAGGGGCGAAGTCGGACTTCGCACCAAAACTGGGCGAAGTGCGCACTTCGCACCAAAACTGGGCGAAGTGCGCACTTCGCACCAAAACTGGGTTTCCTGGTTCAGCTTCCCGGGGCCATAACTTTTGATCCGTTGACCCGATCGCCTATTATAATATATCGTTGGAAAGCTTGCGAGAAGATCTGCAATAATAAAATATCCGGGGCTCATTTTGTCCATTTTATCGCCCCTGTTTATGGCCCGAAAAATCCCGAACACCTCAGCATGCCCTGACACTTAGCCATTTTTCGGGGCAAGTCTGCTGTCAATTTTGAGAAGAATGAGAATGTAGGGAACAGAGAGAAAGGGGGGAGAAGGAAGAGCGGCTCTCTTACAAAAATTGAAAACATTGCACCCCGTGCAAAATGTGACAACATTTACGGCGGCTCGCGGGGTGTCGAGCTCGCCTCGGCGCAAAGAATCCATGCCTTCATCCATTGGGCAACAGAGTCACCCACGCTGCAACTGCTCTTCAGATCCACCTCCGGCAACTGCCTCCTCGGAACACTTAAAAAGAAAACACTGCACAGACTGAAAAAGGGAAACAACTAAAACTTGGAATAATAGCCGGATTATTTACACAATTTTGCGGCATTACTGGCATGCCGTTGACACAAATCTAGCTTCGGTTGCCTATCCGGTAAACCTGCAGTGCCCGGACCAGATCTGGTTGTACTTCAGATGATCTTTGAAGTCCGGCTGGCCTCCCAAAGCTTGCCAGGTCGCAAACATGGTGCAACGTGGCAGATTGTGATTCATGCCGGTACCCGTACAATTGATGGACGATGTGGCAAGGAGATTTTTCAGACGGGAGCCCTCTTCGGGTACCGGTTGCGGTGATGGTTGGAGCCAACACCACCACGGTGGAGACTGTAGGTGAACATTCATTTCTCCGCTTATGAGGTCAAGGCTGCTCACCAAACCTTGATTCCTCGGGGGTGTCTTCTATTAGCTTAAAAAAGGGCGCTTGCGATCAAGAAATCTGGATCTTCGACTCAGTCAGAGTCGCCAGGTGATTTTGCCAGATGAAGGCAAGCCAAAGATTCACCAACTCGGGCTTCCTTAAAATATGGAGACTGATCGTCTCACCTCACTGATTCGTCTATGCGAGCTTGGTAATCAGCCAGCCTGACGCGCTCGCCTGGAGCGTTGGTATCAATTTCGCAAAGTCAGGCTGGTTTCCCGGGTTCCTCGCTCGCCACCTTCTTGCTTGAACGAAGGCGTTAGGACCGGTCTTTCGGACTCAGAGAATATGAACGTGCAGAGTCGCCAGGTGCTCTGATTTTGAACAGCAATGAAGCGAGCACCAGTGCTTCAATTCTGTTTGGGGGTGAGAAACCTCCTTGTCCCACCGAGCATTCGGAAAGAAAGCTGTCAGCCCGAATGAGGACGAGCTTGAGATCTTCCAAATGCGAGACAAAGGGTCCCACCGGGCGTGCCAAAAGCGTTGGTCACGAATCCGCCACGAGGAAAGGATTTGCTGCTATTGCGCCATGGACCCGCGAACCAACATTGAAAGGCCGGAAGGAAGAGATGCCTTCGGGCCGATCTCCGGAGAAGGCCGGCTCCTTGCGGGGGTTAGTAAGATGAGAGTGCGGGAAAGAGATAAATGAACAGAAAGAATATACAAATGAGAGTGGAGTTGGGTGGGGGGAACTAACAGTACGGGAACACACCAATCACCGCTACTTACTGCATACAAACACAAAGCATGACAAAGAACTGCAAAACCTAGGCGTACTGCCGATACACAAGCAGTGTATGCACAGCTTCAATGGCTCCCTAGCAAACATTCCCTACAAGGAACTAACAGCAGGGGATCGCATCAATCACCAGATACGTACACTGACAGGGGTAGACAGTAAACCTAGATATATCAGAGCCAGGTATATGTGTTAGGTAGAGAGTTTAACCGCACAGCTTCAATGGCTCCCTAGCAAACATTCCCTACAAGGAACTAACAGCAGGGGATCGCATCAATCACCAGATACGGGCCAGCAACGTCACACATAGCGATGGAGCTGCTACCACATCTATTATACGAAAATTAAAAGTACAGAAATAATGCTAAAGGCGCATGACCATCAAATGCCGAAGTGAATCAACAAGCCATGACACGAGAATCGCGTAAAGCATAAGCATAAGAAATAAAAGCGGTAGAAACAGAACCAGGGCATACAGATTGTATTTATATGCAGAAGCATGGTTACAGTAAGCACAGTAGTTCCCTAACAAACATTCCCCTTCCACCACCTTACAATGAAAACGTGGTGGCTATTTATAGCCCAAAGTTCCCTCCGTTACATTAATGGGCACAACGTCCCAGTCAAACATTAGTCGACAAAAGCGGCCGCGGAGCTAGCGATGCTTGACTTCTGTCGGGTTGGACTGTACCCTCGGCATGGTCTCCCTGAAGGTTGAACAGCCACGTGGCGGCGCGTTGGGTAGAACTTTATATTGACGGAAATGTGGGTAGGCGAGGCGGTGGAAACTCACGTCGGTCTTAAATGAGGCGGTGGCATAAGTAGTGCGGCCCATACTTATCCCTTTTGGTCGGCAGGTCTTGGTTCAAATCCCGAAGTCTGGACACTTGTCGTATGATGGGTTATGCTTGTGTGACACATGTACGCCTTGAAGGGCGATCTATCTATCTTCGCTTGGGATCGGAGCTCCTTGGGATGCGTGGGCAGAAAACAGTGCAGTTGGGAAGGCCTTCACGCCTTGGTCAAATTCCGGGTTTGTTCCCCTACTGTACACCTGTCAAGGGCGCATTCCGGCTCTGCTGAAAAGTCGGGCTGCGCACAGGTGAACACTGGTGTCTGCCCCTGTACGGACCTGCTCCGGCACTTATCATTCTTCTGTCAGCCTGCCACCTGCCATTTACAAGGTGCGCCCAAAAAGAGGGGCGAAGTCGGACTTCGCACCAAAAAGCTCGCAGGCGAAGTGCGCACTTCGCACCAAAAGCGGGCGAAGTGCGCACTTCGCACCAAAAGCTGGGTTTCCTGGTTCGACTTCCGGGGCCATAACTTTTGATCCGGCGACCCGATCGCCTATTATAATATATCGTTGGAAAGCTTGCGAGAAGATCTGCAATAATAAAATATCCGGGGCTCATTTTGTCCATTTTATCGCCCCTGTTTATGGCCCGAAAAATCCCGAACACCTCGGCATGCCACGACACTTAGCCATTTTTCGGGGCAACTGCTGTCAATTTTGAGAAGAATGAGAATGTAGGGAACAGAGGGAAAGGGGGGAGAAGGAAGAGCAGCTCTCTTACAAAAATTGAAAACATTGCACCCCGTGCAAAATGTGACAACAGTGCCCTCCATGTTTAAGAACACTTATGGCATTGTTGGGAGCATCTGTCTTGATCTTAAATGGTCGTTTGAAGATCTGGAAGGACAAGCACTAGATCAGAACATAGTGCATCCTTGAGTTTTTGGAAGGCTCTATGTACTGTTGCATTCTAGGTAAAATTCTTCTAATTAGATAGTTGGTGAAGAGCTTGTAGATTGGAAGGCAGAAGGTCGCCTGTGCTATGCTTGCCTTGGTGAATAATATTGAGTGCCAAGTACTTGCTTATGTTCACTTCATTTTTGGTTTGCCTGCAATGAGATATTATTTAGAAATTGAAGCAGATGTGAGTTTATAGACCTTATCATCTTTATGGTTTTTTTAGATTTTAAAAGGCCTATTGTGGATTGCATGTTGATCGTATTGAAGGGTGCTCAAGGACCAAAATTGAAGAGTCTAAGGAGCTTACATCACATTCAACTGTATCTCAAGAAGGCCCATTAGCAAAGGTGACCACACGTTTTGTCTATCAGTTTTCGAGGTCCATTCTCTTTTTCCCAACCAAGATGATATGGGTGAGGATGATTGAATTTAAGATGTTGGAGTTCTGCTTCAAACTTCTAATAAAGCAAATTCTTTTGGCTACCATTGTCAATGATCAGCAATGCAATTTATTTTCTGTATGTCGGTTCTGTGTATATAGAGACCCCTAGGTGTCTGAAAACTAATTCTTAGTCGTTAGTACAAAAACAGGATCATTGTCGGTAGGGTTATTGACTTCAACCACTCTAGGGTCTTGAGCATCTTCTTCTGGATTCTTTGTCTGCTCTTCTTTAACGAATCCGTCTTACATTGGAGGGCTCTACACTCCTCTGTGGAATGACCCTATTGCTTGTGATAAATACAAGAATTTTTTTTTTTAAATAATAAATTTTATTTTATTTTCTACCATTGGAAGGTGAGGAGGGTTGGGTTGGAGTTTTGATTGTCACCAGGGTTGTGGAAGCTTTGGAGGCGCCTTGTGAAATACCCTTTCAAAAACCTAGTTTACTTTCCACAGCTATTGCAAGTTTAAATGCTCTATCCAAAGAATTTGCTTCAAAAATAGCTAACTCTTTATGAGGCATTCGGGGAAAACCAAAAATAAATTGTACTATTAGTACCTCTTCCTCATCCAAAATATTTAGCTTGAGCTTGACCTTGCTGAAGATGCCAATGTATTGTTGGGTCCATTGACCTTGAAATTCCCTGAGTTGCAATCTATTTTACAGGTAGCTGGGGGTAAAACCTTGTTTTCAAGGCAATTTTGAAATCTTCCCATTAATTGTTATCCTCTTCCTTGCTTCAACAATGGATTGATGATTCTGCCATCAGTCAGTGGCTAGGTTAGCCATCTTCCTTGCTTCAACAATGGATTGATGATTCTGCCATCAGTCAGTGGCTAGGTTAGCCATCTTCCTTGCTTCAACAATGGATTGATGATTCTGCCATCAGTCAGTGGCTAGGTTAGCCATATGGACATTGGTTGTATGGATCTTTTGAATGGCTACCATATTTGGGCAAGACTTGAAATATGCCTTGAGACTATCAAACCAGGTGTACAGCTTCTCAGCATTGAAGTTGCCATCAACCTTTTGTATGGAAATCATTGTTCCCAACTGAAAAATAGGATTTTGAGCAACACACATTGAGCCTTGGTTTTACTGGTCATTGTCTGGAGATTGTGATCACATCTTGTATGGTGTGATTTTGGCTCTCACTTTGACTCTCTAAGATTTTTTGGGGTCTCAATATTCAGACTGCTAAGAAGACTCGCTGCCAATCTCTCTTAGAAGCCATTATAGATTTGCAGAATTGATTCAAGCAAAGCGTGTATTAAGGGTTTCTTGTATTGTTATCTTCTAGAAATCATAACTTTTAACATGGAAACTTTTGGTAAAGGGGTTAGCTAGGATTGTTGATATATTTCTCTCATGCACAGAGAAGAGATTAGATTGTCTTGTCTGCAAACCTTACAATCCTTGCTTGAGAGTCCAATTCTGTTTGTTTCAACAATCGAAATGAGCAATGGATATCGGTAGCATGGCTATCCCCTGATGTGGCCTCAGAAGTTCTTTTAAAACTTGAACGTGAAGAGGAGAAACATCTGGTGCTTTCATTGGTATTTTAGAACAGAAAAATCTGAAATGTTGAGAACCAAAGGAATTATCTGCTGCCTGCAATGGTGGCTATTTTATCCACATTGGACATTTCACCCTTCACCTACAAGATGGGATATTCTGTAACTTGTTCACATTATTTTGAAAGTTGAAATCTCAATGTAAAGCTGTTGGTAAGGTAGCAAAATGAAAGAATTCTTAATGCCGATTTTGTCAAAAAAAATTTACCCTTTGCAATAATACAAAATTTATCCGAGAGAAATTGGTCTTAGTACTTCCAGTGGTTCATTGTTTATTATTGTTGTTACCATTGGCATCAAAGGTGGTCAAATTTCAAACTTCAAACTTTAAATGCTTTATTTTGACATTTGTCTTTTATGCTTTATTTTGAAATTTCTTTTGTTGTCATTAACAAGAGAGTTGAGATTGTTTTAGATGAGAAACTTGTAAAATGATGATATTTGGTTTTTTATTGTTTGCTAATGTCAGTTCAAAAAAAACATTGTGTTGAAGATTATTGTCACTGTTAATTGGCATATTTTTATGTTTAAGATTTTGTACCACTCTAATGCCCGGTTCTCACATATTTTACGTTGATGCTATTTATTTGTAAGGAATACACTTAAATTTCAACAAAGAGTTTATTTTGCATCATCGGTATATATACAGGTGAAGGTGTTGGTGTTTCGGTTTCACAACATAAAGAGGACACGTATGTATATGTGGTAGACTATTGTGCTTTCTCACATGCCCAAAGAACCATCTTCAACTGTTCAACAGAGGGAGTTAAAGCAGGAAAATTTGAAGTCTTGACAGAGTCAGGCCAATCAGGTATTCTGTATGATTTTCGGAGTACTTCACGATCTGAGGACTACTAACACTTTTAAAGCGGCAATCTTAGTTGCCTATTGGTGGGCCATTGATTAATAGAGAGTCTGAGTTGTGATTCTTGTTTTTATATTCTATTTATGCTCCTATTAACAAAGAGGGACAAATATTTGCTTTGGAGATTAGCTGAATTTCTGGCTTCGTTGGTCTTCTCTTCTTATGATGCAAAAGGTGGTTTCACTGTCAGAACCAGAGGCTTATTAATGATGCTAACTTATGGAATAGGCAATTTTTACGACAGATAATGAATTTCCTTGTAAACAATAATTGTGGTTCATTATTTAACATTTGGGGTTTACATGAAATATACTTTGCAAGTTTTAAGCAATCATCATTTTCATTTACATGAGAGATTGTGGAGCATGAAATATTTGTAATGATTTAAATAGATTTTGTTTAGTGTCTGTGCTTTTATGTTGTTGTGATACTGTGCTTGAAGTTTAGATCTAAGTAAGGTTATCAAAGAGAGCTACATGTCAAGATAAACACTTGTTTCAAAACTAGAACTAGAGTGAATTTAGCTCCTGGATCTCTTCAAGAAAAATGAAATTAGTAAATTATGGTGTTGGTGTACATGATACACACTGTTATTTTGGGGTTTGAATAATGGTGACATTGAGAAATGTGGAAGGTGGGAGAAGTCTTTTAGATCTAGCTAGAAGAACAGCTTTTTAAAAGTGATTTAATCCTTTTGTAGACTCCTCTACAATAGTAGTATTGTATATTCTGATGTTATGGCATGAAGACTCTCGTCTGTTGTTTCATTAGTGGACACACTGGCAGCACCAAAACTGTGCTGCATTAGGGGATCTAGTTTGTTCCAGGATTTATTTAAAGTTTTCCAAGATATACCTAAAGTTAGGGATGGTGTCCATGTTAGAAATTATCACAATCCATATCAATAGCTCCCAGGCTTTGAGTTCATCTTCTTATTTGACAATGTTAGAACCAAGGTTACAAAAGTACCGGGGACGAGGGATTGGGGATGGGGAAGTGGATTTCAGGGACAAGAAGCCGATTTTGGGAAACAGTTGGGGGATGGCTAGTATAATAGTATTTGATGGGCTGCTCTCATCATATTTAGAATAATTTACACAACAATTACAACAAGAATATTTAGAATATTTTTAATAAATCATATTATAGAGAAAGAAGCCATTTCTAGTCTCATTTATCTGTTGTGTAAATCATATTTAGAATAATATTTTTGTCCATTATGCAGGAAATTTTGCAAGGCTATCAATATCTGTATCTGATGAGCTGCCCTCATCATCCAAGTGAAGGGCCTCCAATGGAACTCCAACCAGCCCCTTCTGATCCTCATCCTCATCAATCTGTCTTGCATCCTCTGGATCAACATCCCATCGTGTAACTGGAGATTGCCTGTACTCTAGCTTAACTCTCTCACGAAGGTCAAGAGAGCTATGCACTGCAACTAGCTTCTTTGCTCTGCAAGAGGTAAGCCTGTTCCTCCTCACATTGTGGATAAAGTTGTATGTGGACCAATTTCTCTCAACAGTAGAGGAACTAGCAACCTGGGAAAGAAGCTTAATTGCAAAATGTCGCAAGTTAGGTGTATCATCCCCATATAGTTTCCACCATCCAATGGGATTTGAATGGGCAATGATAGCCTTATCGTCTCTACACTTTGGTTAGCTGAAGCAAGGGCCCCTTAGATTCACAAATTTGAGCCACTCATCTCCAAGTTTTGAGCCCTCCTCCCTCACATACATATTTTTAAGGGCATTTAAAAGCCCTTCTCTCACCTTTGTATCATCATAGGGAGGCACTCTCCCAGGTCTAGGCTCATACCACTCTGGGTTTACTACATAGGTTGCCATACGAAGAAGGGTGTTCATCCTATCCCACATATTTTGTATAATAGGTCTAATGTCGGTCTCATATAATGCTGGATCTGTAGCACAAATGATTCTTTTCATCTCCCCTAGCATGCTATCAAAAATTTCATAGATATCTCCTAGACTAGGAGCATCTGTATCAACATATTTGACGACTGCAACAATGAAAGACACAATGTACCTACAAGAAATTATTTTTTTTTAAAGAAAAATTAGACTATACGATCAATCCAATTTGAAACTACATAAATAAAACTAAAACATTTACAAGATAAAAATGATAAATCATAAAAAAAAAAAACATAAACCAAATCTTAACTTCAACATTTTTTACCTGGCTTGAGTCCAACTCTCATCCAATACTTTATCTGATTTTCTTTCCCTCTGTCTTTAATTTCGGCCACTTGTTCCACTCTATGCATACTACCATAGTCTACAAAGCATCTTGCACCTTGATCATCCTCTCCAATAAAATGAAGTAGGTGACATATCTAGTATCTTTTGGATTGATGAACTCCTTTGAGAAGGACTGAAAGAGGGCTAAGGAAGTGTGATGGTTGCAAATGAACATTAACAAGTCTCTGGCTTCTACAACCATAGCCCTCACCCAATCTATCCTCCCAATGTCCTTCAATGCATTGTTTAATGAATGAACACAATATGAGGTCAAAAAAATGTCTATATGAGTGCTCTATCATTTGCCCCGCATTCTGGCAAACAGGGACTGCATCTGTAATTACTTGTAGTGTACAAAAGAAGAGAAGTAGTCTCATTTACACAATCGTATAGAATTTTATAAGAAAAACAGAAATTGATTACCTGTACAACATTGGAGGGTCCAACCTCCTCAATAGCCTCATTCAATAAGAGGTATTGGTACTCAACATCCTTTCTTCGAGCAATCAATGGCTTGAAGAAAATAGGGACCTGATGAATATGTGACAATAATATTGATGAGTCGATGTTGATGAATGCTAGTCCACCCATCTATGATGATAGAACATTCACTTCTCAACCATGTGTTCCTTATCTGCTTCATAACCAAACTGTATCTGCAATATTGTTTCTCCAACAGAGAGGTACGAAGCTTATGCTCTCCAGGCACTGCACATGAAGGCCTTGCATTGGATGCTTTTTTGAATACTTCCTTGAAATAGGGGGAACGTGCAATATGGAAAGGAAGCCCATGTTCAAAAAATAATTGCACTATATCATCATCTGCTTATTTGAATGCTTCTTTGGAATAGGGGGAACATGCAATATGGAAAGGAAGACCACGTGTAAAAATCAATTGTGCTATAGCATCATTTGTTTCCTCTCTTGCTTGCACGTTAAGCATGTCATTTATAGTTCCTCTTTTCCCTGAGGGCTCTCTTGCTTGCACGTTAAACATTTCATTTATAGTACCTCTTTTCCTTGAGGGCTCTCTTGCTTGCACGTTAAACATTTCATTTATAGTACCTCTTTTCCTTGAGGGCAGCAATGGCATACTGGAGGTTTGGGTTTCTTGTCTTGAGGAAGCTCCATGGTTACTTCTAGATGTTTGGCCAGATTTAGGGAAAGATGTGCCTAAACCTCTAAGTTTGGCCTCCTGCACAAGCCTATTGGTTACAAATTGAAGAAGAAGTTTTTAAGATAATATGGACCCTTGGCATGTTTTTTTAACATTGATGATGGAAAATCAAAGCTAGAAGTAGCGCTGCCCTTTTTGGATGCTTTTTTGAATACTTCCTTGAAATAGGGGGAACGTGCAATATGGAAAGGAAGCCCATGTTCAAAAAATAATTGCACTATATCATCATCTGCTTATTTGAATGCTTCTTTGGAATAGGGGGAACATGCAATATGGAAAGGAAGACCACGTGTAAAAATCAATTGTGCTATAGCATCATTTGTTTCCTCTCTTGCTTGCACGTTAAGCATGTCATTTATAGTTCCTCTTTTCCCTGAGGGCTCTCTTGCTTGCACGTTAAACATTTCATTTATAGTACCTCTTTTCCTTGAGGGCTCTCTTGCTTGCATGTTAAACATTTCATTTATAGTACCTCTTTTCCTTGAGGGCAGCAATGGCATACTGGAGGTTTGGGTTTCTTGTCTTGAGGAAGCTCCATGGTTACTTCTAGATGTTTGGCCAGATTTAGGGAAAGATGTGCCTAAACCTCTAAGTTTGGCCTCCTGCACAAGCCTATTGGTTACAAATTGAAGAAGAAGTTTTTAAGATAATATGGACCCTTGGCATGTTTTTTTAACATTGATGATGGAAAATCAAAGCTAGAAGTAGCGCTGCCCTTTTTGGAAGTTTGAGAAGGTTGGATATGAAAGGAAAAATCCTTATCAATATTTTGATTTTCCCCCTCCATTTGAATGTCACATGGGTCTGATTCATATCCTTCACTGCTGCTCATGTTGAAACTTGAAAGAAAAATAGGAAAACAAACTTGGATGAGGTAATGAAAATAGGAAAACAAACTTGGATGTTGATTTGCTCCTCCTTTCTCTTGCTGATCTCTGTTTTGTGACTTCTTTTCTCCTCCTTGCTGCTCTTTTGTTGCTCTCCTGCTGTTCTCTTCATTGCTGTGTTTTTTTGGTGGGTAGTGTGTTTTTTCAAATGCTTGTAATGAATTTTTTTAGGGTTTGGGGGTGGAGACTTTTATGGGTCCCACCCCCCTCATGTTTAAGTTTAAAAATAAAAAAACTGATATATTTTTTAAATGTTATATGATGTCCAGCCGTGGGGGATTGTTGGGTGTCCTTGGGGATAGATGGTCGTCCCCCATGAAGTCCCCTCACAGCAAGGGTACCGGGGATGGTCCCCTATTGCCTAACAGCATCCCGAGGACGTCTCACCTGTCCCTTCCAAAAGGGGGACAATGGAGAAACGTCCCCATTGACATCCCCTCGTATTGCGGACAAGAGGGGGATGAGGACATGTTCCCAGGGGTGGGGGACGCATCCCCATGAAACCTTACGTAGAACATGAGTTGATTTTTAGAAGTATGAATATCTTATAATGTTTGAAGGCTAAACTCTTTTCTTTTCTTCCCTAGATTGGTTCTATATGATTGATACAAAGCCCATTCGTATTATATCATAATCATGTTACCATGGTATTTTATGAATTGCACAGTGTTGTTATAGAACATGAGTTGAGCTTTTGGAAGTATGAATATCTTATAATGTTTGAAGGTCAAACTCTTTTCAGTTCTTCCCTAGATTGGTTATATATGATTGATACAAACCCCATTCGTATTATATCATGATCATGTTACCATGGTATTTTATGAACCCCACAATGTTTTTACATTTGACAAATATGCACATATCGGTTGGCAAGATTGGCATTTGGGAGTCTACATTGAGAGCTCACATTTTTAGCCACTTGAGCTCATACCATTCGATAAGTATTAAGGTTCACCCATAGAATTGGAACCTTGCTTTTATGATGTGAAACTCCTCACTCCCCACCACTTGCTCCCTAGCTCCGTGGGCGAAAGCTGAACTCTATGGATGAGTTTGATAGTTTTTTTTTTTGTTTTTTTTTGAGAATATTGGATAAACTATAAACCCCACTTTCAACATTTCATATTTACAAATTTACAGTTCTATTCACTTCTATCATTTCACGAAGTTCAACCTGGATCTACATTTTAAACCCACACTTACTCTTAGACTCATCCCATGAATTGAACTTCTGAATTTTTGCTTTTCTTCCCCTCTTTCAAAAATGTGTTCTGAACCCTTTGGCTTTTGTACCTTGGGTTCTATTTATATGATTTTTCAGCCCCTAATTGACTTTTCCCATGATTGCAGGGAGCAACTTCAATTGTCTAGACAACTTGGATGTTTTGGTATTGTGACCCTGTAATCATATGTGAGATAATTAAGATACACTTTGATTTGATATCATTCATCTGATCATAAGTGGTTAAACAGGTGACCCCATGCTTATTTTGCGCATCTAATGGCTTTTATCTAACTCTATAGATGCCTCTTATTTAGTTGATAAGATAATTTTAATTTGAATAAAAAACTGTTATTTTACTTTTTTTTGTTGGAGAAAAAAGGGTTGTACTCGGTTCCCCAAACCTTGACAAATCACAACTGTCTCCTTTAAATCTTGAGAGTTTACAAACAGATTCAATTTGCATCTCCATTGAGTTGCTAGAGCTAGATATCTACATTTTTTTCATAAAAAGTTTGAATTCTTGATTTTCATTTTTTGGATCTTCAATTTTCTTTGTAAATACAAATATTCCAAAATTCAGCATCCTTCTTGACATTTTCTTGCAGCAGCCTTTACAATACCAAAACTCCACCTTTTCTGTCAACGCACTATATCTTAGTAGAGTAATATATTCAAAACTTTGCACTATCATAGTCCGCTTTACCAGATCTGGACTGTTAGTTTCCTTCTTGAGGCATAAGTGCAACCATAAGAATTGTAATAAATAGTTTATATGAAAACATATTAATGTTATAAAATACAACAAATATTACCAATGAAAAACAACAAAGTAAATCTTAATCATTATTTAATTCAGACAATCAACATTTTTTTGTAAGCTTTTGCTAAACTTACTACTTCCTCTAACCATGCAAAAGAGAATTTCACAATCCTCTATTAAAACCTCTCTATTGGCTAGCCTATTTGCACATTTGTTCCCTTCCCTTAATGTATGTGTAAACCTGATTTCTTCAAACTTTGTAGCAAGGTCTTGTATTTCCACAATGATCTCTTGTATGTTCCATGGAGCCTTTGTTTTCCTCAAAATTGCATTTATTACTATTAGTGAATCACCTTCCATCCATACTCTGTTTCATTTCATTTTGCATATTTTTAACCCTTTCAAAGGTGCCCAAGATTTAACTTCATTATTTGTCTTAAATCCACTATTGAAAGCGTAATGTGACAAAATATCACCCCTATTATTTCTAATTATTCCTCTTGCTTGTCCTAGATTCCCTATAGATGCTCCATCAAAATTCAATTTGACCAACTCAATTTTCGGTGGTGTCCACTTTATATTCTTTGCCTTCCTTTTGTTTCTCCTGTACCCAACATCATAATTTCATTTGATGACTTGAATCCATCTATCAAGGCTTTCTGCTTCAAGATTAGGGATTGGGTGAGTTGATAGGGTTGGTTTAGACTCCTTTATGGCTAAACAAATATTCTTTTTTATTACCTCTAAATTGCTTTCTCTTTTCTTTAATTATTTTTCTATTTTTTCCAGCCATACAATCCAGGGTTTTGTATTTTTTGATATATACTAGATTGTCTATAACATCTCACTTTTAAAAGTGCTCACATTTTGACTTTTGAAATGCTCGGGCTATCCCAAATATCTCTCCCTCCATATTTTTGTGGTATTCCTATTCTTGGTGCTTTACATTATATCCACTTCTTGTTGTGTATTCTTTTGACCTATTCAACTCGTAAGTCAACTTATCTTTGGCTCCTCTTGCGTATTCTCTTGAACTATTCAACTTGTAAGTCAGCTTATCTTCGGCTCCACTTGTGTATTCTCTTGAACTATTCAACTCCTAAATCAACTTATTCTTTTGTTCAATTACCTCCTAGCAACAATGCCTGTTATATTTATAATTTTTTTTTTTTCTTTCCATTTGTATCTTCATCCTTGATCCTTATACATAATGTTTGAAACCCTATCACCATTTTTATCTTGAAGTAGTCTCATCCATGGTTTCAAAATTGGATCTAAATTGAGTGGTTTTTTATGACACCAAATATCCATCCAAATATTTTTTTTTTCCCCAGTTCCTACCACATCTTGATTAGAAATCACTATATAATATCAAAATAAGGACACATTGATTTTTTTTTTAATTCTATTTGGTTATATGTGATTAAAAGTGGCCCTATGCATATTACATTGTGATTATGTTATGAAAATATCGCTGACAAGATTCAAACCTAGGTCTTCTCCTATAAAGTTGAGTTATATAAGGAGTTGACCTCATGTCGTCTGATAGGGTACATTAAACAATTATTTGTATAAAAATCTTCAATAAATTCTTCAATCCAATTAAAAGAGATATCATCATCATTATTTTTGTATTTTCTAATTATTTTTCCTTTTTAGGTGTTTCAAGAAATTATTTTGTAATACTTAAACTAACAAAACCTTGCAATATTGCTTAGTATTTCATAAGATCGCATATATTGTAGTTTATTATCATTTTTTGTTTGCATGGTGTTTCCATATTTGTTGCTTGCAACATTAGGTTTTGTTTGTCTCATTAGAGCCCTTTCTTTGTTGTAACTTTTGTATTTTTGTTTTGTGTAATAAATGTTCCAATCATTCTATTATGAGATTGGAATGGATCCCATCTATATTTTATCATGGTCTTGTTAACTTGATATTTCAACAAACCATGCTATTATATCACCTGTTAAGATTTGAACTTGGGTTTCCTCATTTGAAGCCCATAGTTTTACTGTTGGAACTTGTGCCATTTGATAGCCCATAGACATTGTTGTTAGAAAAATATCAAATTACGTGCAAGCAAAAAACACTTAACACAAGAAAATCATGTAACACAATTTTATGTGGAAAACCTGCAGTGTGCAGGAAAAACCACGGGGCAATGACAACTTCGTTATTTTATTGATTTTGGCAAACTTTTTTTTACATTCAATCAACTTTTACATGCAAGGGGTCATTCCCCTTTTATAGAAAAACAAAAAATTATTCGTTTCCTTTCCAAAAAAGGAACTCTTCCAAAAAATGTTCGTTTCCTCTCCCAAAAGAAGACTCCAGAAAACTGTTTGCTACCTCTCACAACGTACAAATGTATGGATGTCCAAAAATTTCAGGTCGAGGGCGAAGCCCCCGAATCCCTGGGCAGGGGGGAACCTGGCCAGTTCCCCCATGCAACCCCCTTCAACGCGCCCGACACATACGAGCAACACTTAGGGATGGATCACTAAACTGCACCACCATACACCTCGCTGCTGAAGAACATTGGAGATCTAGATATTGACTTCACCTCCTAACATATTCCTACTTGAAATCGATATACAATAATTCTTTGCCTATGTTTTTCCATCCAAGTGCCAATTGCCCAATGCTGCCCTTATCACATTTTCAGCAAGCCCGGAGAAGTTTTGCACCACTCAAACTTCTCTGTCTTGACCGACTTTGTAAGCATATCTACAGGATTCACTTTAATATCAATTTTTTGCAACAGGATCCTACCTTCTTCCACCATATTTATGATAAAATGGTACTTAACATCAATGTGTTTCATGTGATCATGGAATGTTGGGTTCTTCACTAACTGAATAGCACTTTGGCTATCACAATGCAATGTAATTGCATTATCTTGAAGTCACCCAACAGTCGTTCTAGCCAAATTGCCTCTTTGCTGATTTCAATTGGTGCAATGTATTTTGCTTCAGTGGTTGATAAAGCCACCACAAATTGCAACTTAGAAGTCCAACTCACAGCTCCACCAGGAAGAGTGAAAGTATATCCTGTAGTGGACTTTCTCCCATCTCTATCTCCACCATAATTAGAATCCACAAAACCTTTAACTTGCAAATTTGTCGATTCGTACTAAATAGCAGCATTTGAAGTGCCTCTTAAATATCTAAATAGTCACTTCACTGCATTCCAATGCTCCTTACCAGAATTTGCAATGTACTGGTTGACAACTCCCACTGCTTGGGCAATATCTGGTCTGGTGCTTACCATGGCATACATGAAGCTTCCTACTGCTAATGAATACGGTACACGAGACATGCTTGTCTTCTTTGCTTATGTTCTAGGACACTGTTCAGAAGACAATTTGAAGTGTGAAAGAAGTGGGGTACTAACTGGTTTTGCATTCTGCATATTGAAGCGCTGCAAAATATTTTCTATATATGACTTGACATAACCAGATCTTCCTTCCTGTTCTGTCCATGTGTATCTTCATCTGTAAAATTTGGTTTGTTTTTGATAAATCCTTCATTTCAAATGTCCTAGCCAATTGAGCCTTAAGATCAATGATTTTCTTAATGTTAGGGCCTGCAACCAACATATCATCACATACAACAATAAAATAATATAACTGCCATCATCAAACTTTTTATAGTATGCACAATGCTCAACTTCACTTCTGTTGAAACCTTGGCTATTCATGAAGGTGTCAAATTTTTTGTACCACATCCTTGGCGTTTGTTTCAACCCATACAAAGATTTTGAGTCTGCAAACCAAATGCTCTTTTGCCTCTTTCTTCATAGCCCTCAGGCTGATCCATATAAATCTCCTCCTCGAGATCACCATGCAAGAAAACAGTCTTTACATCAAGCTGCTCCAGTTCTAAATCTTGTGTTGCTACAAGTGCAAGTAAAACTCTAACAATAGTCATCTTCACAACTGGAGAGAAAATTTCATTAAAGTCTATACCAAACTTTTGCACATAACCTTTTGCCACCAAGCGAGCTTTATAGCGTTCCAACAACCCATCATTGTTCTTTACTTTATACACCCGCTTTTTTCCAACAACTTTTCTTCCAGGTGGGAGATGCACAAGTTCCCACGTTTTATTCTTGCAAAGTGCTTCCATTTCCTCCTCCATGGTTTTCCTCTATTTTTCTACATTCTCAGATTTGCGAGCTTCTTGAAATGAACTAGGCTCACCATCATCAGTTAACAAAGCAAAAGAGGACTGAAAAATAGGAGAATACCTTTTCGGACACTTTTGTGGACGTGTAGATCTTCTAACCCAATGATCTGTTGGTTGTGGCTCTTGGTCTTGTGACTGTTGTGGTTGCTCTACTTGCTGTTCTACTTGTTCTGCATGTTGGTCAAAAACTTCAGCATGCTGATTTTCATTTTCATCATCGTTCATATCTACTTAAATTGGTACAACATTAGGTGTTTGATATACCTCCTTTCTTTGCATGGATTTTTCATCAAAAATAAATATCGGCTAATAATTAACTTGTGGGTAGTAGGATCCCACAGTCTGTACTGTGTAGATCTTCTAACCCAATGATCTGTTGGTTGTGGCTCTTGGTCTTGTGACTGTTGTGGTTGCTCTACTTGTTGTTCTACTTGTTTTGCATGTTGGTCAAAAACTTCAGCATGCTGATTTTCATTTTCATCATTGTTCATATCTACTTAAATTGGTACAACATTAGGTGTTTGATATACCTCCTTTCTTTGCATGGATTTTTCATCAAAAATAAATATCGGCTAATAATTAACTTGTGGGTAGTAGGATCCCACAGTCTGTACCCCTTTACTGTATCTCCATATCCGAGAAAAACACATTTGCTTGACTTTGGGTCAAGTTTGGACCTTTTTTCTTTAGGCACATGGGCAAATGCATCACAACCAAAGGTACGCAAATGAGAGTAATCAATTGGCTTACCACAACAAACCTCCTTTGGAGTCTGTCCATCCAATGTAGCTGTAGGTGACCTGTTAATGAGGTAAACAACTGTATTAACAGACTTTGCCCATAACCTTTTATCCAACATGGATGCGCTGAGCATGCTTCTTGCACGTTCCATTTTGTTGTGGAGTATATGGTACAATCTTCTGGTGCTTAATTCTTTCATGTGTGCAAAATTTATCAAATTCCTTGGAGCCTATTCCCCCGTCCATCCCCAAATATGTGTTTAGCTGTAGGTGACCTGTTAATGAGGTAAACAACTGTATTAACAGACTTTGCCCATAACCTTTTATCCAACATGGATGCGCTGAGCATGCTTCTTGCACGTTCCATGATTGCACGTTCCATTTTGTTGTGGAGTATATGGTGCAATCTTCTGGTGCTTAATTCTTTCATGTGTGCAAAATTTATCAAATTCCTTGGAGCAATATTCACCCCTATTATCTGATCTGAGACATAAAATAGGCTTGCCCAAACTTTTCTCTACTCGTGCTTTGAACTCTTTAAATTTTTGCAACGCTTTCGAATTTTTCTTTAGAATATAAACCCACTCTTCTAGAATAATCATCTATAAATGCCAGAAAATAGACAACATCATTTAAGGACTGAGTAGGGATTGATCCAAATATATCAGAATGGACAAGTTGCAGAAAATCAGAACTCTTACCAAGGCTTGCAGTAAACCTAACCCTCTTTTGTTTACCAAAAATACAGTGCTCACACAAGTCTAAATTATAAGACTTAATCCTAGAAAACATACCTCAGTCATGCATAATTTTCAAACCTTTTTCACTCATATGTCCTAGGCGTTGATGCCATAACATTACTACATCTTGAACATTTCTTGAAGTTGTTGCTGCTACATGGTTTGTCACTGTATCACCGCATAAATGATATAGGGTTCCATAAGATTCTCCTTTTGCTACTACAAGGGCTCCTCTGGTAATTTTGCAATAGTTGTTACCGAAAGTGATAGAATACCCTAGCTTATCCATCATCTTGATTGAGAGTAAATTCTTCCACAAATCTGGCACATGTCGTACATCACATAACATCCTTTCTCTACCATCGTCCAACATGATCCTTATGTCCCCTGTTCCCACAATTTCTAAAGGGTGATCATCGCCCAAGTAGACCATCCCACCACTATATGGTTGATATTTGTCAAACCAGTCTCTATGAGTAGACATGCGGAAAGATGCACCCGAATCCAAAACCCAAGTATATAAAACATATCTGTTGTATATAGAAAGCCTCACATGTTGTCGTCTCTCCTGAATTTATTGTATTGGCCTCAGTTGATGGTTGAAATTGCTTTTCACCATTTTTTTCCTTTTTTAGTTGCCACCAGTTCTTCTTTAAGTGCTTTGGTTTCCCACAATGCCAACACTTCCCTTTTAGCTTGCGTCCTTTAGAATTAGATCTGGACTGTGATCTACCTTGTTGATCGACCTCTCACAGCTAGGGCTTCATTGGTTGAGGGTTCTGGAGACGTTTTTTGCCTCAACTCTTTTGCCAACATAGCGGCTACCACATCATCAAATTTTAGAGTTCCTGATGATGTATTGTTGATGGTCATCACAAAATGATCCCAAGTCTCCGGGAGGGAACAAAGTAGGGTGATAGCTCTATCTTCGTCCTCCATCTTCACATTAACTGAAACCATTTTACTGATAAGGGTATTAAACTCATTCAAGTGATTTGTCACATATGAACCCTCCTTCATCCTTAGGTTATAAAGCTGTTTTTTTAGAAAACCCATATTTGTTGCTGGTTTTGTCTCATACAAATTTTCAAGCTTTTTCTAGAGGGCTTTCACTTACTTTTCTTTAGCAACATTGAACAAGACGGAGTCTGGAGTCTGCTAGGCATAGACAAATTGTAGAAACTGCCATCCTGTCCAGCGTTACCCACTCCTCATCTTTCATGCTGCTTGGTTTACTCGTGACCCCTTTCAATGCTAGGGCTTGGTATTTTTGAACCAACAAATCCTCCACCTTCATCTTCCATAGGGCAAAGTTCTTGCCATAAATTTTTTCAATCTCGAACTTGGTTACACCTCCAATCATTGTTGCAGCTCCCCCTCGCACAAAACCCTAGACTCTGATACCAGATGTTAGAAAAATATCAAATTACGTGTAAGCAAAAAACACAATAACGTAGGAAAAACCAGTAACACCGAATTTTATGTGGAAAACCCACACTGTGTAGGAAAAACCATGGGGCAATGACAACTTCGTTATTTTATTGATTTCAGCAAACGTTTTTACATTCAATCAACTTTTACATGCAAGGGGTCATTCCTCTTTCATAGAAAAACTAAAAACGGTTCGTTTCCTTTCCGAAAAAGGGAGACTCCAAAAAATTGTTCGTTTCCTCTCCCAAAAGAAGTCTCCAGAAAAATATTTGTTGCATCTCTCACAACGTATGGTTGTACGAACGACCAAAAATTTCGGGTCAGTGGTGGAGCCCTCGAACCCTCGGGCAAGGGGGAACGTAGCCGGTTCCCCCTTGCAACCCCCCTTAGCGCCCAACGCATATGAACAACTCGTGTTGATAGATCACTAAACTGCACCACCATACACCTCATTGCTGAAGAACATTGGAGATCTGGATATTGACTTCACCTCGTAACAATTCTTCTTTAATAAGCTATATATGGTTTCTATCAAAGGCCACTTTTATTAAAATATCAAAATGTTACATTTACTATTATTCCAATAAGACCATATCCAACTTACCCTTTTATTAAAGGTATTTATCAGCTTCTCAACTTCCCATGCTTTTTTTTTTTTTTTATATATATTCCTTGATATCATTTTCATTAAGAGAATATCTCCTTTGGTCAATCACTTTGAGAAATTTGAACTTCTCCAAGATGAAGGTCAAAGTCGTGATTGACTAAATTATCTAATACGCTATTTCTTTCTCTATAAAAATAATGACATTTTCATGATACTACCTCCAATAATAGTTGATGTACATTGAACATAATTCTATTATTGATCCAATCCTCACATCTATTTAATGACAATAAATTCTTTTGAATGCCTCTCAGTTGAAATAATCTGAAATAAATCTCCATATTTTTTCAATTGCAATCTTGATACATGTAAGTGGTAGTCTCTACATAGTTCCTAGTTGTTCTTCAATATGATCTTTGAGTAAATGGGGAAAATTTGCCTTCATTATCTCTAAAATATTGCCTTTGCTAGCTTTTCCCAAATTTCTTTTGGAAGCATCGTCAAAATTAATTTTAATAAATCCAACTTCTAGACATTTCTATTTTCCCATATTTCTTTTGGAAGCACTGCCAAAATCAACTGTAATGAACCCAAATTAATGACACAAATCCTTTTTGTTAACATTGTTGCATATGATTGTTATTGATATTCAAATTATGTAACTAAGAGGCAAGTACCTTATTTTTCGCATACTTGAGACTTTCCATGATGTATACCATGCCTATAAACATTATGCAAGAAAGAGAATAATATGATTGTGAACTTAGGCATTATTTTGAGAATTTTTTTTTTAAATAATATTCTTTATATCAAGCCATAGATTTCAACAAATATTGACAATGACCAATCCTTTACATAATGCATAATGCTTTAGCTCCAAACCAATAATATAACATTTCATCAACTCTTTTATGTTTATGGAGCTATCCAATTTATTCTTTATAAATAAAAAACGACCACAAACGATTTAAGCACAACGACAATAGAGAAGTAAATGCTTTGATATTTCTAAAACCTTCTTACACAAGGCATGTCAAAAATGTTTAAGATATCAATTTCTTTACAAACTCTCACCTTCAAATTTTGCTTTGGATTACTAACCAATGCAATATTGAGGCTTTAGGGGGAGCCTCGAGTGATCAAACATTATTTTAAGGGACATCATAAAGAGTAGGAAATTCTTATTGCTCGAAAGCCTTATATCCCAACTTTGATCAAATATCCACCATCTTTTCATAGATTCCAAATCAACTCATCATTTCACATAAAAACAACCAAATAGGAATGTCAAAGCATAATTTAATGCTCATCCACTATTTGTTTGAGTTTCTCTTGCTCAATCAAGTAGTTGATAAGAATCCATCATTTGGAATGTTGATCATATAGTTGAGAAAATTTTAAAAAACTTTTGATTCTAGCCTATGTTTGCCAATTATTTTCCAAAAAATTGTGATATGCATGAACACATTTTTTGTAATGAAAAAATGCATTTTCTTTCAATTATTTTTTCCATGTGGATTTCAATTCGATCATGATTTTCTCAACTATGGCTGATCATATCAATATAATTTTGACCTTTAAACCTCTCAAAGCTAAACATGCTTGAGCCAATGGTTCCCATTTTGGATCACAAATAAGAGGGTAAGGCTTCAACCAAGCATTAGCTAGAAATCCACAAAGTCCTCCTCATTGATTAACCACATGGTATGTTTATTGATCAATTCTAATCACTTTGAGATGAAGTTCCTCATTGTCAAGACCCTAGGTAAAGGTTCATTTCCTTGACATTCTTATTGCATCAATAGAATCCATATATTTTTTAGTAACATTTTTGCTCACTCTTTCCTTGATCTTTGAATTATCTAATCAAGGTTTGTTGCTAATGGCAAACTCATAATTGCAATTTCACAGCTCCTTACAACCCGCTCTGATACCACTAATAGCATTTAATATTTTTTCCAAACAATAAATCAAGATAAAAACTCACACAAAGATATACACAATGATATGCAAAAATATTCAAGAAAATAGATAAAATCATTATATTCCACGGATTACACACATAGTATTCCACTACCATTGAATTATTGAACGTTCTTACACACATCTCAAATGCTTGCTCTACATATAGCCTTTAGAAAGACTCACCATTTTTACTTCATCTAACTATTCATCTCCTAAACTCCTCAAGCTTTTGGGAGATATGAATCTTCATATTTCTCATAAGAGAAATATATTTTATTGACTCCTAATAATAACAAACCTCTAATGATTACTAAATGAAAAACTCTAAATAACTCATATTTACAAGACTCTTTTCACACCACATATTTATAAAGTATTTAAAGTACCAAATAATGTCATAAACTCCAACATTGATTTCTACTCTTTCAAATTATTTGAGCTTGGATTTAAGTTCTTCTTTTATTTAAAATATGCTACCTCTTCCCCTTTAAATATTTTCATCTTTTTAGCAAACTTGTACATATATTACCTTTCAAACCTTGGTTCATCCCACTATAACATAACAATTTGCAAGAAATCTAGGTCTTGAAGCCATATAAATTGAAATGGTTTTGGATGAATATTATTGAGTAGATTATATCTTAAGGGAAAATGTTTGTGATTTAATTAAGTTTGCAATAAAATGTCTAAAGAGATTGTATACTTATTTCTAACCATGTATTAAATAACAAAAGCTTGTTCAATTTTTTTGTTATATTGGTTTGCTAAATATGTATACATTCCATGTATAATGAATATCGAAGACCATTTGAATTGACAAAGGAAGAAAAATCTTCCATTAATTTAGACCATATAGACCATATAGGAGAAAAGGAGATAAGATTTTGTTCAAGTTTTTCTCAAGAATCCCTATACCACTATTTTGAGTCATCATTGAATTTGACATAAACAAATTGAAGTCCTTTTAACATTTATTATGGAGAGAACTATAGTGGGAGTATCACATCATCACTCCAATATTGATATAAAATACCAACACAATTACTTCTTACTGCAGTATGTGTTTATCCCATATTGTTGCAATACCTCTAGAAGTTTCCACAACAAAAACTACTAGACAAACCCTTATGTTCCAAATATTTTTAATGCATTCTTACATTTCTCAGTGTTTTTTATTTTATTATATATATTAAAATAAACTCACTACTATAACAACCTATTAATTCCCTAGAAGCTATTTTTCTAAGGGTCTTATGCATACCCCTAATTTTCCAAGATACCATTCTCATCATCATTTTTTTATTATTTTTTGTGAACTTTGCCCTATTTGTCAACACTTATGATATTTGTTTATGGTTTCTCAAATTCATGTCCCTCTTAATTTGCTTTTCTCTTTGTTCATACTTTGAGGGTTTTCCTATCCCTTTTTCATTTCCATTAGCACTTTTATCTTTCTAGACTATTCATAGTAAGAAATCATTTATAGGTTTATCCTTCCTTTGAGAATGTGAAGTCCAAGGAATAGCCTTAAAACATTTTTTTTATGCTTCCCTAGAAACCCTAAATTTTAAGGGCCATTCTCTATTAAACTTACCTTCTCGATACTCCTTTCTTTATTATGTTGCTCCAAAAACCTTAAAGTTCAAGGGATAAACTCTCTACTACTTTTGTTTTAATTACAAGGAGATGGTCTTCTACTACTAATGAAGGTGAATTACCTGGATTGAATTTGACCTCTTTCACCTTTGTTTCAAATTTTTCGTTGACATCTTCCTTTACACTTTTGATTCTAGTTGAAGTTGAACTTGCATTTTGTAATTCCTCATCCCTTGCATCCTTAGTTTCTTTTGATGGTTGCTTTGAGTGAATTTTGAAGGACTTTGTCATTTGATGAGGTAGTGGAGCGTTTTTTACCACTTTTGTGGAAGTGGAAAATCCTTGAACTAAGCCAACTTCTACTACAATATGATCTCTTTGTTTTATCTTGAGATTTGTCTCAAGACAAAAATTCCATCTCTTTATTGACTATTTTCTCTTTGTAATCTCTTGCCCTGTGTCCAGTCTCATAATGTTTGTAACATCAATATGCAATGTTTTTATAATCCATATTTTTAATCCTATTCTCTTGATTTAGATTTAATATTAAAGGAATTTGGAAAGGGTTTTAAAAAATCCATGAGAAGATATATCTGGATTTACACAACATGTTTTCAGTCCTTAGTAATTTGTCGCTCTTCGATGAACCCTAGACTATTAAAAATATTTTTCAAAACCTCTTTATTGATAAATTGATAACCAACTTTATAATCCTTTTGATAGTTTTTATCTCCATTGAAAAGTTCTCTCCATTGACTTCAATATAGGCCATTTCCACCCCTAAACCATGGACCCTAAACCATGGACCACTACCCATTATTTTATCCCTAATTTTTGGATTAGATAAGATGAGAAAAAGTACTTTCTTAGGAAGGTCATGAATAATTTAAATTTCGTCCCCACTTCAATTTTATCAAATTTTAAATCTTTGAAGGTCTTGATCATTATGTATGGAACTTAAATATTAACCCTCCTTTTAAAAAGCATTACATTGTGCTCGATCATCTTATCATTGATAATTATTTCTAATGAAACATCTACCATGTATAGGGATTACCATAGATTTACTCCTCTTGACCCTAAGTAGGGCATCCTTACTTCCTTCTAGTGTGTTAGATTTTATAATAGTTTCCATAAATGAATAGAATCAACATATTACCTAGTATTGCTAAAAAAATACACGTAAAACAAAGAACACATAATATATGGTGGTGTACATGGACACCAAGTAATCTCACTATCATTTAATAGAATTACATGCCAACTAATAACAAAATGATTGGTATAATGAGGTGTTTATACCCAAACACAAGTTGCCTTTAAGTCAAGGTTGTGAGACTGACCTTTAGGAATAAAATAATAAAATATTATAAAAATACCTGCTTTAAGGTTTACGAGAGTGTAAAAGGCTAATATGAAAAACACAATGCAAAAGTTGATCATGGACTCAAGAGAAGCTTAATCACCACATGTTCCAAAACCCCCCCTTGAGATGAATGAGGGACATGGAGAGAGACCCTTGTCATCCCCCCTTAAGGGACACTCTCCTACCCCAAGTAGCTCCTACATGCACACAAATGTGACCTATGGCATAATCTTGGTTAGAATGTCCAATTCCTGCTCTAATAAAGGCAAAAAAATTGGATCAATCATCCCTTGTGCATGAAGCAATCTCGCAAAGTGCATCCAAATCTCTATATGCTTTGTCTACTAATGAAACACTAGATTACTAACAAGTTGGATGGTGCTCTAATTATCACACAAAAGAGTAACCAAAAGACTTTGAGAGATGCCATTATCCTTTAAAATCAGGAGCATCCATCTAAGATGCTTGGATGCCTCATTGGCAACATAATATTTAATTTCATAGAAAATTGAGATATAGTGGATTAGCATCTAAAACACAAAGAAATAGAACTAGGTCACAAATGGAACTCAAAGCTTATAGTGGATCGTTGCTCATAAAAATCCCTAGCCCAATCAACATCTAAAAATTCTATCAAAAATTGAGGATAGCCAATAGAGTAGTGAATACCCATATGATAAGTCCCTAAAATGTATTAGTAATCCTCTTAGCCACTATCTAGTGCCTCTCTTGGGGTGCATGCATGTACTTGGAATAATAACTAACGATAAAATCTATATCGGGTCTAGTACAAGTCAGATAGAGAAGACTTGACAAGAGACCTATACAACATAACATCCACCAAAGGAGTGGTACAATCATCCTTAAGCTTTAGGCCTAAAGTGGAAGAATACTGAATAAACTTGTAATCCTTCATCCTAAATCATTAAATGATCATGAGCAACCTTCTGGAGCTTTTTGATGTCGCTCTTGAGACAAAATTGGTTGAGCATATTTCAAAAGCATCTTAAGATGCTAGACGAACTAAAGAGTCATGTGCACTCTGTAACAAAGCAACATCAAAGATTAAATATATAGAATCCAACTCAAAACCACATTCACCTCATCATGCAAAACTGGAGCACTTTGATCTTATGTTTCTTGTTCAACATGCCCTAAATCTAGAAAAGAAGGCACTACCTATGATGGGGTAAAATCAATAGGCAACGGACCTCCACTTGAATATGAAGATGAAAAATATGCTCTAATGGGAATAAAGACAAACAAAATATCTAAACAAATACTTGAGTCTAAAATATTAAAAGGATTAGAAGAGTCACTCGTCAAAATATTAGGTGGAGGAGTGGAAGAAGCCCTTGGAAAGAGCTCATAAAAATGACATCTCTCTAAATCAAAATCTCATGCCTCTGAGGATCATAAATGTCATATGCCTTTTAGGTATCTAAATACACCACAAAGATACACTTGTGTCTCTTAGGTTACTCCTTTCAGAACTATTTGGATATGTGATCCCATGATGAAGACATTAAGATATAGAATTGAGACACATTAGAATTTGTTCTTGCAGTTCCCTTCTTGTAATTTCGCTCTCTGCAATGCAATCTTTTAAAAGAGGGGCCAAAATTTTTTAAAATTGAGAGGGCATCTCTTGTCAGCCTCTTAAGAGGTATTATGCCCTATATTGCCCTACAAGGAACCCTGTTGATGATGTATGTTGCGCAAATGAAGGCCTCACCCTAAAATTTATTTCATCTCCTTGGCATGAATCATACATTATACCATATCCATGATCACCTTGTTCTTCTTTTCAACTACACCATTTGAATAGTCCTATGATATGCAATCCCATGAGAAGCCAAAAAATCATGAAAGACATGAATAATATACTCACCTTCTCCATCTGGCATCAAACATTTTTTTTGTCCAACCGATTTTCAACAAGATCCTTGAAGGTCTTGAATTTCTCAAAGGCCTCATCCTTAGTATAGACTATATATAACACATATCAATGAAAAGGAGGAAGTACTTATTTTTTGAAAGAGATATTGTATCCATAGGTCCACAATTGTTAGTGTGTAAGATCTCTAAGTGGTAAGAGGTCTGTCTCGTAAACCTTTTTGGAAAAGTATCCCTATTATGCTTCGCTAGAATTCAATCCTCACATGCACCACTTGGAGAGATATGTGTGGAAGTCCAATGACCATATGATGGAAACTCAAGTATCTCAATTATCCATAGATGAGGTGCCCAAGCCTATGATGTCTCTTTTGATTTTCGTTATCTGCATGTGTGACCATAGAAACATAATTTCTTTTCCTAGAAGAGGAAACAAAAGAGGCTAGCCTTTCTTCCAACTTATACATTCGGTTAGACTTATCACAATAGCTAGAAGCAATAGTTTTAAACCCATTGTCTATGTCCTTAATTATTTGTTGATCAAGATAGAATTCTACCTTATTATATGTATAAATAATATGATAAATAGACAAAAGTTTAGGGCCAATATTAGGAACATGAATTAACTCATCAAAATAATGTCCAATACTAATTTCTCCACCTCCTACAACCTACAATGAGGAGTCATCTCTAATAACAACATGCTACCTTGAATGCAATTTGTTGTAACACTATAGGATATGTTTGTACTTCATCATGGGTCCAGTTGCCCTGAATCTATATTCCACTCATACAAAAACGTCGAGGTCTAACATGTAGAATGAAAAATTGCATGTGCTTGTGAGGTCTCTTCATCAAAGTTGTCCTCACCTTGTGGATAGAACAAAGAAGTATCAACAACCCTCTTTTTTGTAGTTTCATAAAGTTTCTTGATGTGAATATGGTAAAACTCTACTTTGTGACCTTCCTTTTTTGCAAAACTCACATGTAGGTTTTTTGAAGGGATTTTTGGGCTTCTTTTCATTCAAATTTGTCTCCTTGTAATTTTGAGATTTGACAATAACTTCCTTTGTGTGAAGCTAATTGAAAATAGAATTTTCCTTGCACCTTTTAATTCTATCCTAATGATGCAAAAAAGTACTTGAATACCTCATCAATTGGTGGTGTAGGAAAATTTAGGAAGTATAATGAAGCATATCAGAAACAACAACTATCTCATGTCTAAATTATTGTTGAAGATAATATTTAGTAGTTCAATGTTCTTGTCCTTATCCTCTCTCCCTAGGTAGTCCTCTTGTAATATGGATATTTTTTATAGTTTCTTGAAGCAACTAATGTACTCATCAATAGTGTCAAATGATACCATGGACAAAGTTGCAAGTTCAACCTACTGGTGATGCTAACATGTGTGTCATAGAAATTATCAATATTAAGGTTTATGACACCATGAGCCTCATCCTTCTTATCCTTGTAGTGTTGCTATACTTCTTTAGTATCAATATCATGAGGATACTCGTTCACATCCTTGAGTAACCATTTTCTTCGAAGCAAAACTTTAATATTGATTTTCTAAGTAGCATAATTTGGACCACTCAACAAGGGCACATCATGATCCATGACCATCTTGCCAAAATATAAAATATTACATGTAGTTGTCATTAGAAACAACACCATTGATGTAGAGATCTTGAAAAACAATACAATTAAAACAAAAAGGATCAACACGCTTATGAATGAAAAGGTTATCGACCCCAAAATTTTGGCCCTAAAATTACACAAAATGCCTTTAGAATATTTAAAAAAAATTAGTACCTACAATGAATGAGAGGACACCACATGTCACTATATGAGTGGATGAAAGGATGCTAAGCATATGTTAACCAGATAGTTTATTGACAAACTGTGCGACAACATTTGTCATGATCAAAGAGTTACCACGTGTTTACGGTGTAGGTCACTAGACAAGGTACCGACGAACCAAAATAAACCACTTGTCATGCTTTGATTGGTTGCTTAATCTATGAACCATATTGTGCCACTTGTTATGTCTTGATTCACTCCAAAATTAATGCTTTTTCAAGTCTGCTACTAACTGTGCAAGGTACTTTATAAGTTTAATCAGTTGGTAGAATTTGATTAGTTGATGTATTTATATGTGCCAAGTGGCATACAAACTATCAAATTGATCATCGTACAACCTGTCACATTAGCCCTTTGTCCTTTTGTCATGTCAACATATACATTTACCACCTCATTTGCCATGTTAGTTGTACGAAATGCCAAGCTACTTGTATAGACGTCCAACTCACCTCTCACATGTCGCTTTGCCTGACCTACCATGTCAGCTACTTGAACAACCACTTGTCACACCATGTCATCTGCCATATTAGTTATACAAATTGTATGAAATGTCCAATTGGTATGTGAAATTTAAAAATGTGTAACATCATCAGGTGCCACATCATCATATTTTGCCATGTCATCATTCATTATGCCTATGTCATCCTCCTTCAAAATAAAATGGCATGAGGGGTTTGGACAAAGACATCCCTTGTGCAAAGTTTTTACATGGATTTGGCTAATCTTCATTCAAAGTCCTCCCTTTGGATATATAGGAGAAGCCAAAAAATTAAACAAACAAGCAAAATATGCCCCTTTTTTCTCTTTACTAATGTCGGCCTATGCCATTCTAATGAAAGCAGACACCCACATTCATTTGAACCCTGTTATGCCTTGGAATATTCCTAAAATGTTTTTTTTTTTAATTCAAAATTTACCTTTTTTGGGGTGAAAAAACAAAATTTTCAAATGCAAAAAAGAGGCACCTGAGGTGAAATGAGCCAAAGTGTTGAAATGGAACTCCCCCTACAATTTTGCAAAGAATTCATAAATGTTGATAGTTTGTCCTTATCAATCACAGTTTGCTCTACACAACCTTTTTGGCAAAGGAAACTAATCTAAACACCCTCTTAGGCCTATGCAATGAAAAAGTTAGAACATTTTAGCAATTTTGTAAAGTGACTCAAAGGTCTTTTCCAAGCATGAAAACCTTCCCTTGGTTTCTCTAGCACTACAAGTCTCTTTAAAGATACTCAACCTCTCCTTTTTTTCTTTTATGATGACCAAGTAGTCTTCCTCTCATATGTGCAACTATTGAACACAAGAAGCTATAAGAAGAACAAAAGAACATCAAAGACAAATGAGGTCTTCAAAAATCATTGAATAACTCAATCCTAAAACTAGGTCATCCATCTCATAAAAATTAAAAGATAAAAAATATTTGAGTGCCAATGAGAGGAACAAAGGAACCTGTCGATGTATATTTCTCTTAAAGAAAATTTGTTAATCCTAGTGAGATCCTCCTAATGCACATCCACATAGGGTTTTTATCTAAAACTCATTTTTTTCCAATCTTGTTATCAACTTTCAAAAAAACGTTCTTAGCTGCTTCATATACAATTTACCTTTAAGAGAAGCTATAAAGCCAAACTATCGATAGAAACAATCAAGTAATGGAGATTCACATAAATTGTGAACCATATTAGATTTCACAATAGTTTCCAAAAATGAATAAAACCAATACATTACCTTGTATTGCTAAAAAGAAGTACAAGCAAAGCAAAGAACAAAAAATATATAGGAATCTCTAGGGACACAAAATAATCTTGCTATCAATGAGTAGAATTACACTCAAATGGATAACAAAATGGTTGGTATGATGGGATAATTATATCCAAATATAGTTTACTTTAAGGTCAAGGTTGTGAGAACAAATTTTAAGAGTAAAATAATAAAATACTATAGAAATAAATTTGTCAAATTTAATAAGGCCCAAAGGGATAATATGAACAATACAATGCAAAAGTTGGTTATGGCCTCAAGAAAATCTTAACCTCCACATATTCCAACATAGGGCTTCCATAAATAACTTTCCTTTCTTACTACCTAACCTTTCCACATAAGAATACTTTATTTTTTATTCTCCAAAGATTGCTCCTTGCTCACTATTACTTTATTCCTAACCATAAAAAAACTTTGAACACAATAGATATTAGATTATTTATATTTATATATTATTTTACCTTAACAAGGTAAATTTTATATATATAATAAGCTACAATAAACCATCACCTTATAAGCATAAATTTATTTAATAGATTTATTTTTTAATAAGTTATTTTACAGTCATTGGACTTAGCAAATGAAGACAATATAATTGGCAATATAACCAATAAAATGGAAAAGTCCATAAATAAGTGAACAATATACTAAAGGTTTCAAGAGTAGTTTCACTATGTTTTGGCATTTTCCATTTTCACTTTCTCGTTACTAATGTCCAACTCTTTAATTCTAAAGAAGAATATCATTCTTGATCAATAGTATTTCAGGTTTATAGACAAACTCTTTTAAAAAGTTAATCTAAGATCTTAATAAATAAATCTCAAGACTTCATCTAGAAGGAAATTTTCTAAAAATTTACAAGATTGATTCAAAACATTTATAAAAGTCTCTAACGATGCATATATTTCACAAAGTAGAAAATGATATACAAAGGGTTATATTTAGAATTGGGTAAGTGCCACACTCAATTATAATTATATTTCATATATCAAGTGCTAAATTAGCTTTACATACCATATGTATACAATAAATGGTTGTACTACAATCTTCAACGCAAACTATTTATAATTGTAGGCAAACAATCATGGTTGCTGAAAGCATACCATGTGTCTATCTTAGAGCCTCTTAGGATTATAAAATTACATGTGAAAAGTTGTAGAAAAAAAATACAATTATTAATATATAAAGAATTTGAGCTTTTGTAGTTTTACATCTAGTATAGTTTGATGGAATGTTTGACATAAAATTTTAAAGACCAGAGGAGCTTTATCATGTTGTAAATATAGACATTGACACTATTCAAAAGATTTTAAATCTCATAAAATATTAGTTGCTAGACCTTAGATATGCATATTTTTATTATCTTGTAGGCATAGTAGTTGTTGGAATCACCAAAGGGCCTTTGATACCTTTCCATTTTGGAATATTGGATCTTATTGATTGTCCTAGAGTAGGTACACTACCTAAAGTCTAAGAAGGTCCAAACATCTCTATGTAGTCTTCTATAGGATATGAATAATTGAAGATGATATAGATTACACTTTTTTAAACCCACACACAATAAAGATCATAGAATAAAAGGCCTAGATATGAAGTCTCGTGAATCAAATTCCATTAGTGTTATTACAAAATTTATTTTTTTCAATGAGTTATATGGGATTGAAACGAGCCCCCACTGTATTACATCATCACCACATATTGGTATTACAACAAATATTGGATAATATCCATGTATCATTTGGCAAGATTCAAACCTGGGTCTCCTTCTTTAACGTCGAGGAATTTAACTGGTTGAGCTAGTGCCACTTGATTTTGAACAAGGATCTTTTACAAGACCCCAACTTCAATAAATATATTTACTTCTCTGCCATGGACATGAATGCACTCTTTTATGACTATTTAAATGTTGGAACTCATAATATTTTCTAAAAACATCCTAAAACATATATTCACTACAATCATATGGAGAAAATGGAAAAGACCTAAATAGAAGTGTATAGGCAAAAAAATAGAGATAAAGCTAAACAACATGAAAGAAAATATTAAATAAGGGGTGAGTACCTATAGACTACTATATCACATATCATAAAACCAATTCAATGGATTAGTCATTAGGGGGTAGTTATAGTGATACCAAATTCCTATTTAGATGTTAACCTCAAGCCGACTTAACTTAAATTGAAGGTTAAATTATAATAATATTAATTATATTACACCCTTTAATAAAGGTTATCCATAGAGGTGGATTAACCAATATCACTAAGAGGAAATAGAACAAGGGTGTCTTTAGGCTTACATGAGGATGCCTATAGGCTTACATAAATGATGCTCGAAGGCTTACATAAATGATGGCCATAGGCTTATATATACACTTACGTGTAGGTTACATCAATAGTGCTTATAAGCACTCTTTCACACTTTTAGCCTTAGCTAAGTAAGATCAGATTACAAATATTTCAACACCCCCATAATCTAATCTGAGGAGTGAAGAATAGGAGACATTAGAAGTAGCATCCCCCCATAATGGATGCTCTAGTGGGCCTCCACATTTCCATATTCATCATGTTCATCATCATCAAAAAGCTTATGTCTGGATTTGAAGAATTCTATCTCAATTTTATTTAATCATGTTGTCCAATTTTTGGAGTGTCTTCCCCTTTTACAATATCACATGTCGTTGAATTATTTGAAATCTTAGACTTTCCCTCGAGCAACTGAGCCTTAGATTTTATTGATTTAAAGTCCTTTGGATGAGCATGTATATGAGAAAGAGCTCCATAATTCTTCATTGCAACATTATAATGGATAAGAAGCTTTATAACTCCTTCAAGAGAAGTAGGGTACGACTACTTGATAGTCATAACATTCACATAAATAACCAATACAACTATATGAAAATGAGAAGCAAGACTGGAAGTAATAGACTTGACATACTCTTCATCGCCTTTTAATTTGCCTCCTACCATAGCTAAGTTAGATTTTAGGGGTTTTAAGTGAGATATATAGTCTTTGAAATCAAAAAAATCTAAAATTTTGAGATTGAAAAGCTTCGTCTTTATTAGCTTCATTCACACTTAATTTTCCATAGAGATCCTTCAATGTCATCCATACCTAAATAGGATCGGCCTTCTCTTTGATGTGAAAAAAAATACATTTGACTCAACTAACATGAAGAAGAGACCAAGGGCTTCTTCATTTTCCTTACATCATTAAGATCTTTTGTTTCATCATTAAACATAAATTAGAGATTCTTACTTGTAAGTAACATTGCCATTTGAATTGACTAGGTGCTATAATTTTTTCCATTGAAATGATTAACATATTCCAAAGAATCCATCTTATACAAAGGTCCATAAAACTATAATAAGTCTATAAAATAATGTTACCATTGCATAGAGATAAAAAAAGGGCTCCAAATGCTTTTGTATGAAAAAGTTATGGAGTTTAGAAGGATGGATAGTAGCACTCACAAAAAAAAAAAAGCAAATGCCAAACCTTGGAAGGAGATTCATCAAATTATGTACTACCACTTGGAAAAATTTTCTACTAAAACTTGGGGATGATTTGACAAGTTGACCCTTTTTATTTGTGGAGATATCCACACACACACACACACACATACACATATATAAATTAATTGTTTGTAGATGATGGGGCTTGAACTCAACATGTCAAGGGAAGCATTTTATATTTTGCCAAAGCCAGGCATCCAAATAAGTGCTTTGGGAAGAAAATAGAATCATCATAAATATATTAATTACCTTAAACAATGGAGAAGGATATATCAACATCAAAAGGATTCAAATCTATGACCTTGCCCTCATGAAGAAGTCATCTCATCATTCCACCACATGAATAGTTGAAAATAAGAGGAGATTTATGCTTTCAAGAATGAGTTGTCCTATGAAGAATTTCAAAGAGACAAGTAAAAATAAGATCCTCTGGTTCAAACTTGGGACCTAAAGTCTATAGCAAACCATATCAACCAATGCACCACTGGTTGGTTTGGAGACAAGGGAGACAAGGAGCATGTTGGTGGCACTCTTAAGGAAAAATGTGTACGTTGTGCCTCTAGATCCCATGGGCACTTATGGATTGAACATGTGCTCTTGCCTCTATAAATGCCATGCTTAACCAGTGCACCAACCTTGTTGAGGATAGACAAGGAAAATGATTAATAACAAATATGACATTTCTTTAGATTGTTGTTATGATATTCTTACCAACTTTTGATGAAAATGGAACCATAATGGTGATGGAACATCTAAATGAGCTCTCCTCATTGAATTTAATTCATTGCATCTAGGAAAAGGATATCACGGTATATTTACCTATTTATTCATTAAGAGATAAAGTTGTTCTATTGTATAAAGGATGACCTAATAAATTTTTTACTAGTTGGACATCAATTTTAAAACCTTTTATGTGAATATTTGGTAATATGGGTAACGAGTATTTGGTACTATTTGAATCAAATGCTATGCAAAGGCATCCTTAGGAAAATATTTATGCTTATAATACAATATTTATGTACCTTGTACTTGAACCCACCAAATGTAAGACATAATGAAGAACATCCATTGCCATATAATATAAAGTGTTTACACTTAATTTAGCACAATTAGATTGCAATGCTAGTCATGTTACTTTAGTTGTAGTGCTTGAAGACACATTATATATAGATGTTCTCACTAGAACAGGAAAATTACCACCTACCCTGCCTATGGCCTATGCATATCATGTTACTCAAAATCCACAAATTCAAGGGTCCACTCCTACCATTTTACCTATCCTAAATGCCCAGTCATCAACAAATACTTCTTCCCTATACATTGTGACATTTGTATGTCAAAATGCACCAACTATTTTTTTCAACCCCAAAGATTCACTTTACCCTATCCTCCAAAGTAGTAACAATATTGCTTCCCATACCCTAAATGAATGTAAACTCTCTATGAAGGAAATGGTGGATATTGTTGGAGAAGATTACATTATTTGATACATGCTAATGTCACCCCATGGTACCTTCATGGTACACCATGTAAATATTAGACAAGGGTTAAGTCTTAGATTAGAGCGTGAGTAAATATTTTATGTAATGTAATAATGTGCAAGAAATGCACAAGTATCATGTGTGCAAGTGTAATGTGAGTATATGTGCACAAGTATCTTATGTGTGAGTGTGCACAAGTGTCTTTAGATTAGAGTGTGCTAAGTGAAGAGTCATGTCTAGGTGTGCATACAAGATAGAGTCATGTGTATGCAAGTGTCAAATAAAGAAGCCAAGAGTCATGAGACTTGGCATAAGGAAAGGAAGAGTCAAGTATACAAAGAGTCATACTACATTGGCTATATATTACTCCATGGAGGAATATATCATACATAGAGAGCATAGTGATCATAGCAAGTATTGTGAGTATAGTTGTCCTTATTGTAACAAAGTTTTATGATACATTTGTAAGAGAAAGAGGAGTAATAAATATTGCATACATTTGAGCAACTAATATTGTAAGTTGTGCTACATGCTTTGTACATGTATGATTCAGGCCATTGTATTCATATTGTTTCTTATTAACGAATGAGTTGATTTATTATAAGCCTTGATTTACATATTGGTTGGCTCATATTATTCCATTTACATCATTATATTGATATTACTATATTGTGGCTATCATATATTTGATCCTATGAGTTTTACATTAATATTAAGGCTTCAAATGTCATAAGATATTGTAAGGATAATGGTGAATTAGAACAATATAGAAAAGAGGTAATGGCAACCAAATAGTGGATGACAATAATAGAATTGACAGTAAATAAAGACCCCCTATATTACAAAGGATCGGATCCCTCGATAGAAAGCTAAGAAAACTAATAATCGGTTGTAAAATTATATAGTGAACACAAATTTAGAGATATACAACCTATGGTTCTTCCCGTGCAATATAAAATATGATCCTACCAATTATGTCATGGCTATTAGGTATTCTCAAACTAATAAATATGACCAAAAATGTTAGGATCAACATGTCACAATGATGGGGCAAATGGCACCCATAATAAATCAACCACCTATAATGAATCAAGAAACTTATTAGCTTCCCACGATTAGCTAGTTTATCAAGCTTCAATGCCATTACAACAAGTGGTTCTAGCTTTACGAAATCCAAATAATGCAATATTTGTAAAATTTAGCATTTCCATAGAAGATAAGGTTTTCTCTTTTGAAGAAAATGTTGAATGTACTAACCAGCAAGGGGTTGAAACTAGAAGCAAAAGGAAACCAACATAAGAGCAAGAGCCAACCAAGAAACAACTTGAGGGTAATACAAGTACTATGGTATTGAGAAAAGAAAATCCACTGTTGCATATTAAGGATAAGGGATCAATAATAATGAAACAATATGAAGCACAAAAAGAAAACACTAAGAAAACCTTAGTTGTAGCACACCAAAGTAAAGTTTTGGATGAGAGAGGTAAACAAGTAGAAAAAGAGAAAAAACTCAAAAAAGGGAATACAAAAAGGGATGGTGGTAGAGAAATGAAGGCATAAGCAAGGTGAGAAATATAGGGATACTCTATAGAGGGAGGCTAAAAATTATCTAAGATATCCTTCCCTAACCGGTGAGGGATATGCAATCACTACAAGGCAATATAGGAAATTCATATCATAAAGTAAAACAATGTCATTGGACTCAAGTTTAATATCATTAAGGAGATGAAGAAACACTAGCCGTAGTGAGCATGCTAGAAGACTTAGTCTTGGCAAGTCAAAGAGATTACTTCAACAGTCCCTCAAAGAGAGAGAGATAAGCTACACCAAGAATGGACAACTAAAACAAACATAACCTAGTCTAATAAAATAAAAAGTCTAGTTACAAATATCCTTTTGATATCTAGGTCAATATGGTAGACATTTTGAATGCTTCAAAACCAAAGAATCTAAAACCACCACCATTCTATGTAACACTAAAAACTAGAACTTATTTATTGAGAACTTACATAACAAATTTAGTGGTCGTGGTAATGATAATGCCTAAGATAGTTTATGAAGAAATGGGATTTTTGTATACTAAAACCACCAAATAATAAATCTAAATGGATGGCACTAGGGTGAACACCATTATAGTTTTAAAAGACGTACTCATGATTGTGGTAGAGCACCCTAAGCTGGTAGTTGTTCATGAAGTCATAGTTGTCGATATTCCTCCTTATTTTGCAATGTTGCTCTCAAGGGAATGGACATAAAAAATGTTTGGGTATATGTACCTAGCAATGGAGTACATATATATATGAAGGTACCCTAGGATGGAAAGATGATCATAATAGGAAATTAACTGCCATGCAACTACCTATTGTCCTAGCTTGATAATGATAACATAGTAAATTTCAATGAGTTACCTAAATTCATGGATGATGAGGTTGTTGAGGGTGATCATATGTTCTAAATTGACATGGTCATCAATGTGCTCCAATACGATGAAGACTCATAAGTCAATTTTGCAAAAACCAAGCTTGACAATTACCTAGTATTAAAAAGACCTACAAGTATCCCAACACTGACTATCCATCGAGCACAAGGATCTAATGGGATATGGACTATGCATTTTGATGGTATAAGAATAAAATGGAGCTTGTTAGTAGTAAATTCATCAATCCATAAAGTATCTAGATGAATTATGCCTATAGGTTGCTATTCAATTGAACCAATAATGAAGTTGAGTATGAAATACTATGTATAGGTCTAAGGAAATCCAAAAATATGAGCATCAAGAACATCAAAATATTCAGTGATTTTAAACTAGCTATAAACCAAGTTTATTTAGAATTTGCAACTAAAAAAAACACTTGAAATCATATAAATACAAAGTTTACTACTTGTTAGAAAGTTTCAACACATATGAGATCAAAACAATCCCTCGTGAGTTGAGTGCCAAAGTAGACAAGTTAGCTTCAGTTGCATAAAAATTTGATCCTTATTTGGATATGTGGGGTAAACCAAAAGTTCTAGAGGTAGTTTTCAGGCCTATGGTCCCTGATAACTTTGATTACTGGTAGGTATTTAATAATAATGAATAAATTATAGAATTTATCATTAAGGAAACTTAAGATGTTGAAGATAAAAAGAAATATGGAGATGATATAAAGGATGGAGTGATTCAAATGAATAGTAATCAGTTTCCAAAGGGAAGAACTTGTTGTTGGGTAAGGTGTTAGATTTTGAAGCTTTAATACTTAATATAAATCACCATAGGAAAATAATCACAAGATCTAATATAATGAAGTTGCAATATAATGAATCAAATAATAATTCATAAACAACAATACTCACATAATAATCATATAAACATGCTCACAATATTGCACATGAAAATACTGAAAATGCTATTGAATAAAGATCTACTAATGCAAGCATAATTGCATGTTCAATTAAAATTACAATGCTTTGTCACAAATATATAATTGTATGTGACTCTTCATATGTTGCACTCTTGACCTTCACTTTTCTTTACAACTCTTCATTTTCCTATTGTAAGGACACATACATATTAGACACTTGTGCACATTTACACTTATAAAACTTGCACACATATTTACATGACACTTGTGCATTTCCTACACATTATTACATTACATAAAATATTAACTCACACTCTAATCTAAGACACAACCCTAATCTAATATTTACAATGATGTACCAAGGTGGTACATTTTCATGTACCAAATAATGTAATATTCTCCAACACCCCCTTGTATTACATTATTTGGTTATTGAAGACTTTAGTCTTCAATCAAGATCTTCATCCTTCATGTGACTTTGATATTTATCTTGCTCTCCTCCTTCTTGTTTGTCTTCATATTTGATTTCAGCTTCATGTTCTTCAGTCTTTGTACTTTCTTGAGCTTTCACATTGTCATTAGATTCTTGCAAAATAATCTTTCCTTTACCTTTGTCTTTCACATCATATGTCTCTTTCTGTATAGAAACTTCTGAACATTCACTTAAAGCATCATGATAATATTCTGAATTAGATGGCCTTGGAATATCAATGTTGCAAGAAGAATGAAATATCTTTTCTAAAAAATATTTGTCTACTTTTGCTTTCTTCTTAAGAGATTCAATCAACTCCTTTTGTTTCATGTTCTCTTATTTATGAAACTTGAGTGTAAGCAATGCCATATACATTATGCTACCAATATCTAGAGGTATCATAATACTATCCTTTCCATCATCAATTGCTTCAAAAATTCTTGCATGTAGATAGTATTCAAATGTTTCAAAGTTTTCTTCTATAGCTTCACTATAAATCAATTTTGAAACTAGATCTAATTTTCCTTCAGTTTTTGCAAGCAAATTTTTTATTCCAAATTTTATGACATTTACTTTTTTTTTTGTATCAAAAATTCCAGATCTATTGAATTCAATGATTCTTTTGAAGTAGACATCCTTGTGACTCCCTAGGTTTAAGTAATTCAAAGTTTCTAATTTTTTCAAAAACCTATGAAGTAGAATTCCTTATGTCTCCCTAATTGATTAGAAACTAGAAAATAAGAACTTTGCAAATTTAATATTCCTAAATTTGAAGTAGACTTCCTTATCTCTCCAAAGTTAAATAATTTGCAAAAATTCTATGAGCTTTGAATTTTAAAAAAATATTAAAATAATACTTTCAAAATACTTTAATAAAACTACTCAAAAAACTTTAATAATTAAATAACTTATCATTATAACTACTTATCACTCCAAAATAATAAAAAACTTGAATAAACCTTATCAATCCTAATTAATCTTAATAAAAAATAAAAAATTAGACCTTATAAAACCAATTATTCCTTATCCCTCCATTTAACCTTAGTCCAAAAATTAGATTGCAAAAATAATATGCTTTTGAAATCCTAAAATATACCTATGCATTGATGTCTTGCACTTGGCACTCCTGCTCTCGGACCAAGGGTAGTTCATTGTGTTTGAAAATATGATGCTACTTATGCTAGTCTAACTACCTTAATATAACACTCTCACTTGAAATTATTCGCTTGGCTCATGAATGTTCCATTGTGCTCAACATGACACTTAAATATCTGGAGGTTCTCCAACTTAGGGTATTTTTAAAAATGGTCACCTATTTGTCATTTCCCTTTCCCATAATGTGGAATTCAATGGTGAAGTTATTCTCAAGTGGTGATGATTAGAGTGGTGCTTAGTATTCCTAAGCTCTTCACTTCCCTAAGTTATTCTCAAGTGGTGCTTAGTGGTGCTTGGCACTGTTCCCTAAGCTTATGCATTTGATGCTCAACACTATGTTTGGATACTGCTAGTGAGTTGTTCAAAATTTTGTTTTAATTCTTCTGCATTACAATTGACGTCGTCGCTTTAGCTTTTGTCCTCTAATATCTCCTTGGTCAATTTTCTCTTTTTTGTGTTGATGCTATTGACCTCTAGCGTCTTGATTGGCTTCTATCTGTAATTTCCAAATGACTCTTGATCTGACCTAGCTCTTGCATTCCTCCAACATCCAGATTTCACTTAGCTTTTGCACTTCCATTTTGCCATTTTTTTGTGTGACGCTTCAATGCTCCTTTTAGACTCCAATGGCAATGCTTCAATGTTCTTTTCAGATTGCAAGAGCGATGCTTTGATGCTAGTTTTGAAGCTCCTTTATGACTGTAAATGGTGATGTTTTGACGTTCCTTGTTGGCTATGATAACGATAATTTTATGTTGGTGTTTGGCTTGGGCTACATAGGATTCCAATACATAGGACTGCACTATGCCTAGCTCGAAGGTCGACTCTACGTTCAACTCAAAAAATGGCTTTGCATTCGGCTCGCAGGATTGCACTATATTCGGCTCTAAAGACCTTTTTTTCACTTCAATTAATGTTGTGTTCTTCCATGTATTTTTTACATGACTTGCACGTTGATCTAATCTTCTTTTCCTTATTATTGCAGGTGCAAACATCTAGATCTCTCTATGGTGCAGGAGATTTAAACTATTTTTTACAAACACACTTATCTCCTTGCAAAGGTTGCACTTAAAAATCACATTGATCAATGATTTCACACTTTTACTTTGCTACCCTTAGACATTCTTTGTTATGCTGGGACTGAGGTTACTTTAAACCTTGCTACTTTAATGATATCTACTTCATGTGCTATTCAATGATCTTTTTATTTTTCTTAAATTTATCTAGAACCTACAAGGTTTAATCACAAATTAGCTTGAGTATTATGTTGCCTATCCTTTCACTGTATCTTGCCCTACACTCTTTACTTTATATCCCGTGTTCGTCAAACTTTTTTTCCTATGTTATTCAAACTTTGGCAAGATACTTGCCTTCCAATCTTCTCGTTGTCTTGAAGTCTTCTTTCTACCTTCAAATCTCCTTGTTGTCTTAAAGTCTTCTCACTACCTTTAAGTCTTTTCATTGTCTTAAAGTCTTCTTGCTACCTTCAAGTCTTATTTGCTTATTTTTTATCTCTATAGAACAAGCTATATTAATGATATCTTCTCTTGCTAAGGACCAATAAATTTACTTATGATGGACCTCTTTCAGACAAGTCTCATTCCTCTATCATCAAACTTTAATGGGACCTTCTCCAATAGATCACATTAATATGTCTAATGGACTTGTCATTGAATGTCAACGATTGTACCAAATCCAATGTAAGCAATATTGTTAGAGCTCTCATTTCTCTGTCTTCTTTCTTCTATGATACCTTTTCAATGGGTCTCCTCTTATTGTATTTTATCTCGAATATACAAGTCTTCTAGGAATTTTCTCCTTATGACTTCTTCCTTTCTCAATAAAATATGACCTCTTTATTTATGTACCCATCCCTACATCTTACATTCGTTTATTTATGTAAGTGTACTAGGTGAAATACATGGTAAACTATCTATCTCATTCTTATAATGAGCTATCTTATCCCCTTTCTGTCTGTTGAAAGGGAAGCGATAATCCCTACACCTACATAAATCCATCTACGTGGGTGCACTAAGCGCATTGATTTCTAGACTATCTATCTCATCTCGACGATGAGCTAGCCTTTCCAACAATAATCTTCGTCCAATGCCGTAATTCATGAATAGTTTTTTAGGTCTCTTTCTATTGCATTATTAAGGTTCTTCATGCAATACCTATAACTATTCCATGGTATTATTATCAAGTAATTAAAGCATAATTAATGAAAGTATGAATCCATGATGAAATTCCCTTTTTATTTAAGATCATAGAAGTTTCATTAGCAATTATTAACAAGATAAACCCAAAAGTAAAGGATATCCACACTTATCACATAATACATAACACATAACTGCACATATATCTTGGTAACCTTTATGGGGAATAAACCCAACCTTAAATCGTTTCCTTATTTTATTTCATAAAGTTATTGGTTCATACATTGAGTCAAAGGCACCCCATAATGCCTTTACTCTCATCATAAGAGTTACGTAACTCGTATGAGATTATAATACAAATTTATCCTTTAATTCATACATACAATTAGGTTCCATACATTGAGTTGAAGGTACCCCATAATACCTTCACTACCATCATAAGAGTCTCATACTTCTCATAATATCACAATATGAATTAATCCTTCAATTCATCAATATAATTTGGTTCCACACATTGGGTCCAAGGTACCCCATAATACCTTTATTCTCATCATAAGAATACATTATTTATTATGACACTCCAATATGAACTAATCCTTCAATTCATAGTTACGACTTTATTCTTCACATTGATACTAACATTAATGCATTACAAGATCATTAGAGAAAGCCTCATATTCCTCCCCATAGATATTGTTACAAAGGTTATAAATATGAGAGCATTTAAACTTCTCCTCCCTCATCTACCTACGGTAAAACCATCTCCAAAACATCACATTAATAGATACATTTGAATCCATAAGGAAATATTATATTTTAATCTCAAGGCCATAACAACATTAAATACAATCATAATATATTGTGATAGATCCATCTTCATCTATAACAATATTATGACAACTCCACTATACTCTTGCATCAATATTTAAATATTTATTCAACTCTAAATTATGCTTGATGTAATCATAAAAAAATGTCAAATGACACCATTTGTATATCTCCATTTGAATCAACATTAATACAAATGACACATGACATCATTTACCTTGTAACTAAAGCTTTACATTTACCAATATTTCTACTATCATGACCCTCCCTTGGCAGACTTGAAACATGGATGGATTTTGTGTTTTGATGTATTGCTTTGTTAATGGATAGACTAACTATTTTATGTCTGGTTACGCAAAACATATATTTCATGAAAATGACATGCATTTTATTGTTGGAATGATTGATTATTCCAAATGATGATTTATGTGGGATAATTTACTCTTATGATTGAGTTTTTGCAGGTTGCTTGAAATTAACTTGATAGTGATATATATATATATATATATATATATATATATATATATATATATATATATATATATATATATATATATATATATATATATATATATATGGACTTTTGTCATCCTCTTGTGCATATATTAATTTAAATATATTGGACTAATGTCTTACCTCGTGATTCTCCAGGATGAAGATATCGAGACAATGGATGAACGTTTGCAAATCTTTGTTGTTGTTGAATGTGCAAAACTTGTAAAAAGAAAAATAATAAATAGAATCATATATTTATTTCTAGTGGAGACATTTCCTCCCTACGTGGCATCAATTCTAGTTATGGGTTTGTGGACTCGCCACTAAGTCATGAATATGATGGGCTGAGTTTTCTTCATGCTTCGCCACCTCTGTAATGGATAGGTAGATAATTAATGAAAGAGGGGGATTTAGGTGGAGGGAGTGGAGAGAACTAGAATGACAAATCAGAGGGAAAAAGTGTAATGTGGGGGAGTGAAAGGAAAGCAGTAGGAGATAGGTAATAGATGTAGAGAGGCATCAAAGGGAGAAGGAGGAGGCTCGAGAAAGCACATCAACAAGATTGGTTAGAGATACATCAAAAAAAAAGGTAGATACCCAATTTCTCCTATCATATTGCAAATGGTGAAAACCTTTGTTTATAAATATATGCTTGGGGTAGAATAGATGATATATGATATTAGGAGTTATCCTTTAAATAGCAACGATGTTATTTTAGGAAGTGAAGTTCAAAAAAATTGGGTGTAAAATAGTTCACCAAACGATGACTGGTAATGGAATTGGTGTTGTTTAAAGAACATGATAGTTAGAGTTTTGGATATAATGTAGTTGACTTAAGTTTTGATATTGTTATGAATGCAGAAGCATTGATGGACTCCTGTTTGCAAACTAAATTAGTTGTTCTTACCTAATTCCAGTTATTGAGTGGAATATAACCGAGCGATCAATGAGTTTAGTTCAGTTGGAAAATTTGGGAATTATAGTTAGAGGGTCAAAACTCTATGTATATTGGCCTAGTAGCAACCTTGGACTTAGAGCATACTGAATAGTAGAGTGGGTAATTGACTATTTTTAGAAGAGTTTGTTCTTCATCGTATCTGTCCCGGTTGTGAGGGACCATAAAATTTTACTAAGAAAGACTATTGAATAGGTGTGATCTCAAATGATCATGCTGCTGGCTGAGAGGTGCGGTGAGAATATGATAGTTTGCAAAGGAATTGGGACATCAATAGCGATTGCTTTATAACTAAAATTGATCTAAATGTTCCATATGGTAGCTCTGAGTTGAGACTTATGTTCGCTCTCTGATTTGATGAGCTATTTGAGAATCCTAAGTATAGGAATGTTTGTTTTAGTCTTGTGAGTTTAGCTATGAGAAGACAATTGGTGTTATTAAGAAACTATTACTATCTACACTTTGGATTGGACTTTTAGTGATCTATCATTTTTTCCTCTACCAGATGTGATTGATTTAGATTTGGTTAGAGCCACATTATGGCAAGAGGGATTAGCCAATAGCATTTGGGAGAATGTAGATGTGTATTTCCGAGATGTCTAGAGCTAAAAACCTTCAACACTACTAGGGGTTGGTTTTAGCGAACGATGTTGTAGAATGGCAGAGTTAATTTTGAGTAGTACCACATTTTGTAGATCTTTCAATTGGTCTTTGATGGTATGAATTAGATGTGTTATAGGATGGAACTTTCAATGTGTACGTACTTCCAGAAGAAGCCATGTTTTTACTATGATTGGAAGGTTTTGGGTGTGACCAATGAGGATAGGGAAGAATTTGGAAAAAACCATAATGTCGTTCCATGATTGGTATGAAAATCTGACGAAACATCAGAGGCTTGGAACTAATGGAACCATAGTTTACTATGGACAAAAGAATAGTCCATAGCGCAAGCCAAGGGAATATTGAATATTCCTTGAGCAAGGCATTAATGTTTGGAGTAATCCGACTCATTGTACGAGTTAAACTTAAATGGAAATAAAGGGAAATATTTTTATGTTGGGTTTTTCCTCAGGGTTTTCTCCCATGGTAAACAAAGGGTTTTGTATGTGATTATTGGTGTGGATTATATTTTAAATTATTATTTATTTTAGGAAAGTAATGAATATGGTTGAATTTTTAAAAGATGATCATGATACCTATGGAGCATATTTAGGTATAGTAATTTGAAAATATGGATATATGAATTAGTTAGAAATAAATCATATTATAGCTTGTTCCTCATGAGAATGTTAGTACATTGATATTAAAAGGAAAATATTGTTGAAATAATAAGTTAATGTTATTCATTTTCATACATGGATTTTGGAAGGAATTAATGATGAAGACAATAGACATTGTTATTCTTTCTTATACATTAAAAATTGAGGAAATAATAATGAAATAATGGATATTGCTATTCTTTTACATACATTGATATTATGAGGAAACAATGATGAAATAATAGATATAGTTATTCTTTCATACATTGATCTTATGAGGAAATAACAATGAAATAATAGTTATTGTTCATTTTGATGCTTTAGTCCTTATTTCTTATTTTCCTTATTGTGGTGGTTGACATCATCAGGATGTGCTTTATCATCTTGCGTCTTTGATTTGCATCCAGTTCGAGTATGCTTTCTCTTATCTTCATTTTCCTATTGTGCTTATTTTTCCTTCTTTTATATCTCTGCAATTTTGTTAGTGAAACATCTTCTTCATGATGGATTAGTACATCATCACAATAGTAGTGACTAGAATTATTATTTTGCTCCTTGTTTTGAAAGAACTTAAAAAAATAATCAATGATAAATATATCATCAAACATTCTTCTACAGTTAATATGATTGCACTTTGGTTGTTCCACCATGCTTTGAAAAGTACTTCATGAAGATAACCAATTAATGTTATGAAGTTTCCTTCTTTTGCTTCCTTGAGGAACATTGAGAATCTATTCCTTTTACCAGTAGATAGGTTTTTGTATCCTTCAAATGTATCTATTATATTTTAAGAATAAAATTCCAACTCATGCAGTAGTTCCTCACTATTGAACGCATTCTTCATAATATCATCCATATTTCTTTTAAATAATCCTTTGAGTATGAATTCCTTATTGCTCACTAATGTCTGAAGTATGTGAGTAGAGTCTAGTACGTGTAAATAGAATATTGAAATAATCTCCTTAGTAAATATATTTACCACTTTTATTTTGCTTTTCAAGTATTTTTAGACTATCTTTTGTCTTTCTAGTTGTAAAGTGTGCTATGAATATGGTTTACCTCTATCACTCACAATCAACTATTTGTAGAGGACTTAGAAATTCAAATTCAAATAGTAACTTTCAATATCTTTAGTCGGATTGTTTATGTCCCTTTCCTTAAGCATGAGACTAAAAATAATCTTCCAACTAATATATATGTAAGTAATAATCTTCACCTTTTTAATAAATGCTATAAGATATTTTTGAACTTCTATGATTTGAATTTGGTGTAGGATACCTTATGTCTCCCAAGTTAGAAGTTTCAAGAATACTAAGTATTTGCAAACTAGATTTTCCTACTCCTTATATCTCCTTGTGTTTAAGGTTTGCAAATGTTTTTGAAGCAATGGAAATGGTTTATATGCTTCTAATTTTAACTCTTTCCCAATATGCTCTCTAGATATTCTTTAAACACCTTATTACTCCTAATACTAATATCTCTAGAATATATAATGCACTTGATATCAAACTTGCAATATAACTATGAATATTTCTCACCTTCTTGATGCTTGATTTTGGTTTGCATGTTGTTTGGAATATATGTTGTGTGCAAAGGTTGATTATTCTTGTTTCTCTTCACCTTTCTTGTGCACTTTCTCCTTCTTGTAGATAGGTTGGTTTGTCTTCCTTTCTCCAACCAAATGCTTTCTGAATATGTGCTCTAAACTTCACTCTTTATCCTTGATTTTTATGTGCGCTATATGTGCCTTGAACTCACTTCAAAATTGGTCTTCCTCTGGTAAGTAGTCATGTCTCTATTTTTGGTTTTTCTGTCATTCTATGTGCTCTTCAAAAACAACACCTTTCACTTTCATTCAATGGTATTTTTGCTCTTCCAAATGGCTACGTACGTGGGTGCCTTCTTAACCTTGATGTATTATGGAATGGAAGTGCCAAGTGGTGCTTGTATTTTCCTATCTTCTTGAAAATTATTCTTATTGCACCTCCTCCCAATGCCTATGACAAGTGGTGCTTGATTCCTTACCTTTTGGTGATTGATGCATGTTATTAATGCCTCTACCTTCTTTCACCATGCTAGGCGCTCAAGTATGGAGCGTTATCAATGGTTTTTTATCTCTTTATCTTATGTTAAGCGCTCTAGTTGTCTTATCTTGCTGGACGCTCAAATATGATGCGTTATAGGATGATGCCTCACTTACTTCTTATTTTGGGTGCTCAAACTTGCTCTTCAATGTGGCACTCTTCCTAGTAAGTGCATGCAATGCATCTTTCCACATGGTAATATATTCCTGTCTTCTTTTCAACTCCCTTGGACTTATCCAATGTTCTTTCCAGTGCTTTTTCAATGCTCACTTCTTGGTGGTAATCCTTGTTGTCTACGTATTCTTCTTGGATAGAACACTTAGGCTATCTTCAATGGTGTTATGGATGTGAATAACCATTGCTTTCCTACCTATTTCAACAATGGTGGCTCCTCCTTGGTGATGATAAACTACTTGCACTACGACCTCAACTCTATCCTTGTATTCTTTCACTCGTATTGGCTCTATGTAGGTCTAATTCTTGTCCTTCGTATAGGTGGAAACTACGATGTATATGGTGCTTCGTTGGATTTTTTTAGACACCTTAGATAACTAGATTTTTGAGCCTTTGGATGGCTTGTCCTAATGTTTCCTAATGCTTTATTTTAGGGTATTGTAGGATGCCCAGTTGGAGACCTTGATACATCTCTCTATTGTTGTCCAATATTTCTCTTAACTGCACATGTAGAGCCCTTTGGATGACTCTTATATGTAGACTATGATTACCCCCCTATGCTTGTAAATAAATCCTTTATCTTACTTGAAATGTGGGCTTCAATTGACTGATTTTTCTCTTTGATTGCGTTGTCCGAGATTGCTTTCAAAACCTGTATTTTCTCCTCTTCAAACCTATCCAAAAATTATTTTGAAAATGTGGCCTTTGATTGCACCTTGGACTTGGAATTTATTCTCCCTTTCAAGCTCTTCTATTGGTGAATTTCTTCTCCAACCTTTGGAGGTAATATCAACTTTTTTTTTCGATGGCTACTCCTTGCCACAAAATACTGCAAATAAACTGCCTTTTCTTTCTTAAAAAATGCTCTTTAGAAATATGCCTTGTCTCTTATCGAATACTAACTTCAACTCTATGATTTGGCTGAAATGAAACTGATATTACTATTGCCTTTAAACCTTAGGTAATATTCCTTTTGCTTGGTTACTTTTATGCTTACTAATCCAAGCTTTCCAATGATGTGTTGCACTATTGTATATGCAAACTTGTAAGGTATTATTTTACTTAGAATAAACAATAGAATGTTGATATGTTTATTTTTCTCTAAATATACCTAATTTATTTTCTTCTATGTGCAGGTTTGAACTTTGTAGACTATAAATTTTGCACTACCTTTGAAGACTTTAAATGAAACTTTTGATGCAACCTTTAAAATTTTGTAATTGGTGCTTTACAAATTTAATAGAAATCCAAATATAAAAAGCTCAACTAATAAACTTTTGCACCTTTTGTTGCATACCTTTTTCCTTGTAGATGATGATGATAGTGATTTTGGTCACTTAAATTTTCTGCATTTATAGATGTTATTGCAGCTCTTCTAGGCTGTCCAAAACAACTCACTTGCTACCCAGGTGTTGTAGGTGAGTTGGAGAGGAGAAGGCAATCCTCCAAGGGAGGTCCCAGGTTCAAATCTCCACCCTACCAAAAATCTGAATTGGGTATCCAAAATCCAATTGATAATGTTGGTGCGGGCAGGGTCGGGTGCGACTCCCGGGTGACTTTGATGTTGTAGAACCCCCTATTCATGGTACCTTAGACCAAGGCGACCTCACAAGGGGTTTTTTCGCTTAAAAAAAATAGCTCACTTGCTCACATTTTTTTAGCTTCAATGCTTGACTAATATGCTGCCCAATACTGTAACTTGATGGCTTAAATGCTCCTTTAGAATGTACCTTTGAAATCTGATCTTTAGTAGTCACTAACACTGCCCAAATTGCTGCCTTTTTCTATCCTTAAATATGAAAATTTTTAGATTGTAAAGCAATCAATACCTTCACTGAAATATTATCCTTGAATCCCAAAAAATTGGTAGGATACTACTCCAAATCACAGTTGAGATGTTCACTCAAGAACCCTTCAATTATGGCCTCCGAATCTCTCAAAATTTTTTCTCTTGCCAAATTATGACTTCAAACTAGATCTCCTCATCAAACAATCTATCAATATTGAGATCTATTCCAAACTACTTTGTGATTTGATAATATTCTTGCCAAACCTTGTCCTTTGGGCTTGTTGTCGAATGGATGCAATTATCCCAATTCCTTAGCTATCTTGAGCTTCTCCCTTGGTAGTAATTTCTCCAATGAGTTCTTCTAGGAACTCCTTCAATGAGGCTCACCAAACCTTCTTCTTGTTTCTCCTTGAGACTTCTCCAAGGTCCTCAAACTTGCAGTTTCAAAATATTCAATGAGACCTTCCTTGACCTCTTCAATATTCAACTATGGAAGTTTCATAGTGATATCTTCTCCTAGGATCTCATGAATCTTCTGCTACTAAAATCTGCAATAGAAATTTTGTTAGTTCTTATCAATACTCAATATTACACTATGGAAGTTCTTCAATAGGGCCTTCAATGGACCCCTTCTTCAATGTGAAGTTTTTAGTTTTAAATGGATATCACTAACCTCCAATATTTTCTAGTACTCTTCTCCTTGAGTTTGTTCAATCTTCAGTGGGTCTTCTTTCTAGGACCTCCTTCCTAGATTTACAATCTTCAATGTGGCTTCCTTGGCCACTAGATCTTCTCCTCAATATTTTAACTAGGAGTCTTCAATATGCAAATCTCTCAATGGGACCTTTCTCCTTAGGCCTCCAAATATTTAATCCTTATTTTTCTACAACAAAGAGTTAATCCCTGCATGAGGAAAATACATCGACTTTCAAGCAACGAAGATGGAGTTCTTCTCTATCTGTTGTAGGAAGCTTCCCACATTCTGAGAGTTAATTTTTTGCAATAAGAAAAACTTATATGATAGTAACCCAATATTTTTCCTAAAAACTTATTTTCATTTTCAATAAAATATTAGAAATTATAATAAAAATTTCTATGACTCTGTAGAAAATAATCTTCACTAGTTGGATTACCGATCTAGTGGATTCAATGCTAAGTTCTAGTCTTCACAAGTTTTTTCAACTTTATGAAAAAATCTAGACAAATCAATCATGTGATTTTCTCTACTTTCTATTATTATACCTAGAGCTACTTCTATCAAAAATCTATTATGATGGTATTTGCATGCAGTGGCGCACAATGGCTGATCCGGTTTGCAAATACTCAACAATAGCAATGGTGATCACTTTGTGATTTCCTTTGATCCATCGTGGCTCTAATACCATTGTTAGATTTTGGAACCTTAAACTTAAAGGAAATGTGATCACAAGTATAGAAATAAGCATGCAATATTATAACTATGATAATGACAAGTTAACATGCATGAAAATATGATAGAAAACTTGATACAATGCTCTAGAAATGCTCATAGAAGAAAGATAATGAAAATTACAAAGCTCTTCTCATGGAGTTTACAACTACTCCATATTAAAAAAATGGAGCTACATTGTGACTACTACTACACTAATATATACACTCCATAACTCCTCTCATTTCTACTCTATGAAGGCCTATTTATAATGAGATGCAACTCTTGGTCTTCAAGCAACCTATGACACCTCAAATATTCTATTCTAAGGACTCATGTACATGTGGACTACATGCACATTTACATCATTGCACATTCTCATACTTGTGCATTTATTAAATTACTCTAATAAAGCATTTAACTCCTAAGCTAATCCTAATCTAAATATGCACCCATGAAGGTACATTAGGAAAGAACCAAATGATGTAATATCCATATTTTCCAATAAATCAGTGTTGCCTTATGACTGATATTACCCTACCTAGTTGTACAATAGTAGGTTGCTTATATGTAGCACCACTACATTCCTTCGATGTAGTCCTAGGGATGGATTAGATACAATCACATAAGGTTGTGATCAATTTCCAGGAGTGATGGATGGAATACTCAGAGGCTGGCAGGAAATTCCAGAGAGTGTACAACCTACAAGAGGCTTTTTGATCTCAAATCATCTCTACAATGCAGCTTAGGAAGGCAATGAAAAGAGGAGGAACTATTTATGTGGTAAAATTGAATGAAATAGAAAGTGAGAAGAAGAATGAAGTGTTCAAAAGACACCCAGTTCTCCAAGAATTCAAAGATGTATTTCTAGAAGAATTACTAGGACTACCCCCAAAGCGTGAATTTGATTTCACTATTGAGCTTCAACCTGTAACAGATGTTGGAAATTTGAGTGATTTTATGTTGTCATTGATGTCACATGGATCATTGATGTCACGTGGATCACATTGAGTTTTGGTGGCCAAAGCATTTCATAAATAAGCATTTATGATATTTTGGAGAGCATGGATATATACAGGGTTTTTGTGAAAACCAAGGCAGGCAAAATAAAAGGTTTTATTTAAAACCATTGATGGCATATTTGAAATGGGTTTTTCTTAAAACCCAGGTTGGCTTTTCGTTTCGTCAAAAAAGGTGCCCCGGTGATGGAGATATTTAATTTTAAATTTTAAATTATTTAAAATTTAAATTTAAAATTAAAATTTAAAATTAAAATTAAAATTTAATTTATAGCGCCGACGTCAAAGAAAGGAAAAGGCATAAAAATAATATTTAAATTATAGCACCGACGTCAAAGGAAATGAGGAGGACATATAATATATATATATATATATATATATATATATATATATATATATATATATATATATATAAAAAAAAAAAAAAAAAAAAAAAAAAAAAAAAAAAAATCTATATGCCCAAAGTCTCGATTTATTTCTCTAAGTGCTTGATTTGATATTTGGATTCAAATGGTAAAAGAGCCTGCGCATCATGTGTCGAAGTGTGTGTGAAAAGGGTTTTAAAAGGCTTACGATTTTCGTGTTCATTGAAGAGACTATTGTGGAGTAAATCCAAACGTATAGGCCTCCTTGGCCTAGTGGTTCATGCGTTGTGTGTGAAGCAGGAGGTCCTGTGTTCGATTCTTGCCGGAGGTGTTTTGCTGTGTTGAAACGCATGAAGCATGTTTTGTTTTCGAAGGGCGCAAATATTCGCAACATAAGGTTTTATTGTGTGCTCCTTTTGAGCACGTGAGGGCGTGTGGCCCAACGACAGGTTGGTTGTGGTTAAGGCGCTGAGCAAGGAAGGTCATGAGATCGAATCCCGTCAGGGATAGAGGCAAGTTAATAATTCTTAGATATATTTTATTTTTCTAAAGTTGCCCTAGGAGGAATAAGGGTTATGATGCATGTTTAAAAAGAGAGATTTCGGGTGATTTAATTTTTAGAAGTATATTATATTATATATCTTTGGAAAGCTTATTCCGAGGGCTATTTCATTAACTTTCTTAGAGGGAGAAATAAGGTGTGTGTAAAGAGATATTTCTGATTTTGTAAAGAGGTTCAAAAGTGAAGGTTGCTTTGTTCTTTTTCAAAAGAAATTAATTCATTTATGAAGTGACATGGTGTATGTTATTGAGTATGAGTAATAAGGTGTTATTTGGATGTTATTGTTGTGTTATTAATCAAGATATCTAACCCTTGTTGAAAGTTGAAAAAGAAAGTGTGTTGAGTGAGACACATTTTGTGGACAACCGAAAGGCTTCTTCATCTTTATAGAAGGTATGGGCACATTCTCCTATTGTTTTTTTATGGTGGTTGATTTATGAAATATCATTGGAGAGAAAAGGATTAATTGTGGTTTCCTTTTCAAAAGTAGTTGGTTGAATGCTTCAAGGTTTTCTAGGTTGAGAGTTGCTATTAAACCTTGTTTTATAAGCATTGTTGTTGAAGCCATTAGTAGTGTGAAAAACCTGAGATAGGGTTTGAGAAGAACATGAGTATCATTGTTATGTGAAGAATTTTTTATTAGCATTGTTGTTGAAGCCCATTGGTTATGCAAAGAACTTAAACTTGAAAAGAACATGAGTATCATTGTTATGTGAGATTTGTGGTTGAGCATTGTTGGAAACATTTGAGTTGGTTGATACATGCTTGGACTAGGGTTTGTAAGAAAGAGTTGTTCCTTGTGGTAGTTGGTTGAGAAGAGTTGTTTGAGCCTAGTCAAGTGATTGTGTGAAGTGGTTGTTCAAGTTCCATGAAACAAACTATTCTATATTCTGGATTTGAGTTGAGATTGATATTTGAGGATAGAACATATTGAGTCTCTAACAATTCTCTTTATGCTTCTATAAGATTGATTTGAGTTGAGATTGGGATTTGAGGATAGAACATATTGAGTCTCTAACAATTCTCTTTATGCTTCTATGAGATTGATTTGATTGTGAAAATTCTTGGTGAGCTTGCTAGTTCAGATTTGAGCAAGTTCTTGGTGAGCTTGCTAGAGCAGATTTGGGCAAGTTCTTCGTGAGCTTGCTAGTACATATTTGGGCAAGTTCTTGGTGAGCTTGCTAGTGTATATTTGGGAAAGTTCTTGGTGAGCTTGCTAGTGCAGATTTGGGCAAGTTCTTGGTGAGCTTGCTTGAGCAAATTTGGACAAGTTTTGTGTGAGCTTGTTGAGCATATTTGGACAAGTTCTATGTGAGCTTGTTGAGTAGATTTGGACAAGTTTTGTGTGAGATTTTTGAGAAGATTTGGACAAGTTCTGTGTGATATTTTTGAGCAAGTTTTGAGTGAGCCTATTGAGCAGGTTTTGAGTGAGCCTATTAACAGAGCTTTGGAGGTGACGAAGTACAGAGGATAGAGTCTCAGTGGATAGATATCTAGCATCTAGGATAGTTGAAGATAGATCTGAGTGAGGAGTCTTCAAGTGGAGAGAGATCCACCAGTTAGTGCAGCAAAGAAGAAGACAGAGTCTTCAATCAATAGAAGAAATCTCACTAGCCAGGAGCAGAAGGGGAAGCTAAAAGGAGATGTTCTCCTCGTGAGAAGTTAGATCCATCACATGACTTAAGATTAGGGGATCAAGATATCCTTTCGACTAAGATCCATGAAACATTGTATATTGGCAGGGAAGGATTCCCAAAGAGATTGATTGAGAAAGTTTCTAGTACAAATATTTTCTTCGTGGAGTAGCCCACATTGGGTGAACCATGTCAAAGTTCCTATGGTGTCTCTATTATGTATGGTGTTTTCAGGGAGGCACATTGTTTTGCTTACTACTGGATTTGGATACATGGCTATACACTACAGGATCCACTGCATCAAAGAAGTTTGAATTTTCGAAAAAACTAAAAGTAAAAAGTGGTCTTATACTATTCACCCTCCCCTCTCAGTATAAGCTTGTGTTCTTCAAGATTGGTCATAGAGCTTCTCAGTGCAAAGAAAATGAGCAACATGGTTTTGGTTTTAGAGCTACACAAATCAGAAGTCATGGTCATAATGGTCATGAAAACAGAACTTCACAATACAGGGTTCAAGAAAGGAATGGATATGGAAATTATTTCAAGAAAGAATTCAGGATATGGGCACCATCCAAAGGCTACAATATCAAGTGTTTTAATTGCAATAACTTTGGACATATTGCAAAATGGTGTAGGACTCAATTCCAAACAAGTTCAAGACAAGAAGGTCAAGTAGTTTCAAGGCAAGAAGGTCAAACAGGTTCAAGACAAGAAGATCAAGTAATTCATCAAGAGAAGGATATCAAAAAAATATGGAAGGAAGTTGATAGAGGAAAGAAACAATGTAATATGGGAGTAAATGTACTCCCACCCCAAAATTAATCACCTCAATAGAGAAGGTGGTGAGGGGGCTAAGCTTAAGAGTCATATCTTTTAGCCCCATAGGTGTCCCTTTTGCCATTGATGTCAAAGGGGGAGAGATTTGAGTAAGGGGGAGAGCATTGAGTTAGGGGGAGCAACCTCCAAAGAGAGCATTGAGTTAGGGGGAGCAACCTCCATAGAGAGTATTGAGTCAGGGGGAGCAACTTTGATTCTCAGAGATGGTTTTTGCAGTGATTGTGGTGATTTACAATAGAGGTGTTGCCATCAATGACAAAGGGGGAGATTGTTGGAAATTTGAGTGATTTTATGTTGTCATTGATGTCACATGGATCATTGATGTCACATGGATCACATTGAGTTTTGGTGGCCAAAGCATTTCATAAATAAGCATTTATGATATTTTGGAGAGCATGGATATATACAGGGTTTTTGTGAAAACCAAGGTAGGCAAAATAAAAGGTTTTATTTAAAACCATGGATGGCAGATTTGAAATGGGTTTTTCTTAAAACCCAGGTTGGCTTTTCGTTTCATCGAAAAAGGTGCCCCGGTGATGGAGATATTTAATTTTAAATATTTAAGTTTAAATTTTAAATTATTTAAAATTAAAATTAAAATTTAATTTATAGCGCCGACGTCAAAGAAAGGAAAAGGCATAAAACTAATATTTAAATTATAGCGCCGACGTCAAAGGAAAGGAGGAGGACATATATATATATATATGCCCAAAGTTTCGATTTATTTCTCTAAGCGCTCGATTTGATATTTGGATTCGAATGGTAAAAGAGCCTGCGCATCGTGTGTCGAAGTGTGTGTGAAAAGGGTTTTAAAAGGCTTACGATTTTCACGTTCATTGAAGAGACTATTGTGGAGTAAAGCCAAACGTATAGGCCTCCTTGGCCTAGTGGTTCATGCATTGTGTGTGAAGTAGGAGGTCCTACGTTCGATTCTTGTCGGAGGTGTTTTGTTGTGTTGAAACGCGTGAAGCACGTTTTGTTTTCGAAGGGCGCAGATATTCGTGGCATAAGGTTTTGTTGTGTGCTCCTTTTGAGCACGTGAGGGCGTGTGGCCCAATGGCAGGTTGGTTGTGGTTAAGGCGCTGAGCAAGGAAGGTCACGAGATCGAATCCCATCAGGGACAGAGGCAAGTTAATAATTTTTAAATATATTTTATTTTTCTAAAGTTGCCCTAGGAGGAATAAGGGTTATGATGCATGTTTAAAAAGGAGAGATTTCTGGTGATTTATTTTTTAGAAGTATATCATATTATATATCGTTGGAAAGCTTATTCCGAGGGCTATTTGATTAACTTGCTTAGAGGGAGAAATAAGGTGTGTGTAAAGAGATATTTCTGATTTTGTAAAGAGGTTCAAAAGTGAAGGTTGCTTTGTTCTTTTTCAAAAGAGATTAATTCATTTATGAAGTGACATGGTGTATGTTATTGAGTAGGAGTAATAAGGTGTTATTTGGATGTTATTGTTGTGTTATTAATCAAGATCTCTAACCCTTGTTGAAAGTTGAAAAAGAAAGTGTGTTGAGTGAGACAGATTTTGTGGACAACCAAAAGGCTTCTTCATCTTCATAAAAGGTATGGGCACATTCTCCTATTGATTGTTTATGGTGGTTGATTTCTGAAATATCATTGGAGAGAAAAGGATTAATTGTGGTTTCCTTTTTGAAAGTAGTTGGTTGAATGCTTCAAGGTTTTCTGGGTTGAGAGTTGCTATTAAACCTTGTTTTATAAGCATTGTTGTTGAAGCCATTAGTAGTGTGAAAAACCTGAGATAGGGTTTGAGAAGAACATGAGTATCATTGTTATGTGAAGAATGTTTTATTAGCATTGTTGTTGAAGCCCATTGGTTATGCAAAGAACTTGAACTTGAAAAGAACATGAGTATCATTGTTATGTGAGATTTGTGGTTGAGCATTGTTGGAAACATTTGAGTTGGTTGATACATGCTTGGACTAGGGTTTGTAAGAAAGAGTTGTTCCTTGTGGTAGTTGGTTGAGAAGAGTTGTTTGAGCCTAGTCAAGTGATTGTGTGAAGTGGTTGTTCAAGTTCCATGAAACAAACTATTCTATATTCTGGATTTGAGTTGAGATTGAGATTTGAGGATAGAACATATTGAGTCTCTAACAATTCTCTTTATGCTTCTATAATATTGATTTGAGTTGAGATTGAGATTTGAGTATAGAACATATTGAGTCTCTAACAATTCTCTTTATGCTTCTATAAGATTGAATTTGAGTTGAGTTGGATTTAAGTATAAACTTATTTGCTTCTAACAATTTAATTCTTTGAGCTTGCTATGAGATTAATTATTGAGCAAGTTCTTGGTGAGCTTGCTAGAGCAGATTTGAGCAAGTTCTTGGTGAGCTTGCTAGTGCAGATTTGGGCAAGTTCTTGGTGAGCTTTGAGATTTAAAGGTGAGCTTGATGACAAGTATTTGAATTTGACAAGTTCTTGTGAGCTTGTTGAGCAGATTTGGACAAGTTCTATGTGAGCTTGTTGAGCAGATTTGGACAAGTTCTATGTGAGCTTGTTGAGCAGATTTGGACAAGTTTCATGTGAGCTTGTTGATCAAGTTTTGAGTGAGCCTATTGAGCAGGTTCTGAGTGAGCCTATTGATAGATCTTTGGAGGTGACAGAGTATAGAGGATAGAGTCTCAATGGATAGAGATCCAACAACCAACATAATTGAAGATAGATCTGAGTGAGGAGTCTTCAAGTGGAGAGAGATCCACCAGTCAATGCAATAGAGAGACAGAGTCTTCTAGAAGATCACTAGCCAGAGCAGAAGGGGAAAGAGTTCTCCTATGGAAGAGATCCATAAACTTGAGATTAGGGGATCAACATCTCCTTTGGACAGAGATCCATAAACATTGTAATTGGGAAGGATTCCCAAAGAGATTGATTGAGAAAGTTTTAGTAAAATATTTTCTCCGTGGAGTAGCCCACATTGGGTGAACCACGTAAACTATGGTGTCTCTATTGTGTATGGTGTTTTATGCATTGCTTGATTACTACTATTGATACTATTATCTATACACTACATAATATTGAATTGAAAAGAAAAGTAAAAAGTGGTCTTATACTATTCACCCCCTCTCAATATAAGCTTGTGTTCTTCAATTGGTATCAGAGTGGGTTCCTTTAAAAAGGCTAACAACTTGAGGGCAGATTCTACAAGAACACAGATGGCTTCACAGAATGGATCATCTACAAATAAGGCTCCACTATTTGATGATAACAATTATGCTTTCTAGAGCATGAGAATGAAGAACTACTTGATATCACAAGGATATGAGGTATGGCAGATGGTTGCAAAAGAGTATAAGGTTGAAGGTGATCCCGAGGTAGATAAGACTATCAAGAAATTGGTTGAGATCAATGCAAGGGCAATGAATTGTATTCTGAGTGGGCTACGTGAGATAGATTTTGCAAAGGTCATGGTATGTAATTCAGCAAATGAAATGTGGACCAAGTTGTGGAATACCTATGAAGGAGATTCCAAGGTAAAGTTGGCAAAACTACAAACTCATAGAAAAATATTTGAGGAATTGAAAATGGAAGATTCTGAAGATATTGCATAGTTTTTACTTCGAGTTGATGAGATTGCTAACACCATGAGAGGTCTAGGATTTGAGATGAAAGAATCAGATGTTACTCAAAAGGTTTTGAGATCACTTCCCATGAAGTATGATGCAAAGGTTTCAGCAATAGAAGAAACAATGGATATCAACAAGCTAACAATGGAAGAACTACAAGGAACTCTCACAACTTATGAGATGAGGAGAAGTAAGCATCAGGTTCCAATAAAAGAAATTGCATTCAAGGCTTCAGAGAAAAAGAAAGGGAAAGTTCCAGAGATAGATAGAGATTCAGATAATGATGAGGAAGCTAACTTCATCAAAAGGAAAAAGGACTTAAGAAATTACAGGGATATGAAGAAAGTCAGATGCTACAAGTGTGGTGATTTTGGTCACTATGCATACAAGTGTCCACATGAAGAAAATAGTGATGATGAAAAATAGGGTCACAGAAGAAAAGAAGATGGAAAGCATAAACATGACAAAGATGATAGATACAAGCAAAGCAAGTATGAGAAGAAGAAAAGTTTTCATAAGACAAAGAAAACTTTCTACATTGAAGAAGCAAGTGATAGCTCAGATCATGTAGACAGCAAATGATGAAAAGGAAGAACATCTATTCCTAGGAATAGAAGGTGAAAGAGAACAATGCTTTGTGTGTGGTCAAAGAGATCACAGATCAAGATATTGCAATGGCTTCAGTGATAGTGAAGATGAGATGACACATCAAGGAAACAGGTATGGTCAAAGAAATCATGAGAGTTTGTTTGCTATAGAATATTATAATGATCTTAGTGACAATGAATATGAAGAAGGGTTTTTCTATGGGATAAAAGAAATAGAAGAAGAACATTCACTCTAAACAGAAGAAATCTCACTTTTGGAAATAGAAAAAGAAGAAGTTAAACAAGAGAATATTGTGAGAAATATAGATGTCTCATTTGATCTAAAGGAAGACTTCAATGATATCCATGAGCAACTACAAGAGGTTCAAGGAGAATCTAAAAGAATTGAGATGTTCTCTACTTGAGAAGTTTGATCTCATCACATGAGCTTCAAAATGTCAAGATATTTTCACTAAGAAGGAAACATGTATTTTAGAGACAACAAAGATGGATGCCAATTTGCTATTTGACACTAAATGAAGAGTTAAAGAAGAGGAAGGTTCCAAAGCACCAAAGTTGTCTCATATTTCTAGGTGGGAAATCACACTCAAAAGGAAAGGAAGTTCTAAAATATGAAAGCAAGGAAGCACCTAAGATTTATGAAGAAAGTTCCAAAGTTCCTATGGCTCCAAACATCCAGTTTGGATCTTGTTTTGAGATAGGTGAATCAAGTTCAAAAGGAAAAGAAATTCTTGAAGAAGAAAGCAAGGAAGAAATTAAGGAAGAGGATTTAGATGCTACAAAGAACATTCAAGGATACAATGCACAATTCAAAGATGATTACAAGGATAATGATCAAGAAAGGTATGAGGAACCAAGGCATGAACAAAGGGATTTTCAAGGACATTGTTTTTCTTGTAATGGATTTGGACACAGGGCTATACACTGTAGGATCCATGGATCAAAGAAGTTTGATTTTTCTAGAAGAAACTTCAAAGGAAGAAGGTATGGTTTTCAGGGACATTGCTTCTTATGCAACAAGATTGGTCATAGAGCTTCTCAGTGCAAATAAAATGAGCAACATGGTTTTGGTTTTAGAGCTACACAAATCAGAAGTCATGGTCATAATGGTCATGAAAATAGAACTTCACAATACAAGGTTCAAGAAAGGAATGGATATGGAAATTATTTCAAGAAAGAATTCAGGATATGGGCACCATCCAAAGGCTACAATATCAAGTGTTTTAATTGCAATAACTTTGGACATATTGCAAAATGGTGTAGGACTCAATTCCAAACAAGTTCAAGACAAGAAGGTCAAGTTTCAAGGCAAGAAGGTCAAACAAGTTCAAGACAAGAAGATCAAGTAATTCATCAAGAGAAGGATATCAGAAAAATATGGAAGGAAGTTGATAGAGGAAAGAAACAATGTAATATGGGAGTAAATGTACTCCCACCCCAAAATTAATCACCTCAATAGAGAAGGTGGTGAGGGGGCTAAGCTTAAGAGTCATATATTTTAGCCCCATAGGTGTCCCTTTTGCCATTGATGTCAAAGGGGGAGAGATTTGAGTAAGGGGAGAGCATTGAGTTAGGGGGAGCAGCCTCCAAAGAGAGCATTGAGTTAGGGGGAGCAGCCTCCATAGAGAGTATTGAGTCGGGGGAGCAACTTTGATTCTCAGAGATGGTTTTTGCAGTGATTGTGGTGATTTACAATAGAGGTGTTGCCATCAATGACAAAGGGGGAGATTGTTGGAAATTTGAGTGATTTTATGTTGTCATTGATGTCACATGGATCATTGATGTCACATTGAGTTTTGGTGGCCAAAGCATTTCATAAATAAGCATTTATGATATTTTGGAGAGCATGGATATATACAGGGTTTTTGTGAAAACCAAGGCAGGCAAAATAAAAGGTTTTATTTAAAACCATGGATGGCAGATTTGAAATGGGTTTTTCTTAAAACCCAGGTTGGATTTTCGTTTCATCGAAAAAGGTGCCCCGATGATGGAGATATTTAATTTTAAATATTTAAGTTTAAATTTTAAATTATTTAAAATTTAAAATTAAAATTTAATTTATAGCGTCGATGTCAAAGAAAGGAAAAGGCATAAAACTAATATTTAAATTATAGCACCGACGTCAAAGGAAAGGAGGAGGACATATATATATATATATATATATATGCCCAAAGTTTCGATTTATTTCTCTAAGCGCTCGATTTGATATTTGGATTCGAATGGTAAAAGAGCCTGCGCATCGTGTGTCGAAGTGTGTGTGAAAAGGGTTTTAAAAGGCTTACGATTTTCGCGTTCGTTGAAGAGACTATTGTGGAGTAAAGCCAAACGTATAGGCCTCCTTGGCCTAGTGGTTCATGCACTGTGTGTGAAGCAGGAGGTCCTACGTTCGATTCTTGTCGGAGGTGTTTTGTTGTGTTGAAACGCGTGAAGCACGTTTTGTTTTCGAAGGGCGCAGATATTCATGGCATAAGGTTTTGTTGTGTGCTCCTTTTGAGCACGTGAGGGCGTGTGGCCCAATGGCAGGTTGGCTATGGTTAAGGCACTGAGCAAGGAAGGTCACGAGATCGAATCCCATCAGGGACAGAGGCAAGTTAATAATTTTTAAATATATTTTATTTTTCTAAAGTTGCCCTAGGAGGAATAAGGGTTATGATGCATGTTTAAAAAGGAGAGATTTCTGATGATTTATTTTTTAGAAGTATATCATATTATATATCGTTGGAAAGCTTATTCCGAGGGCTATTTGATTAACTTGCTTAGAGGGAGAAATAAGGTGTGTGTAAAGAGATATTTCTGATTTTGTAAAGAGGTTCAAAAGTGAAGGTTGCTTTGTTCTTTTTCAAAAGAGATTAATTCATTTATGAAGTGACATGGTGTATGTTATTGAGTAGGAGTAATAAGGTGTTATTTGGATGTTATTGTTGTGTTATTAATCAAGATCTCTAACCCTTGTTGAAAGTTGAAAAAGAAAGTGTGTTGAGTGAGACAGATTTTGTGGACAACCAAAAGGCTTCTTCATCTTCATAAAAGGTATGGGCACATTCTCCTATTGATTGTTTATGGTGGTTGATTTCTGAAATATCATTGGAGAGAAAAGGATTAATTGTGGTTTCCTTTTCGAAAGTAGTTGGTTGAATGTTTCAAGGTTTTATGGGTTGAGAGTTGCTATTAAACCTTGTTTTATAAGCATTGTTGTTGAAGCCATTAGTAGTGTGAAAAACCTGAGATAGGGTTTGAGAAGAACATGAGTATCATTGTTATGTGAAGAATGTTTTATTAGCATTGTTGTTGAAGCCCATTGGTTATGCAAAGAACTTGAACTTGAAAAGAACATGAGTATCATTGTTATGTGAGATTTGTGGTTGAGCATTGTTGGAAACATTTGAGTTGGTTGATACATGCTTGGACTAGGGTTTGTAAGAAAGAGTTGTTCCTTGTGGTAGTTGGTTGAGAAGAGTTGTTTGAGCCTAGTCAAGTGATTGTGTGAAGTGGTTGTTCAAGTTCCATGAAACAAACTATTCTATATTCTAGATTTGAGTTGAGATTGAGATTTGAGGATAGAACATATTGAGTCTCTAACAATTCTCTTTATGCTTCTATAAGATTGATTTGAGTTGAGATTGAGATTTGAGGATAGAACATATTGAGTCTCTAACAATTATCTTTATGCTTCTATAATATTGATTTGAGTTGAGATTGGATTTGAGTATAGAACATATTGAGTCTCTAACAATTCTCTTTATGCTTCTATGAGATTGAATTATTGAGCAAGTTCTTGGTGAGCTTGCTAGAGCATATTTGGGCAAGTTCTTGGTGAGCTTGCTAGTGCAGATTTGGGCAAGTTCTTGGTGAGCTTGCTAGTGCAGATTTGGGCAAGTTCTTTGTGAGCTTGTTGAGCATATTTGGACAAGTTCTGTGTGAGCTTGTTGAGCAGATTTGGACAAGTTCTATGTGAGCTTGTTGAGCAGATTTGGACAAGTTCTATGTGATATTTTAGAGTTAAGTGAGCCTATTGAGCAGGTTCTGAGTGAGCCTATTGATAGAGCTTTGGAGGTGATAGAGTACAGAGGATAGAGTCTCAATGGATAGAGATCCAATAACCAACACAATTGAAGATAGATCTGAGTGAGGAGTCTTCAAGTGGAGAGAGATCCACCAGTAGTGAAAGAGAGACAGAGTCTTCTAGAAGATCACTAGCTAGAGCAGAAGGGGAAAGAGTTCTCCTATGGAAGAGATCCATGAACTTGAGATTAGGGGATCAACATCTCCTTTGGATAGAGATCCATAAACATTGTAATTGGGAAGGATTCCCAAAGAAATTGATTGAGAAAGTTTTAGTAAAATATTTTCTCCGTGGAGTAGCCCACATTGGGTGAACCACGTAAACTATGGTGTCTCTATTGTGTATGGTGTTTTGTGCATTGCTTGATTACTACTATTGATACTATTATCTATACACTACATAATATTGAATTGAAAAGAAAAGTAAAAAGTGGTCTTATACTGTTCACCCCCCTCTCAGTATAAGCTTGTGTTCTTCAATTGGTATCAGAGTGGGTTCCTTCGAAAAGGCTAACAACTTGAGGGAAGATTCTACAAGAACATAGATGGCTTCATAGAATGGATCATCTACAAATAAGGCTCCACTATTTGATGATAACAATTATGCTTTCTAGAGCATGAGAATGAAGAACTACTTGATATCACAAGGATATGAGGTATGGCAGATGGTTGCAAAAGAGTATAAGGTTGAAGGTGATCCCGAGGTAGATAAGACTATCAAGAAATTGGTTGAGATCAATGCAAGGGCAATGAATTGTATTATGAGTGGGCTACGTGAGATAGATTTTGCAAAGGTCATGGTATGTAATTCAGCAAATGAAATGTGGACCAAGTTGTGGAATACCTATGAAGGAGATTCCAAGGTAAAGTTGGCAAAACTACAAACTCATAGAAAAATATTTGAGGAATTGAAAATGGAAGATTCTGAAGATATTGCATAGTTTTTACTTCGAGTTGATGAGATTGCTAACACCATGAGAGGTCTAGGATTTGAGATGAAAGAATCAGATGTTACTCAAAAGGTTTTGAGATCACTTCCCATGAAGTATGATGCAAAGGTTTTAGCAATAGAAGAAACAATGGATATCAACAAGCTAACAATGGAAGAACTACAAGGAACTCTCACAACTTATGAGATGAGGAGAAGTAAGCATCAAGTTCCAATAAAAGAAATTGCATTCAAGGCTTCAGAGAAAAAGAAAGGGAAAGTTCTAGAGACAGATAGAGATTCAGATAATGATGAGGAAGCTAACTTCATCAAAAGGAAAAAGGACTTAAGAAATTACAGGGATATGAAGAAAGTCAGATGCTACAAGTGTGGTGATTTTGGTCACTATGCATACAAGTGTCCACATGAAGAAAACAATGATGATGAAAAATAGGGTCACAGAAGAAAAGAAGATGGAAAGCATAAACATGACAAAGATGACAGATACAAGCAAAACAAGTATGAGAAGAAGAAAAGTTTTCATAAGACAAAGAAAACTTTCTACATTGAAGAAGCAAGTGATAGCTCAGATCATAAGACAAGTCAAATGATGAAAAGGAAGAACATCTATTCCTAGGAATAGAAGGTGAAAGAGAACAATGCTTTGTGTGTGGTCAAAGAGATCACAGATCAAGATATTGCAATGGCTTCAGTGATAGTGAAGATGAGATGACACATCAAGGAAACAGGTATGGTCAAAGAAATCATGAGAGTTTGTTTGCTATAGAAGATTATAATGATCTTAGTGATAATGAATATGAAGAAGGGTTTTTCTATGGGATAAAAGAAATAGAAGAAGAACATTCACTCCAAACAGAAGAAATCCTCACTTTTGGAAATAGAAAAAGAAGAAGTTAAACAAGAGAATATTATGAGAAATACAGATGTCTCAGTTGATCTAAAGGAAGAATTCAATGATATCCATGAGCAACTACAAGAGGTTAAGGAGAATATAAAAGAATTGATATGTTCCCTACTTGAGAAGTTTGATCCATCACATGACTCAAAAGGTCAAGATATTTTCACTAAGAAGGATAACATGTATTTTAGAGACAACAAAATGGATGCCAATTTGCTATTTGACACTAAATGAAGAGTAAAGAAGAAGAAGGTTCCAAAGAACCAAAGGTCTCATATTTTAGGTCTAAAATCACACTCAAAAGGAAAGGAAGTTCTAAAATATGAAAGCAAGGAAGCACCTAAGATTTATGAAGAAAGTTCCAAAGTTCCTATGGCTCCAAACATCCAGTTTGGATCTTGTTTTGAGATAGGTGAATCAAGTTCAAAAGGAAAAGAAATTCTTGAAGAAGAAAGCAAGGAAGAAATTAAGGAAGAGGATTTAGATGCTACAAAGAACATTCAAGGATACAATGCACAAGTCAAAGATGATTACAAGGATAATGATCAAGAAAGGTATGAGGAACCAAGGCATGAACAAAGGGCTTTTCAAGGACATTGTTTTTCTTGTAATGGATTTGGACACGAGGGCTATACACTGCAGGATCCATGGATCAAAGAAGTTTGATTTTTCTAGAAGAAACTTCAAAGGAAGAAGGTATGGTTTTCAGGGACATTGCTTCTTATGCAATAGGATTGGTCATAGAGCTTCTCAGTGCAAAGAAAATGAGCAACATGGTTTTGGTTTTAGAGCTACACAAATCAGAAGTCATGGTCATAATGGTCATGAAAATAGAACTTCACAATACAAGGTTCAAGAAAGGAATGGATATGGAAATTATTTCAAGAAAGAATTCAGGATATGGGCACCATCCAAAGGCTACAATATCAAGTGTTTTAATTGCAATAACTTTGGACATATTGCAAAATGGTGTAGGACTCAATTCCAAACAAGTTCAAGACAAGAAGGTCAAGCAGTTTCAAGGCAAGAAGGTCAAACAGGTTCAAGACAAGAAGATCAAGTAATTCATCAAGAGAAGGATATCGAGAAAAATATGGAAGGAAGTTGATAGAGGAAAGAAACAATGTAATATGGGAGTAAAAGTACTCCCACCCCAAAATTAATCACCTCAAGAGAGAAGGTGGTGAGGGGGCTAAGCTTAAGAGTCATATCTTTTAGCCCCATAGGTGTCCCTTTTGCCATTGATGTCAAAGGGGGAGAGATTTGAGTAAGGGGGAGAGCATTGAGTTAGGGGGAGCAGCCTCCAAAGAGAGCATTGAGTTAGGGGGAGCAGCCTCCATAGAGAGTATTGAGTCAGGGGGAGCAACTTTGATTCTCAGAGATGGTTTTTGTAGTGATTGTGGTGATTTACAATAGAGGTGTTGCCATCAATGACAAAGGGGGAGATTGTTGGAAATTTGAGTGATTTTATGTTGTCATTGATGTCACATGGATCACATTGAGTTTTGGTGGCCAAAGCATTTCATAAATAAGCATTTATGATATTTTGGAGAGCATGGATATATACAGGGTTTTTGTGAAAACCAAGGCAGGCAAAATAAAAGGTTTTATTTAAAACCATGGATGGCAGATTTGAAATGGGTTTTTCTTAAAACCCAGGTTGGCTTTTCGTTTCATCGAAAAAGGTGCCCCGATGATGGAGATATTTAATTTTAAATATTTAAGTTTAAATTTTAAATTATTTAAAATTTAAAATTAAAATTAAAATTTAATTTATAGCGTCGACGTCAAAGAAAGGAAAAGGCATAAAACTAATATTTAAATTATAGCGCCGACGTCAAAGGAAAGGAGGAGGACATATATATATATATATATATATATATATATATATATATATATATATATATATATGCCCAAAGTTTTGATTTATTTCTCTAAGTGCTCAATTTGATATTTGGATTCGAATGGTAAAAGAGCCTGTGCATCGTGTGTCGAAGTGTGTGTGAAAAGGGTTTTAAAAGGCTTACGATTTTTGTGTTCATTGAAGAGACTATTGTGGAGTAAAGCCAAATGTATAGGCCTCCTTGGCCTAGTGGTTCATGTGTTGTGTGTGAAGCAGGAGGTCCTACATTCGATTCTTGTCGAAGGTGTTTTGTTGTGTTGAAACGCGTGAAGCGCGTTTTGTTTTTGAAGGGCGCAGATATTCATGGCATAAGGTTTTGTTGTGTGCTCCTTTTGAGCACGTGAGGGCGTGTGGCCCAATGGAAGGTTGGTTGTGGTTAAGGCGCTGAGCAAGGAAGGTCACGAGATCGAATCCCGTCAGGGACAGAGGCAAGTTAATAATTTTTAAATATATTTTATTTTTCTAAAGTTGCCCTAGGAGGAATAAGGGTTATGATGCATGTTTAAAAAGAGAGATTTCTGGTGATTTATTTTTTAGAAGTATATCATATTATATATCGTTGGAAAGCTTATTCCGAGGGCTATTTTATTAACTTGCTTAGAGGGAGAAATAAGGTGTGTGTAAAGAGATATTTCTGATTTTGTAAAGAGGTTCAAAAGTGAAGGTTGCTTTGTTCTTTTTCAAAAGAGATTAATTCATTTATGAAGTGACATGGTGTATGTTATTGAGTAGGAGTAATAAGGTGTTATTTGGATGTTATTGTTGTGTTATTAATCAAGATCTCTAACCCTTGTTGAAAGTTGAAAAAGAAAGTGTGTTGAGTGAGACAGATTTTGTGGACAACCAAAAGGCTTCTTCATCTTCATAAAAGGTATGGGCACATTCTCCTATTGATTGTTTATGGTGGTTGATTTCTGAAATATCATTGGAGAGAAAAGGATTAATTGTGGTTTCCTTTTCGAAAGTAGTTGGTTGAATGTTTCAAGGTTTTCTGGGTTGAGAGTTGCTATTAAACCTTGTTTTATAAGCATTGTTGTTGAAGCCATTAGTAGTGTGAAAAACCTGAGATAGGGTTTGAGAAGAACATGAGTATCATTGTTATGTGAAGAATGTTTTATTAGCATTGTTGTTGAAGCCCATTGGTTATGCAAAGAACTTGAACTTGAAAAGAACATGAGTATCATTGTTATGTGAGATTTGTGGTTGAGCATTGTTGGAAACATTTGAGTTGGTTGATACATGCTTGGACTAGGGTTTGTAAGAAAGAGTTGTTCCTTGTGGTAGTTGGTTGAGAAGAGTTGTTTGAGCCTAGTCAAGTGATTGTGTGAAGTGGTTGTTCAAGTTCCATGAAACAAACTATTCTATATTCTGGATTTGAGTTGAGATTGAGATTTGAGGATAGAACATATTGAGTCTCTAACAATTCTCTTTATGCTTCTATAATATTGATTTGAGTTGAGATTGAGATTTGAGTATAGAACATATTGAGTCTCTAACAATTCTCTTTATGCTTCTATAAGATTGAATTAATTGAGTTGATCTTAGCTATAAATATTTGACAATTCTTTAAGCTTCTATTCAATATTTAGCAAAGTTCTTGGTGAGCTTTATAATTTTGAGAGCAAGTTCTTTGACAGATTTATGGACAAGTTCTTTGTGGGAGCTTTCTGATGAGCAGATTTGGACAAGTTCTGTGTGAGCTTGTTGAGCAGATTTGGACAAGTTCTATGTGAGCTTGTTGAGCAGATTTGGACAAGTTCTATGTGAGCTTGTTGAGTAGGTTCTGAGTGAGCCTATTGAGCAGGTTCTGAGTGAGCCTATTGACAGAGCTTTGGAGGTGACAGAGTACAGAGGATAGAGTCTCAGTGGATAGAGATCCAGTAGCCAGCACAATTGAAGATAGATCTGAGTGAGGAGTCTTCAAGTGGAGAGAGATCCACCAATCAAGTGCAAAGAGAGACAGAGTCTTCTAGAAGATCACTAGCCAGAGCAGAAGGGGAAAGAGTTCTCCTATGGAAGAGATCCATAAACTTGAGATTAGGGGATCAACATCTCCTTTGGACAGAGATCCATAAACATTGTAATTGGGAAGGATTCCCAAAGAAATTGATTGAGAAAGTTTTAGTAAAATATTTTCTCCATGGAGTAGCCCACATTGGGTGAACCACATAAATTATGGTGTCTCTATTGTGTATGGTGTTTTGTGCATTGCTTGATTACTGCTATTGATACTATTATCTATACACTGCATAATATTGAATTGAAAAGAAAAGTAAAAAGTGGTCTTATACTGTTCACCCCCCTCTCAATATAAGCTTGTGTTCTTCAATTGGTATCAGAGCGGGTTCCTTTAGAAAGGCTAACAACTTGAGGGTAGATTCTACAAGAACACAGATGGCTTCATAGAATGGATCATCTACAAATAAGGCTCCACTATTTGATGGTAACAATTATGCTTTCTAGAGCATGAGAATGAAGAACTACTTGATATCACAAGGATATGAGGTATGGCAGATGGTTGCAAAAGAGTATAAGGTTGAAGGTGATCCTGAGGAAGATAAGACTATCAGGAAATTGGTTGAGATCAATGCAAGGGCAATGAATTGTATTTTGAGTGGGCTACGTGAGACAGATTTTGCAAAGGTCATGGTATGTAATTCAAAAAATGAAATGTGGACCAAGTTGTGGAATACCTATGAAGGAGATTCCAAGGTAAAGTTGGCAAAACTACAAACTCATAGAAAAATATTTGAGGAATTGAAAATGGAAGATTATGAAGATATTGCACAATTTTTACTTCGAGTTGATGAGATTGCTAACACCATGAGAGGTCTAGGATTTGAGATGAAAGAATCAGATGTTACTCAAAAGGTTTTGAGATCACTTCCCATGAAGTATGATGCAAAGGTTTCAGCAATAGAAGAAACAATGGATATCAACAAGCTAACAATGGAAGAACTACAAGGAACACTCATAGCTTATGAGATGAGGAGAAGTAAGCATCAGGTTCCAATAAAAGAAATTGCATTCAAGGCTTCAGAGAAAAATAAAGGGAAAGTTCTAGAGACAGATAGAGATTCAGATAATGATGAGGAAGCTAACTTCATCAAAAGGAAAAAGGACTTAAGAAATTACAGGGATATGAAGAAAGTCAGATGCTACAAGTGTGGTGATTTTGGTCACTATGCATACAAGTGTCCACATGAAGAAAATAGTGATGATGAAAAAGGGTTTTTCTATGGGATAAAAGGAATAGAAGAAGTCTCACTTTTGGTAATAGAAAAAGAAGATAACCAAGAGAATAAAAAATAAGAAGTCAAAGGGCTAAAGGAAGACTTCAGGAATCATGAAAACAAGAGTTAAGGAGAATCTAAAAAATTGAGAGTACCAACTTGACAATCGGTGATCTAAGACATGAGCTTCAAAATGCAAGAGATACAAGAAGGAAAGATGAATTTTAGAGACAAGAAATAAGGATGCAATCGCTATATGACACAAATGAAGAGAAAGAAAAGGAAGGTTCCAAAGCTATTCTAAAGTTGTATCTTATTTCCAGGTTTGGGGAATCAAACTCAAAAGGAAAGGAAGTTCTAAAAGATGAAAGCAAGGAAGCACCTAAGATTTATGAAGAAAGTTCCAAAGTTCCTATGGCTCCAAACATCTAGTTTGGATCTTGTTTTGAGATAGGTGAATCAAGTTCAAAAGGAAAAGAAATTCTTGAAGAAGAAAGCAAGGAAGAAATTAAGGAAGAGGATTTAGATGCTACAAAGAACATTCAAGGATACAATGCACAAGTCAAAGATGATTACAAGGATAATGATCAAGAAAGGTATGAGGAACCAAGGCATGAACAAAGGGCTTTTCAAGGACATTGTTTTTCTTGTAATGGATTTGGACATAGGGCTATACACTGCGGGGATCCATGGATCAAAGAAGTTTGATTTTGCTAGAAGAAACTTCAAAGGAAGAAGGTATGGTTTTAGGGACATTGCTTCTTATGCAATAGGATTGGTCATAGAGCTTCTCAGTGCAAATAAAATGAGCAACATGGTTTTTGTTTTAGAGCTACACAAATCAGAAGTCATGGTCATAATGGTCATGAAAACAGAACTTCACAATACAGGGTTCAAGAAAGGAATGGATATGGAAATTATTTCAAGAAAGAATTCAAGATATGGGCACCATCCAAAGGCTACAATATCAAGTGTTTTAATTGCAATAACTTTGGACATATTGCAAAATGGTGTAGGACTCAATTCCAAACAAGTTCAAGACAAGAAGGTCAAGCAGTTTCAAGGCAAGAAGGTCAAACAGGTTCAAGACAAGAAGATCAAGTAATTCATCAAGAGAAGGATATCAAAAAAATATGGAAGGAAGTTGATAGAGGAAAGAAACAATGTAATATGGGAGTAAAAGTACTCCCACCCCAAATTTAATCACCTCAAGAGAGAAGGTGGTGAGGGGGCTAAGCTTAAGAGTCATATCTTTTAGCCCCATAGGTGTCCCTTTTGCCATTGATGTCAAAGGGGGAGAGATTTGAGTAAGGGAGAGAGAATTGAGTTAGGGGGAGCAGCCTCCAAAGAGAGCATTGAGTTAGGGGGAGCAGCCTCCATAGAGAGTATTGAGTCAGGGGGAGCAACTTTGATTCTCAGAGATGGTTTTTGTAGTGATTGTGGTGATTTACAATAGAGGTGTTGCCATCAATGACAAAGGGGGAGATTGTTGGAAATTTGAGTTATTTTATGTTGTCATTGATGTCACATGGATCACATTGAGTTTTGGTGGCCAAAGCATTTCATAAATAAGCATTTATGATATTTTGGAGAGCATGGATATATACAGGGTTTTTGTGAAAACCAAGGTAGGCAAAATAAAAGGTTTTATTTAAAACCATGGATGGCAGATTTGAAATGGGTTTTTCTTAAAACCCAGGTTGGATTTTCGTTTCGTCAAAAAAGGTGCCCCGATGATGGAGATATTTAATTTTAAATATTTAAGTTTAAATTTTAAATTATTTAAAATTAAAATTTAAAATTAAAATTAAAATTTAATTTATAGCGCCGACGTCAAAGAAAGGAAAAGGCATAAAACTAATATTTAAATTATAGCACCGACATCAAAGGAAAGGAGGAGGACATATATATATATATATATATATATATATATATATATATATATGCCCAAAGTTTTGATTTATTTCTCTAAGCCCTCGATCTCATATTTGTATTTGAATGGAAAAAGAGCCTGCGCATCGTGTGTCAAAGTGTGTGTGAAAAGAGTTTGAAAGGCCTACGATTTTTGCGTTCATTGAAGAGACTATTATGGAGTAAGGCCAAACGTATAGGCCTCTTTGGCCTAGTGGTTCGTGCATTGTGTGTGAAGCAGGAGGTCCTGCGTTCGATTCTTGCCGGAGGTGTTTTGTTGTGTTGAAACGCATGAAGCGCATTTTGTTTTCGAAGGGCGCAGATATTCATGGCATAAGGTTTTGTTGTGTGCTCCTTTTGAGCACGTGAGGGCGTGTGGCCCAATGGCAGGTTGGCTGTGGTTAAGGCACTGAGCAAGGAAGGTCACGAGATCGAATCCCGTCAGGGACAGAGGCAAGTTAATAATTTTTAAATATATTTTATTTTTCTAAAGTTGCCCTAGGAGGAATAAGGGTTATGATGCATGTTTAAAAAGAGAGATTTTTGGTGATTTATTTTTTAGAAGTATATCATATTATATATCATTGGAAAGCTTATTCCGAGGGCTATTTGATTAACTTGCTTAGAGGGAGAAATAAGGTGTGTGTAAAGAGATATTTCTGATTTTGTAAAGAGGTTCAAAAGTGAAGGTTGCTTTGTTCTTTTTCAAAAGAGATTAATTCATTTATGAAGTGACATGGTGTATGTTATTGAGTAGGAGTAATAAGGTGTTATTTGGATGTTATTGTTGTGTTATTAATCAAGATCTCTAACCCTTGTTGAAAGTTGAAAAATAAAGTGTGTTGAGTGAGATAGATTTTGTGGACAACCAAAAGGCTTCTTCATCTTCATAAAAGGTATGGGCACATTCTCCTATTGATTTTTTATGGTGGTTGATTTCTGAAATATCATTGGAGAGAAAAGGATTAATTGTGGTTTCCTTTTCGAAAGTAGTTGGTTGAATGCTTCAAGGTTTTCTGGGTTGAGAGTTGCTATTAAATCTTGTTTTATAAGCATTGTTGTTGAAGCCATTAGTAGTGTGTAAAAACCTGAGATAGGGTTTGAGAAGAACATGAGTATCATTGTTATGTGAAGAATGTTTTATTAGCATTGTTGTTGAAGCCCATTGGTTATGCAAAGAACTTGAACTTGAAAAGAACATGAGTATCATTGTTATGTGATATTTGTGGTTGAGCATTGTTGGAAACATTTGAGTTGGTTGATACATGCTTGGACTAGGGTTTGTAAGAAAGAGTTGTTCCTTGTGGTAGTTGGTTGAGAAGAGTTTTTTGAGCCTAGTCAAGTGATTGTGTGAAGTGGTTGTTCAAGTTCCATGAAACAAACTATTCTATATTCTGGATTTGAGTTGAGATTGAGATTTGAGGATAGAACATATTGAGTCTCTAACAATTCTCTTTATGCTTCTATAAGATTGATTTGAGTTGAGATTGAGATTTGAGGATAGAACATATTGAGTCTCTAACAATTCTCTTTATGCTTCTATAAGATTGATTTGATTTGAAGTTATTGGGAATTTGCAGTATAGAACATATTGAGTCTCTAACAATTCTCTTTATGCTTCTATGAGATTGAATTATTGAGCAAGTTCTTGGTGAGCTTGCTAGAGCAGATTTGGGCAAGTTCTTGGTGAGCTTGCTAGTGCAGATTTGGGCAAGTTCTTGGTGAGCTTGCTTGAGCATATTTGGACAAGTTTGTGTGAGCTTGTTGAGCATATTTGGACAAGTTCTGTGTGAGCTTGTTGAGCAGATTTGGACAAGTTTTGTGTGAGCTTGTTGAGCATATTTGGACAAGTTCTATGTGAGCTTGTTGAGCATATTTGGACAAGTTCTATGTGAGCTTGTTGAGCAGATTTGGACAAGTTCTGTGTGAGCTTGTTGAGCAGGTTCTGAGTGAGCCTATTGAGCAGGTTCTGAGTGAGCCTATTGATAGATCTTTGGAGGTGATAGAGTATAGAGGATAGAGTCTTAGTGGATAGAGATCCGATAGCCAAGATAATTGAAGACATATCTGAGTGAGGAGTCTTCAAGTGGAGAGAGATCCACCAGTCAGTGTAATAGAGAGATAGAGTCTTCTAGAAGATCACTAGCTAGAGCAGAAGGGGAAAGAGTTCTCCTATGGAAGAGATCCACGAACTTGAGATTAGGGGATCAACATCTCCTTTGGACATAGATCCATAAACATTGTAATTGGGAAGGATTCCCAAAGAAATTGATTGAGAAAGTTTTAGTAAAATATTTTCTCCGTGGAGTAGCCCACATTGGGTGAACCACGTAAACTGTGGTGTATCTATTGTGTATGGTGTTTTGTGCATTGCTTGATTACTGCTATTGATACTACTGTCTATACACTGCATAATATTGAATTGAAAAGAAAAGTAAAAAGTGGTCTTATACTATTCACCCCCCTCGTAGTATAAGCTTGTGTTCTTCAACAAAGCCTATTCATAGAGCTCCTTATAGAATGAATCTGATTGAGATGCAGGAGCTGAAAGTGCAGTTGCGAAGATTATTGGAGAAGGGTTTAATTAGACTAAGTGTATCACCATGGGGTGCACCAGTGTTTTTCATCAAGAAAAATGATGGATATTTGCATTTGTGCATAGAATATAGGATGCTTAACAAGGAAACTATTAAGAATATATATACCCTACCCAAGATTGAGGTTCTTTTTAATTAATTGAAGGATGCAACCATATTCTCCAAGATTGATCTAAACTCAAGATATCATCAATTGAGGATCCGCGAGGAGGATACCCATAAGACAACCTTCAAAACTCAATATGAACATTATGATTTTATTGTATTGCCTTTTGATATCATGAATGCACCAACCACATTCATGAACCTAATGAACATCATTTTTAGGAAGGTTTTAGATCAATTTGTTCTTGTGTTCTTAGATGATATATCAATATATTCTCAAAATAATTCAAAGCATGACCAACACCTTTAGACCGTGCTGGAGCTGCTAAGGATGAATCAGTTGTATGGGAACCTATCAAAGTGTGAATTTTATGTGACAAAAGTGCAATATCTAGGGCATATTATATCAATAGAAGGGATCACAGTGGATCCTAAGAAGATAAAAGCCATACTAAATTGATCACCATCTACTAATGGGATAGAAGTATGGAATTTCATGGGTTTGACTAGATACTACAGGTGTTATGTAGAGGATTATGCCAAGATAACTGCTCCTATAACTAACCTTCAGAGAAAAGGAAGAGAGTTCAAATGGACAGATACATGTGAGATAGATTTTGATCTACTCAAATAGAAACTCACCACATCCTCCATACTGAAGATACCAGATCCTCAGGGTAGTTTTTCTATCTATACAGATGCATCATTAGAAGGTTTGGGAGGAGTGCTCTCTTAGGACAAAGTTGTGGTAGCATATGGTTCAAGAAAACTGAAATGACATGAGGTTAATTATGCAACCCATGATTTGGAACTAGCAGTAGTGGTATTTGCACTCAAAATTTGGTGACACTACTTGTTAGGAAAACCCTTTGAGTTGATAATAGACCATCAAAGCCTAAAATACATATTCACTTAGCCTTTGCTAAATGTCAGGTAGAGAAGGTGGATGGAATTTCTCATTGAATATGATTTTGGCATTGAGTATATAAAAGGGAAAGAAAATAAAGTCATTGATGCACTGAGTAGGAGAAGACACATAGTTGTTCTAACACACATCCATGTTGATTTGATGGAAAAAATCAAATAAATGCAACATCAGGATGTGTTTTGCAATCAAATTCAAGAAAATATGAAAAGTAAACCCGAGGAAAGTAAATATTTCAGCACCAAGGATGGCTTTTGTGCTTTAAGGATAAAGTAGTAATTCCTGAGAGCGAAGATCTAAGGAAAATGATCATGAATGAAGCACATCAATCTCCATATTCATCTCACCCAAGAGGGGAAAATATGAGATAGAACATGAAGAAAATCTTCTACTGGCCAGGAATGAAGAGGGACTATTTTTAGAAGAGTCTATTCTTCAAAGTCTCCATATCGGTTGTGAGGGACCATAGAATTCTACTAAGAAATACTATTGAATAGGTGTAATATCAAATGATCATGTTGTTGGATGAGAGGCATGGTGAGAATGTGGAGTTAATTTTTAAAATGTGTGGAAATGGGTTGTGAGTTATGATAGTTCTCAAAGGAATTGGAACACAAATAGCAATTTCTTTATAACTAAAATTGATTTTAAAAGTTCCATATGGTAGCTCTGAGTTGAGACTTATGTTTGCTCTCTGGGCTGATGAGTTGTTTGAGAATCCTAAGTATAGGAATGTTTGTTTTAGTCTTGTGATTTTAGCTATGAGAAGACAATTGATGTTGTTAAGAAACTATTACTATATGCACTTTGGAATTGGAATTTTAGTGATCTATCATTTCATCCTCTACCGAATGGAATTCATTTATATTCAGTTAGAGCCATATTATGGCAAGAGGGATTAGCTAATAGCATTTGGAAGAATGTAGATGTGTATTTCTAGGATGTCTAGAGCTAAAAACCTTCAACACTGCTAGGGATTGGTTTTAGCGAATGATGTTGTAGAATGGCAGAGTTCATTTTGAGTATTATCATGTTTTGTAGATATTTCAATTGGTATTCGATGGTATGAATTAGATGTGTTGTAGAATCATGTTTTTGCTATGATTGGTAGGTTTTGGGTGTGATCTATGAGGACAGGGAAGAATTCAAAAAGAACCACAATGTTGTCCATGACTGGTATGGAAATCTGATGAAACGTCATAGGCTTGGAACTAATGGAGCCAGAGTTGACTATGTACAAAAAAATTGTTTGTAGCACAATTCAAGGGAATATAGAATATTCATTGAGCAAGGAATTAATGTTTGGAGTAATTCGACCCATTGTACAAGTTAAACTTAAATGGAAATAAAGGGAAATATTTTGATGTTGGGTTTTCCCTTCAGGGTTTTCTCCCAGGGTAAACAAAGAGTTTTGTGTGTGGTTATTGGTGTGGATTATATTTTAAATTATTATTTATTTTAGGGAAAGCAATGAATATGGTCGTACTGTTAAAAGATGATCATGATACCTATGGAGCATATTTAGGTATAGCAGTTTGGAAATATGGATATATGAATTAGTTAGAAATAAATCATATTATAGCTTGTTCCTCATGAGAATGTTAGTACATTGATATTAAAAGGGAAGTATTGTTGAAATAATAAGTTAATGTTATTCATTTTCATACATGGATTTTGGGAGAAAATAGTGATGGAGACAATAGAGGAAATAGTGATGAAGACAATAGAGGAAATAGTGATGAAGACAACAGACATTTTTATTCTTTCTTATACATTAACAATTGAGGAAACAATGATGAAATAATGAATATTGCTATTCTTTTATATACATTTATTATTAGGAAACAATGATGAAATAACATATATAGTTATTCTTTCATACATTGATCTTATGAGGAAATAACAGTGAAATAATAGTTATTTTTAATATGAACCTTCTTTATGTTGGGGGATTTATTATAGGAATTTTTCATCTAGTTGATGTGCAAATAAAGCATGGAAGGTTTTAGGCAATTGTGTTGCATATTAATAAAATAGATGCAAGTAATTTGGGAAAATAGCTCAACTCTTCCTTAGGAAAAAATAGAAGAGTATGACTATCGATGATTAAAGGAAATATCCTCCTTAGGAAATAAGTTGCAATATTGATAGATAAAGAAATTTACGATATGCATCAATTGTTTTAAGGGGTCTTTGAGTCATAGTATTAATGGAAAGGGTTGTTGTATTTGACCAACTCTTCTAGGATACGAAGGAATATAGATAGAGGCTTTTATGGGATGGATAGCTCATATAGACTTGAGATGGATGGTAACTCCCCACATGCACATGCCACTTGCATAAATGGACTTATGCAAAGTATAGAAATCTCCACATGCACTTGCCACTTGCATAGATGGACTTATGCAGAGTATAGAATTGACGTGCACCTTTCGAATGAATGAAAGGGAGGTCAATACTAGCTCATAAGGATCCATGAGATGGATAGTATTGACCATGGAATTGAACACCTAGTACTCTTACATAGATAGAGTTATGTATGGAGTAGGGATGAGTGTGCCTCAAAGGAAAATCTAGAGAATTGTTAGTTGACCTTGAATCTTAGACTCTTGAACCTTGGGATATTGGTATATAAAAAAATAGATGGGGACATTTTAGGTTGTGACATCTACATCATAGAGTCTCTTTTAATTCATATTAAACGAGTGTCACATTTTATTTATAAATAAAATATTTTTATTTAACACCAACCAATCATCACATAATATCATTTAATTCATAATAGACTGACATCACAGAAGAGGGTCTTGGTGACTCAAGAGTTGATCGAAGAACAACCCATGAAACAGGTAAGACTCAACAACAATTAAGACCAACATGTTGAGATACCACGATGTGGCCACCAAGTGACGACTATCTGACCACCACTTGGTGTTTGATATGGTATGGGGGCTTTGTTAAATATTAATTTAACACTACGAAAGTAAGAACCAATAGGATGGCGAAAGAAAATGTATAGAAATAATAATATGGTGAATATGATTTCCATAAAATGAAAAGTGCACAATCACACATACCCATAAGCATCGCTTCAATTCAATGAGGAGCACAATAGTGAAAATAATACACTCATTACTATTTCATATCCAAGGTAGTATTCAGAAAGCACACTAAATACATGATGTTTCCTATCCAACGTAGGTGCGATATTGAAAGGTTATACCAACAAGACATTATGCCCACAAATAAATAGCAATAGATACATTTGCTAAGTAATATCCCTTATACAAAAGAAGGTAAAACAATGCTTTAATAAAATAACTTTCCAATGCTTGCAAACCGCCACTCAGGCCAATTGAAACCATAAAGTTTAGGGTATTTATGCACCATTATATTTATTCAAAATATATGATTTCACAAAATTTTAAAATCACATTTATAGCTGATGCACACAAATATGTTTAAACAGAGCTTAAGTCACCCCTTTTTGACATAATGAGAGCACATCTACATACAACCATAAATTGTTGTTTCCAATCAACAAAGAACACAAAGTTCAAGAATAGCTTAAGTGAATGCATAATCAAAACATGTATCATTGTTGTAGTTGCTTCAATCAACAAAATGTAATTCCATTCTATTTAAACAAAAAAACAACCATTATCTTCAGCCAATAAAAAATGCAGTTCCATTATTTTTTAAACAAAAGCACAAATTTTTCACATATATGATAAACACTTGTTCTATTTCAATGAAGACATGGTTTCATAAGATTTCAAACTTATTTTTTCAATCAAAGGAAGCACAATGTTCAAGTAGAATCGAAAAACCATTCAAATTTAAATGGAAATGCAATTGTAAAAAATATTTTTTAGCCAAAACATAGATGTAAATTTAAATTTAATTTAAAATGAACATGCAAAGGCTGAAGGGTAAGAGAAACATTACTCCAATGCCACGTTCCAATATCTCATGCAAAATCCAACCACCCTAAAAAACTAAAACCCTTAACTCTCCTTTTTCTTTTCCTTATCCTCCTAATGTCCCTATCTTTCCCAAGTTGGTGTAGTGTCACGTCCTTGCCTACTCTGTTCGTAACTTACCTTCTAACTACCATCACCTACTTGTTACCACCTTCCACTTTTTTTTCACTGATTTCCCTTTTTTTTTTATTAACCATGATATTTTGAATAAGGAATTGACATAATAATTCCAATGGGAAAATTTCAATAAAACTCAAATGCAATTTCCTCCTTAATTGATTAACCTCCAAGTTAATCGATTTGCTACTATACAATTATTTTCACATAATAGACATATTGAAACAATGTGTTAGTATTATCAAAGCCAATTCAAGAAATGCATGAAAATAAATAGGTAAATCCTTTCGTTAATCAAAAAATTTGCAAGCACCCTGCAAAACCCAAGTAAAGACAAAATACCATTTTATATAGCATAACCTTAGTTGCAAGCATTTTACACATCCACCATGTAAAGTAAGCTAGGCATTGATAATAATAACACACACATAATCATATTTAAAAGGTCTTGCCAAGGTGGGGTATTACACTTCTATTGGACCAATTTTTCAAGGTCTATAGGACCTGAATCACTGAAACTTTTTACTAGGTCTTTTCCTTAAGACTTAAATTCACTATATCAATATCAAGGTTTGTCTTCAATACCTGGATCAATATTATAGATTACCTTCTATTCCAAATAGTTTCTTGGAATAGATAAACTCAATCTATCTTATCAAGGTCAATATCTTAATGACCTGCAACTTTTATCAGGGTTTATCTTTGAGACTTGAAACTTTTATGAAGGTCTATCTTTGAGACTTGAAACTTTGATAGTCTGTAACTCGAATCAATCCTTGCTTGAGGAAAGCCTTAAACCTTCTAGCACATGAATATGAAATTCTTCTCTATCTGCTATAGGAAGCTTCTTAATTTCTGAAGATCAATTTTCATTGCAACACTATCTTAGATAGCTTTCTCTAGCATTACCTAAGAATCCAATATCTTATTGAATGACCAACTTCCTCTTTTGTTGGTTCTTCCTACAATATTCAATCTACAATTTTTTTTATCAATAATTATTCTCTTTCCTTGAGATAAATATCAATATCAAGGGATTCTTATCCCTTCAATGTCTTTTATCAATGTCAGGGTTATCTATTCCCTAAATAATCAACTATCTTCAAGTTGATTTCCTAGTCTTCACTGGTTGTCCTTCAACCTAGTGGAAAGACTCCTTGATCTTCATTGGTTATTCTTCAACCTAGTGGAAAGACTCTAGTTGAGTCATAGTCTTCATAGGTTATTCTTCAACCTTGTGTAAAGACCCTTGCTTATTTGATTTCTGTAACTTAACAAATCATGTGCAAGAAATATTGTTGTGGCTCTAATACCACTGTTAGATTTTGAAGTTTTAATACTTAATATAAATCACTACAGAAAAATAATCACAGGATATAATATAGTGAATTTGCAATATAATTAGTCAAATAATAACTCATAAAAACAATACTCACACAATAATCATATAAACATACTCACAATATTGCACATGAAAATACTGAAAATTCTATTGAATAAATGTCTACTAATGCAAGCATAAATATTTACATGTTAGATTATAATTACAATGCATTATCACAAATATATAATTGTATGTGACTCTTCATATGTTGCACCCTTAAACTTCACGCTTCATTACAACTCTTCACTTTCCTATTCTAAGAACACATACATATTAGACACTTGTGCAAATTTACACTTATAACACTTGCACACATATTTACATGACACGTGCATTTCCTACACAATATTATATTACATAAAATATTAACTCACACTCTAATCTAAGACACAATCCTAATATAATATTCACAATGATGTACCAAGGTGGTACATTGTCATGTACAAAAAAATGTAGTATTCTCCAACATAAGGAATGTACTAAAGAAAAGGTTGGCTATAGGAAGTACATTGATATCAGTGCTTGGTCTTATGAAGATTTGAAGGTGTATGATAGAAGCATTATTGAACATACCATCAAACTAGAACCAAGTGCTTCTAAAGTTGTTGTAGGATCAATTTATATTTTTTATTTTGTATTCTATCTAGGTGGCTAATATAGTACTAGTTTGAAAGAAAAAAGTGATATTGGGTTATGCATTGATTTCAAAAAATTTAATAGGTCATCACTAAAGGATCATTACCCACTGGATGTTATAGAGATCTTGTGGAAACTAGTTAAATCATAGATGTTGTCACGATTAGATGTATTCTTAAGGTACGTACAATCAGATCTAGTTTAAATATTATGATGAACATAAAACAACTTTTACAACCAAATAAGGGGACCTTTGCATGCCAAAGAATACCTTTTGGTTTATCAAATGTTGGATCCATATTTTAAAGGGCCATGGACATTGCCTTTGTAGGTTTCGTTAATAAAATCATACTCATATACTTATATTATTTAATTATTTTTTCTAAAGAAAAAATAAGCATATTGAACATATAGAGTCCATATTTAAGAGATATAGGGAGTATGCGCATTTCCATAATTTTTTTTTTTATCTTTATGGTTCAATAAGGGAATATTTTAGGGCACACGGTATCTAAAGATGGCCTAGGAATAGATATTGATAGGATAAAAGCAATCAAAGAGTTACCTTTTCCCACATCCATCAAAGGGTTTAGGTCATTCCTAAGGAAAATCTAGTTTATTGCCAAATTTATAACCAATATTGCACAAATGGTGAGATAAATAATCAATATATTAAATAATTATGCTACCCTTCTATGGACCAAAGAAGGCAATAAATTTATCTAGGATATAATGGATGCAATTAAAAAGGATCTAGTCCTCATTAATCCATATTTCTCTAAATATTTTAGGTCCTATGTATTTGGCATGGATGAAAGTGTCATTGTTTTAATCCAAATAATAATAATAAATAAGAACATATGATCTCGTTCATGAGTTAAGTGCTCTATAATTATGAAGAAAAAATACCTTCATAAAAAATAGGTGTTCACCATGTGAAATCCCTAAAAATATTAAGTTTCTCACCATGATGAAATCCCAAACCGTTGCAGCAATACCCTAGATTAAGGGTGAATAATTATCGCAACCCCAAATTTAGTCCCACAACACCCAGATTATATTGTTTAATAGCTACTACAGAAAACCCTAGCTTTAGGGTGAATCATCATTGCAACCTCAAATTCGGCCCTGCAATAACACTCGAATTGTAGTGTTTAACAACCACTACAACAAACCCTATATTTAAGGTGAATCATCATTGCAACCCCAGATTCAACCCTACAATAAAACCTGAATTGTAGTGTTTAACAATCATTGTAGCAAAACCCTAGCTTTATGGTAAGTCATCACCGCAACCCCAAATTCGATCAAACATGCATTTAAATAAATATTTTATATTTAAATACAAAAGCAAATCAAACATGCATAATTAATTTAAAAATCATATGCACCTTCAGTTTAGAAAAGTACCAATTAACACCACTTAACTAGTTGAAACACCACCTCATACATTTCCTCGAGGAATTCTATAAAAGTAAACTCTCCTCCTTCATGGATCATGAAGGAGAAAACTACAATGAAGTATTATCGAAACAATCTTCCAGGTTTTCTCGCTACCAAGACTATGTTGTTGGACTGCCATACAGGATTTGAAGCAACGCTCTCCTTCCTCGCATGATCAATACCCTCACTTTGGTGACTATTTGAATCCACTAACTCACCTCTATGTCACAAGAATCCATCGGTCAGATCATCTATTTTTATATTTTTTGTTCATTTTAGCTTAGATCTACATTTTTCTAGTGGTTGCATTAATTTAAATTTTTGTTTCTACATGTGTACATTTGTTTTTCATTTCGCTTATCATTTTCAGATTTAATACGGGTCCAAATTTGATGGGCCCTTAATATGCTATTAATACACTTTTTGTTTTCTTTATGTGCAGGTAACAGGACTCGAAGATAGCAAAAGGCTTAAAACACACATATGATCCTAAGCAGCAAATTTATTGTAACCGTCTCAGGTCAATATTCTTGTAACACTTTGAGAAGACATATTAATAAAATATTTCTTTTTATTGTTTAATCATTATGTTTATTGATTTTATCATATCTATTGTTATGGTGCAAATTTCCTTCTTTTTCTATAACCGTCTTAGGTCGAGATGATCTCTGTTTGTGATTGTCTCAGATAGAGATGATCTTTGTATCTTATTTGTTACTTTTGCATGTGCTTATAATTTAGGGAATACTACATTCTAGGGTTATATTTTGCATTAGTAAAATTTATTGCATGCTATCTACTTTTTCTATTTACAAAAATTAAAAAGAACCCATGCACACTCATGAGGTACATTAAACATCGATTAGTTGGATTTCATCACCAACAATCGATAGTAATCACATGAAGTGGGAATTCATATCCCATCATGGATTGAATTCCATCATCCCACATATAGATCTAAGATTAGGTTCATCAAAACACAAAAAAACACACTTCTCATTTGATTTGTTTGCTATTGTTTGCATAGTCTAGAAGGTACATTCTATTTGTACAATTTATGGTTGTAACATGTAGTCAAGCTAAAAAAAGAGCAAACACTATTGAACCATAAATAAAATCCATGGATTAATTTTAAATTGATCCACAAGACCTTATAATTCCTGAGTATCGACGTGATCGCCATGAATCTCACATCATTCAACATGCCACTGGCCCCAACATGTCGGTATCGCAAAACAAGAGCCACTCGATGATCCTGATGATCGAGATATTTATTGTCTAGACTATGCTACCCTATGTGCCATCTATAGGAACAATAAGCTTTTCCATGAGATAACTAGGAAGTTGTTAGCATGCATTCACATTCCAACTCATCTTGAGACTCCAATATTTCAAGAACAAACATACACTCTCTGCCAATACATGGATGATCAAGATACTCTAACTAAACATGATTATGGAGATAGGTACATTATTCATCATCCTAGAACTACCATATCATTTCATGCATTTTCCATGTTGAAATATGAGGATCCTAATCATCTCTTCATGCTTTATGAAAAACTATCCACTCAGGCACATTACGCCTCGGTACTGCTTACTTATGCAGAATAAATAAAACAAAAGTTATACCTGGCTGCATTACCAACACACATGTGAATAGAACTCACATAGCTAACCAATTTGATCACACTCATCTAAAATCAATGCCATATACCCATCAAGAAAAAATGTTACACCAAGAGCAGCTATAGCAACTGATGCACAAAAGGGTGTCCACACCTGTGCAACAAAGATGATTGATCCAACATCACATAGTGCATCTAATGTAAATACCAAAATATTATATCACATCCAAATAAAAACCTTTCACCTCATCCACACCCAAATTTACATCACTCACAACATCATAGACCACCACCCACCTATCATCAAGAACCTCAAATTCCTGAACACTATCAATTATACTCGTATCAATAGGAATACAAGACTTATGAACAACCATAATTAGAATATCAAGAACAAATTAATACCTATCCTAAATTGAATTATGGCGAACCTAATATTGATAACACTTATCAACCACCATACACACACCACAACCCACCACCTTCACCTCATTGAGGACAACAGTGATCGAACAATATCATCTCATCGAAAGCCTATAAATTACTAATTGATCACATAAATTCCTTAGAAATACAAGCTAAAGGTACAAGTTACCAAAAACCTACCCTACAACAACTTACCAATAAGCCCCTTCACCCATATGTTCCATCACCACCATAACCTGAGCACTTTGAGATACCAAAACTAGATAGGTTCAAAGGCGATGAATATGCACAAGAGCATGTAACTAGCTTCATGAATATTTGCTTTCATATTCAATATATTGATGCCTTAATGCTCTAAATATTTCTCATTACGCTTGTTGGGCCTGCTTTGGAGTGGTACAATCATTTACCATGCCATAGTATCTATACATTTGAACAACTCGCTAACGCATTCTTGGAACGATTTTCATTGAGCATTAGGAAGAAGGCTACATTGATTGACTTATACAATCTTCGTCAATTCGAGGATGAGCCAGTCATGGAGTATGAAAATATATGAAGAGTAGTAATAATAAAATTTTCCTTGACATTACCCATCACAGAGCTTAGTCATCTATTCACTAGAAGTTCCTTAAAGCAAATATCGATTTTATTGTAACTCCAAAAATATAAGACTTTCAAGGAAGCTTTAGCACAAGCCAAGGTCATTGAAGATATTAAGGTTCAATAAGGAGATATCAAAATCTGTAAAAACGAATGGCCTAACAAGAATTCCAAATGTGGTAACAATCAACATAAGGCACTTACTATAAACCAAGTTGTGTTGAGTGTCCTTGGGCCCTCAAATCCTTCATCGTTGCAATAGCCTAATTACCAAACTCAATCTCCACCCATGCAGTACCACCAAAAAAATCAATCGATGGCTCAACCATGCCATCCACCTCACCAATACACACCATTACCAAAACCCTTAGCAACAATCTTTCATTGATTGTGCGAGGTGAAATCTATCACTCTCTCTGAGATTCGCCAACTAGATTCAAATCGACCCAAACGTAAATATGATAGGGAAGATCAATATTGTACCTATCATAGATAAAAAGGCCATGATATCCAATCATTATTTTCATTCAAGAACATAGTGCAAGACATGATAGAGTGGTAAACAATACAAATTGATAATCCTCGTCATTCCCAATCAAAACATTGGTATCTTCCAAGATTCATTACCTTCACATGGGATCATCGCAGTAGCTGCCACCCCAACTAAACAACCTATATAGGTTAATAAGGTGCATACAAACCCACCTAACCAAGGCTTTGTTGGAATGATCAACATTATGACAAGGAATAAAAGATATCCAAATAAACCTACACAACTTGTAGTTCCATCTAATGTTCCCTTAACATCACAAGCATTACCGCCACCAAATTTGGTTGCACCTTCCCCACATTGCCTCGTGCTTATATTAAGGAATATACTTACTCAAAGTATTAGAACTGTATCAGTAAAATTCTCCATCTATGAGCTTATACAATAATCACCTCCACATCGTGAAGCTCTAATGAAGCTTTTAAAATCAATTGAACTACAAACACAAGATCCTAATTCTTTCATCATTTTTGTGGGACATGTTCAAACTTGTAAAGATATTATGATAACATTCCAAGATCATGAAATCAATATAATACCTACTAAAATACCTGATACCCCATTGCATATCATCGCTAGTGTGGATAGGATCCCTTACAAATGTATCTTGATTGATATAGGTTATTTGATCAACATAATCACCACCATTACCATTCAACATCTCAACCTTTCTCCATCACACATTTTACCATCCACTTTCACACTTTATACCTTCAATTATGCATTGTGTTCCACCATTGGCACAATAGTCCTTCCCATTCAATTTGGACTAAAAACTATCCATACATTGTGCCATGTACTAGAAGGTGCCATGCAATACAATCTATTGCTTGGTAGACTTTGGATTCAAGATATGGAGTGTGTGCCTTCTATATTGCATCAATGTATCAAGTATATCCATGAAGGCCAAGTTCATTACATACCTATATATATGGAGCCATTTAAATATTGTAATATGATTGACCATTTTATGAAATCCACTTTACCTTCCACTCATCTATATGTTTGACCTAATGACCTCATTCAACCTTCAGATTCCACACCACCATCTCCATTTCAAACCTCACCATTGGTTTCCTCGAGAACTCCATCTTCGTCATTGGATCCTCCAAATAAAAATCCATTGAAGGCACCAAAACCACCATCATCATACACAACACCACCATCAAATGCATCAACATATCAAACACCCAAGCCACATACAACACCATAAATATCAGATATCTTTGCAACATCTATTCACACCTCCTAGAAGAGGAAAAATCATACCTCCTTACACATGTTTCATCATCACCCATATCTCCACCATCGTCCTCCACTTTTCCACAAGTAACCATCCACATGACTAGTCTAGGATTTGGTGAGTATTTAGTACAAAATGTTACATTTACTCCTCTCATCGAGTCAGTTAGAGACTTGGGTCGACTTTGTGTTACACCACTCCTTGTTGGTTCCATTGTTCCCCCAGGGTTTCCATCAAATCAAATAGATTTTGTCTATGGTGGTATTGATGCTTCCACAACTGCACCCCTTATCTTGGAAGAAAACAAGCCATTTCTAGTGAACATTGACTATATATCAAATCCATCTTTTGCAATATGATTTTTTCAACTCTACCATTGGCATGGAAATGGCCTAGGTTGCTATGAACAAGATATTTAAACCCCTTTAGAGCCACATTAAAAGTTACCTACGAATAAGTTTGGATTACAAATATATCGACATTAACGAGTATGCAGATCTTAGCTACACTCATCAACTAAGTAACCATTTTCACATCACTACAATGATCACAAAGCCTCCTGACATTTTTGATGAGGAGTCTAAAAAATATTGGGAGCCTAAAAATGATTGGATATATTTTGAGGAGTCTAAAGAATATTGGGATGTGATATCCATGAATTCATTTAGCTCAGAGGATGAATCCTCTCAAATAGTTCCCATCATAGAGGTTGATGATTTCTATCTTTGGATTTTCCCATATAACTACCTATATGGCAACTTATTTTGCCTAAGGATTCAGTTACATTCATTCCATCTCGCTCTCACCCTATCATTCAAGTTCCACCTCCTACATATTTTCACACCCACATGATTAACCACCTCCTTCCATCTAATCATGGAGATCATACAACATCCATAAATATGATATTCATTGACCTCACCACTCCACTCCATTATCGAGACAACCTTACATAATATTTGCACCTCAATTTTGAGGTCATTGATTTTGATCATGCTGCATTTCCACCCTTGCTTGATGAGTTCCTACCCTATGAGGAGATGCTACAACCATTCCATTTTTCCTTGATTCCTTTCGAAGATGTATTTCAAGCTGAGATAGAGTCTAATGGCATACTTGAATTGCCTAATCCAATTGATGATATTCATTTGATCCCTATTCCTCATCAATTGGATGAGGAATATCACAAGTCAATTGAGGATAAAAGTGATGTTGATATCAACATCGATCTTGAAAATCCTCAGATCTTCACATTGGGACAAAGCCTCTCAACTACAAAACTTGCTAATTTAATTGTTTTCCTAACAGAATACAAGAGAGATTTTACTTGGTCATACAAAAATATGTTAGGTCTTGTGTCATGACCCACCCTTGGCAGACTTTTTATTGTGATAGACTGATATTTTGTTATACTATTTTGTGGATGAAATGATTGATTATTTCTAATTAGATATGAAAATACTTTTTCATGAAAGAAATATGTATAAGAATTTTATCATGGGATATAGGACAATTCTATACTTGGTTATTTGAAACATATATTCTATGTAATAATATGATGTTGCTAATGAAAAGGTATTTTTGCAGGAACAAGTTCCTTTATGATGGCAGAAAGAAATTAACCACTAAGAAAAAGGATGCCTTGGGGAAATGATGTGATGGGTTATTTATCGGATATTTGGGAAGGCAACATGGATGAATGCCTCTTTTCATGAAGATGCATAACATGATTTGCATAATAAGAATATATATAAATTTCTTTGAAGGAATGTTATTTTTAAAAAGAGAGAAATGGATGTTTGTTTTTCTTGTATTGCTCAATAAAAATGATAGGAGCAATAATAGCTAGGATACTCCCCTTCGTATTGTAAGAGAGTGGAGGTGTGAGAGTAGTTGAGGGGAATTAATTCCTTACCATTGAGTTGGTTGATATTGAAGGTAATGGAGGTAATGATAGTAGGAGAGATCAAAAATTAAAAATGAGTTTATTGGAAATGGTAGAGGTGGTTGGGGATTGCGTTCTTGGAAGAGAGAGCTTGCTGGAAAAAGGAAAAGATACCTAGTAAATCCATTTTGAGGTGAGACGCCGATGAAATCAGGTAACCCGATAAAAATTTGCAAGACTGAATTGGGAATTGAAGCTGTTAATTGAAAATAGAAATGATTGAATGATTAGTTACCTTTGTTATTATTGGAAGTTAGTTTGTTATAATTATTTGGCTTCCTATTTTGTGAAAGAGTAACCAAATTTATTATGCCAGTATATTTGGTTGGTAGATGGAATCTGGTAATGCAATACATTGTTTTCTTTTGCTTGTTATGTGCTTAAAGAGTGCTAAACATAGATGCTACTATCATAGTTTGAGTCTTAGACTCTTAAATCATCGCCCTTGTAATCCATTGAAGGGGGTTCTAGTAGTATTGTGCAGCTGGAATTTATTTAAAGATTTAAGATTGAAATAAGTATTATAGTGGAATCATGTTAAATGAGTATTTGATATAGAATATCATAGAGGAAAAAAATGTTGTACTATGTAAAATAGAAACATTGATTAACCATTTAGAATAATGCATGAGATGGTACGAAATGATTGTTATTATTTTGATTCTTATTTGTTACTATAATAGATATACGTTTTCCTTTATAGAAGAATCTAGCAGTTTGGATATTTGTGCATTGCCTGGAAAAAGAGATTAGTAGGCAATTTCGTAGAATTGTATCCAAGAAAATTTCATATGTTGTCTTTTGAATTCTATGAGTAATCAATATTGTAATATGGATTGATTTGGTTTTAGAAAATGTATTATTCTGAAAGAACCAAACTAATAGAAAAATAATTCTATTGTTCTTATTGTTGTATGATATTTGTTTAAAGAAGATGCCTGGATTAGTGAATGATAGATAAAATGTTTTATTTAGTTTTCATTTCTTAAAGAGTGTGTCTTGGAAACTATTTGCATTCAATAGAATGTGCAAAACCTATTGAAATGGAGTCATATATGATCCCATAACAAGGCTATCCTTTCTCGGTAGTTAAAGAAAGTGTTGGAGATGAAGTCATCCAGTTTGTGTTGTGAAGATGTCGACTAAAATGTTCTTTTTAGTCAGAGTTAACAGAAGAAGAGGAGGCACATCTCCAAGTTATGAAGATGAGAACCTGATGTTAAACTTACTATGAACGCTACAGATAGACTGTCAAGGGCATCTATAGTTTTGAAGAATGATGTAGCAAATGCTTTGTAATATAATAAATACAATTGTTGGAAATTTGAGTGATTTTATGTTGTCATTTATGTAACATGGATCATTGATGTCACATGGATCACATTGAGTTTTGGTGGCCAAAGCATTTCATAAATGAGCATTTATGATATTTTTGAGAGCATGGATATATACAAGGTTTTTATGAAAACCAAGGCAGGCAAAATAAAAGGTTTTATTTAAAACTATGGATGGTAGATTTGAAATGGGTTTTTCTGAAAACATAGGTTGGCTTTTCGTTTCGTCGAAAAATGTGCCCCGATGATGGAGATATTTAATTTTAAATACTTAAGTTTAAATTTTAAATTATTTAAAATTTAAAATTAAAATTTAATTTATAGCGCCGACGTAAAAAAAAGGAAAAGGCATAAAAATAATATTTAAATTATAGTGCCGACGTCAAAGGAAAGGAGGAGGACATATATATATGCCCAAAGTTTCGATTTATTTCCCTAAGCGCTCGATTTGATATTTGGATTCGAATGGTAAAAGAGCCTGCACATCGTGTGTTGAAGTGTGTGTGAAAAGGGTTTTAAAAGGTTTACGATTTTCGCATTCATTGAAGAGAATATTGTGGAGTAAAGCCAAATGTATAGGCCTCCTTGGCCTAGTGGTTCATGCGCTGTGTGAAGCAGGAGGTGCTGCATTCGATTCTTGCTGGAGGTGTTTTGTTGTGTTGAAGTGCGTGAAGCGCATTTTATTTTTGAAGGGCGCAAATATTCACGGCATAAGGTTTTGTTGTGTGCTCATTTTGAGCACGTGAGGGCATGTGGCCCAACGACAGGTTGGCTATGGTTAAGGCACTGAGCAAGGAAGGTCACGAGATCGAATCCCATCAAGGATAGAGGCAAGTTAATAATTTTTAGATATATTTTATTTTCTAAAGTTGCCCTAGGAGGAATAAGGGTTATGATGCATGTTTAAAAAGGAGATATTTTTGGTGATTTATTTTTTAGAAGTATATCATATTATAGATCATTGGAAAGCTTATCTCGAGGGCTATTTGATTAAATTGCTTAGAGGAAGAAATAAGGTGCGTGTAAAAAGATATTTCTGATTTTGTAAAGAGGTTCAAAAGTGAAGGTTGCTTTGTTATTTTTCAAAAGAGATTAATTCATTTATGAAGTGACATGGTGTATGTTATTGAGTAGGAGTAATAAGAAGTTATTTAGATGTTATTGTTGTGTTATTAATCAAGATCTCTAACCCTTGTTGAAAGTTGAAAAATAAAGTGTGTTGAGTGAGACAGATTTTGTGGACAACCAAAAGGCTTCTTCATCTTCATAAAAGGTATGGGCACATTCTCCTATTGATTTTTTATGGTGGTTTATTTATGAAATATCATTGGAGAGAAAAGTATTAATTGTGGTTTCATTTTCAAAAGTAGTTGGTTGAATGTCTCAAGATTTTCTAGGTTGATATTTGCTATTAAAACTTGTTTTATAAGCATTGTTGTTGAAGCCATTAGTAGTGTGAAAAACCTAAGATAGGGTTTGAGAAGAACATGAGTATCATTGTTATGTGAAGAATGTTTTATTAGCATTGTTGTTGAATCCCATTGGTTATGCAAAGAACTTGAACTTGAAAAGAACATGAGTATCATTGTTATGTGAGATTTGTGGTTGAGCATTATTGGAAACATTTGAGTTGGTTGATACATGCTTGGACTAGGGTTTGTAAGAAAGAGTTATTCCTCATGATAGTTGGTTGAGAAGAGTTGTTTGAGCTTAGTCAAGTGATTGTGTGAAGTGGTTGTTCAAGTTCCATGAAATAAACTATTCTATATTCTGGATTTGAGTTGAGATTGAGATTTGAGGATAGAACATATCGAGTCTCTAACAATTCTCTTTATGCTTGATTTGATTTAAGATTGAGATTTGAGGATAGAACATATCGAGTCTCTAACAATTATCTTTATGCTTCTATAAGATTGATTTGAGTTGAGATTGGGATTTGAGTATAGAACATATTGAGTCTCTAACAATTCTCTTTATGCTTCTATAAGATTGAATTATTGAGCAAGTTCTTAGTGAGATTGCTAGAGCATATTTGAGCAAGTTCTTGGTGAGCTTGTGAGTGCAGATTTGGGCAAGTTCTTGGTGAGCTTCCTAGTGCATATTTGGGCAAGTTCTTGGTGAGTTTGTTAGTGCAGATTTGGGCAAGTTCTTGGTGAGCTTGCTAGTGCAAATTTGGGCAAGTTATTGGTGAGCTTGCTAGTGCATATTTGGGCAAGTTATTGGTGAGCTTGCTAGTGCAGATTTGAGCAATTTTTTGGTGAGCTTGCTAGAGAAAATTTGGATAAGTTATATGTGAGATTGCTAGAAAAAATTTGGATAAGTTCTATGTGAGCTTGTTGAGCAGATTTGGACAAGTTCTATGTGAGCTTGTTGAGCAGGTTCTGAGTGAGCCTATTGAGAATGTTCTGATTGAGCCTATTGACAAAGCTTTGGAGGTGACAGAGTATAGAGGATAGAGTCTCAGTGGATAGAGATCCAACATCTAGCACAATTGAAGACAAATCTGAGTGAGGAGTCTTCAAGTGGATAGAGATACACCAGTCAGTGCAGCAGAGAGACAAAGTCTTCTAAAAGATCACTAGCCAGAGCAAAATGGGAAAGAGTTATCCTGTGGAAGAGATACATGAACTTGAGATTAGGGGATCAACATCTCCTTTAGACAGAGATCCATAAACATTGTAATTGGGAAGGATTTCCAAAGAGATTTGTTGAGAAAGTTCTATAAAATATTTTCTTCATGGAGTAGCCCACATTGGGTAAACCATGTAAACTATGGTGTCTCTATTATGTATGGTTTTTTGTGCATTTCTTGATTACTACTATCTATACACTGTATAATATTGAATTGAAAAGAAAAGCAAAAAGTGGTCTTATACTATTCACCCCCTCTCTCAGTATAAGCTTGTGTTCTTCAATTGGTATCAGAGCAGGTTCCTTCAGAAAGACTAACAAGCTTGAAGGCAAATTCTACTGGGTTTTTCATAGTGGGTGCTCTAATCATATGGCTGGGTATAAAGAAAAGTTCATTTCTCTAAAAAGGAATAATAGTGGATCTATGAGATTTGGTGATAATGCTTCAACTAAAATCAAAGGGATAGGAACTTTAAGTTTGGATGATGGAAAAACTACTACACAAGGTGTACTCTATGTCGAGGGTCTAAAATATAATCTACTGAGTATAATTCAGCTTTGTGATTGAGGGTACACAGTTACTTTTTCCTCTACAAGATGCAAAATCAGGGAAAAAAAATAGGGAAGCTTGTTGCAAATGCAGGAAGAACCAATAACAATCTCTACATGTTTAGTGAAATAAAAAGGGAAAAATGTCTTCTATATCAAGAAGAAGAAATTTTGTTATGGCATAAAAGGTTGTGTCATTTGAACTTCGACAACATAGTAAGGATAAGCAACAAACAAATTGTCAAAGATCTACCAAAGATAAAAAGACCTTCAAATACAATGTGTACACAGTGTCAGTATGGAAAGCAAACAAGATCAAGTTTCAAGGCAAAATAATATTTCTCTTCCAAGGTTTTAGAATTGATTCATACTAATTTATGTGGTCCTATGAGAACCAAAATCCTGTAGGGTGAAAGCTACTTAATTTTGTTCATAGATGATTATTCTAGAATGATGGGTTATTTTTCTAAAAGAAAAATCAGAGGCATTTGAGCATTTCAAAGTATTCAAAGAAATGGTAGAAAATGAAACAGTAAAGACGATCAAGTGTTTGCGATCATATAGAGAAGGGGAATTCATATCTACAGAATTTATTGAGTTTTGTGTAGAACATGGAATCAAAAAAGAATACTCAGCAGCAAGGACTCCTCAACAAAATGGAGTAGTAGAAATAAAGAATAGAACTCTTAAGAATATGGCCAGAGCAATGCTAAATGAATCAAGAATCTTAGATGGTTTTTGGAAGGAAGAAATCAGTACAACATTCTATGTTATGAATAGAGCTCAAGTTAGAACAAAGCAACATAAGACTCCATATGAGTTTTGGAAAGGAAGACCTCCCACAGTAAACTACTTCAAAATTTTTAGAAGTGTTATATCAAAAGAGAGGATAAGTACTTGGGAAAGTTTGATCCCAGATGCGATGAAGGTATTTTTCTTGGATACTCTACAAAGAGTAAGGCCTGCAGATGCTACAATAAAAGAACACATACCATGGTGGAAAGTATAAATGTCAGAGTTGATGAAAGAACAAGAATAAATGAGCCACCTCAGGAAGATATTATTGAAGAAGAAGAAAGTTGTCAAGAATAAATGGGTGAAGATTCAGACGAAGAAGATGTGCAAAATATACCTTCCAAAACTTCATCAAGATATATTCAAAAAAATCATCCAGAGGACTTGATCATTGGTAGCCCTGATGTAAGATGGACAAGAAGAGGAATCATAGGCTCAACAGAACAAGCAAATGTTTCACTACTATCGAAGATAGAACCAAATTATTTAAAAGAGGCAGACAGTGATGAATGTAGGATTAAAGCAATGAAGGAAGAACTAGATCAGATTGAAAAAAGTAAGACTTGGGAATTAGTTCCAAGACCAAAAGGAAAAAATGTAATTGGTACTAAATGGGTCTATAGGAACAAACTGAATGAAGATGGTCAAGTCATCATAAGCAAGTCAAGATTGGTGTGTAAAGGGTATGCACAAGTAGAATGGATTGCTTTTGATGAGACCTTTGCACTAGTTGCAATATTAGAAGCTATACGGATGTTTCTGGCACTTTCAAGCTACAGGAATTTCAAAGTATATCATATGGATGTCAAATCAGCATTTCTGAATGGTCACTTAGAAGAAGTTTACATAGAACAACCATATGGGTTTAATCAAGCAGATAAGCCAGATTATGTATGCAGATTGAAAAAGGCTTTTTATGGCTTAAACCAAGCTCCCAGAGCATGGTTTTCAAGACTAGATAAATATCTTCGAGAGCAAGGTTTCAGAAAGGGAACAGTTGATAGCAATCTGTATATTAAAAATAAGGGAAATGATTTTATGGTTGTGGAAGTTTATGTGGATGATATTATTTTTGGGGGTAGCAATGATAGAATGTGCCAAGAATTTGCAAGAAACATGATTAATGAATTTGAAATTTCTATGCTTGGTGAATTAACATTTTTCCTCGGACTACATATTTCACAATTAGAAAAAGGGATATTTCTTTCACAAACAAAGTATATAAAAGAGATGTTGAAGAAATTTAAAATGGAAGATAGTAAGCCAGTTAGCACTCCAATGGTTACAAGGTGCAAATTAAGCAAAGATGATGAATATCCTGATGCAAATCAAACTCTATACAGATCTATTATTGGTAGTCTGTTATATGTTATAGCCACAAGACCAGATATAATACAGGCAGTTGGTTTAGTGGGAGGATTTCAAGTAGCTCCAAAAGAATCACATGTGACAGTAATGAAAAGAATACTCAGATATCTCAAAGGAACAATGGAGTATGGTATATGGTATCCTAGAAGCAGCAAGTTCACTCTCACAGCTTACATAGATGCATATTGGGCAAGAAATATTGATGATAGAAAAAGCACAAGTGGAGGAGCATTCTTTCTTGGTGATTTCCTGGTTTCTTGGCTAAGAAAGAAACAACCATCAGTGTCACTTTCTACAATAGAGGTAAAATATATTGCAGTGACATGTTGTTCATAGGTATTATGGATGAAATGGAATCTTAAATATTTCAGTATAGAACATGATCATCCCATTCCTATTATGTGTGATAATACTAGTGTTATAAGTATCTCGAATAATCCAGTAATGCATCCCAGAACAAAGCACATTCCAATACAGTATCATTTTTTAAGAGAGCATGTTACAGAGCAACAAGTAAAATTTGAATATGTTCCTACAAAAGATCAGATTGCAGACATATTTAAAAAACCATTACCAAGATAAACGTTTGAGCATTTGAGAGAAAAACTGGGAGTAAAAGTAATCCCACCCAAAAATTAATCACCTCAAGAGAGAATTTGGTGAGGGGGCTAAGCTTAAGAGTCATATATTTTAGCCCCATAGGTGTCCATTTTGCCATTGATGTCAAAGGGGGAGAGATTTGAGTAAGGGGGAGAGCATTGAGTTAGGGGGAGAAGCCTCCAAAGAGAGCATTGAGTTAGGGGGAGCAGCCTCCATAGAGAGTATTGAGTCGGGGGAGAAACTTTGATTCTCAGAGATGGTTTTTGTAGTGATAGTGGTGATTTACAATAGAGGTGTTGCCATCAATGACAAAGGGGAAGATTGTTGGAAATTTGAGTGATTTTATGTTGTCATTGATGTTACATGGATCATTTATAGCACATGGATCACATTGAGTTTTTGTGGCCAAAGCATTTCATAAATGAGCATTTATGATATTTTGGAGAGCATGGATATATGTAGGATTTTTATGAAAACCAAGGCAGGAAAAATAAAAGGTTTTATTTAAAACCATGGATGGCAGATTTGAAATGGGTTTTTCTTAAAACCTAGGTTGGATTTTTGTTTCATCGAAAAAGGTGCCCCAATGATGGAGATATTTAATTTTAAATATTTAAGTTTAAATTTTAAATTATTTAAAATTAAAATTTAAAATTAAAATTAAAATTTAATTTATAGCGCCGATGTCAAAGAAAGGAAAAGGCATAAAACTAATATTTAAATTATAGAGTCGACGTCAAAGGAAATGAGGAGGACATATATATATATACCCAAAGTTTTGATTTATTTCTCTAAGTGCTCGCTTTGATATTTGGATTTGAATGGTAAAAGAGCCTATGCATCGTGTGTCGAAGTGTGTGTGAAAAGGGTTTTAAAAGGCTTACGATTTTTGCGTTCGTTGAAGAGACTATTATGGAGTAAAGCCCAATGTATAGGCCTCCTTGGACTAGTAGTTCGTGCGCTATGTGTGAATTAGGAGGTCATGCGTTCGATTCTTGCCATAGGTGTTTTGCTGTGTTGAAATGTGTGAAGCACATTTTATTTTTGAAGGGCGCAGATATTCGTGGCATAAGGTTTTATTGTGTGCTCCTTGAGCACGTGAGGGCGCATGGCCCAACGACAGGTTGGCTGTGGTTAAGGCACTGAGAAAGGAAGGTCATGAGATCAAATCCCATCAGGGACAGAGGCAAGTTAATAAATTTTAGATATATTTTATTTTTCTAAAGTTGCCCTAGGAGGAATAAGGGTTATGATGCATGTTTAAAAAGGAGATATTTCTGGTGATTTATTTTTTAGAAGTATATCATATTATATATCGTTGGAAATCTTATTCTAAGGGCTATTTTATTAACTTGCTTAGAGGGAGAAATAAGGTGTGTGTAAAAAGATATTTTTGTTTTTGTAAAGAGGTTCAAAAGTGAAGGTTGCTTTGTTCTTTTTCAAAAGAGATTAATTTATTTATGAAGTGACATGGTGTATGCTATTGAGTAGGAGTAATAATGTGTTATTTGGATGTTATTGTTGTGTTATTAATCAAGATCTCTAACCCTTATTGAAAGTTGAAAAGCAAGTGTGTTGAGTGAGACAGATTTTATGGACAACCAAAAGGCTTCGTCTTCAAAAAAGGTATGGGCACATTCTCCTATTGATTGTTTATGGTGGTTTATTTCTAAAATATCATTTGAGAGAAAAAGGATTAATTGTGGTTTCATTTTCGAAAGTAGTTGGTTGAATGTATCAAGGTTTTCTGGGTTGAGATTTGCTATTAAACCTTGTTTTATAAGCATTGTTGTTGAAGCCATTAGTAGTGTGAAAAACCTAAGATAGGGTTTGAGAAGATCATGAGTATCATTGTTATGTGAAGAATGTTGTATTAGCATTGTTGTTGTATCCCATTGGTTATGCAAAGAACTTGAACTTGAAAAGAACATGATTATCATTGTTATGTGAGATTTGTGGTTGAGCATTGTTGGAAACATTTGAGTTGGTTGATACATGCTTGGAATAGGTTTTGTAAGAAAGAGTTGTTCCTTGTGGTGATTGGTTGAGAAGAGTTGTTTGAGCCTAGTCAAGTGATTGTGTGAAGTGGTTGTTCAAGTTCCATGAAAAAAACTATTCTATATTCTGGATTTGAGTTGAGATTGAGATTTGAGGATAGAACATATTGAGTCTCTAACAATTCTCTTTATGCTTGATTTGAGTTGAGATTGAGATTTGAGGATAGAACATATTGAGTCTCTAACAATTCTCTTTATGCTTCTATAATATTGATTTGAGTTGAGATTGATATTTGAGTATAGAACATATTGAGTCTCTAGAAGTTCTCTTTATGCTTCTATGAGATTGAATTATTGAGCAAGTTCTTGGTGAGCTTGCTAGAGCAAATTTGAGCAAGTTCTTGGTGAGCTTGCTAGTGCATATTTGGGCAAGTTATTGGTGAGCTTGCTAGTGCAAATTTGGGCAAGTTATTGGTGAGCTTGCTAGTGCATATTTGGGCAAGTTCTTGGTGAGCTTGCTAGTGCATATTTGGGAAAGTTCTTGGTGAGCTTGCTAGTGCATATTTGGACAAGTTCTGTGTGAGCTTGTTGAGCAGATTTGACAAGTTCTGTGTGAGATTGTTGAGCAGATTTGGACAAGTTTTGTGTGAGCTTGTTGAGCAGGTTATGATTGAGTCTATTGAGCAGGTTCTGAGTGAGCCTATTGACAAATATTTTGAGGTAACAGAGTACAGAGGATAGAGTCTCAGTAGATAGAGATCTAGTAGCCAGGACTATTGAAGACAAATCTAAGTGAGGAGTCTTCAAGTGGAGAGAGATCCACTAGTTAGTGCAACAGAGAGACAAAGTCTTCTAGAATATCACTAGCCAGAGCATAAGGGGAAAGAGTTCTCCTATGGAAGAGATCCATGAACTTGATATTAGGGGATCAACACCTCCTTTGGACAAAGATCCATAAACATTGTAATTTTTAAGGATTCCCAAAGATATTGATTGAGAAATTTTTAGTAAAATATTTTCTCCGTGGAGTAGCCCACATTGGGTGAACCACGTAAACGGTGGTGTCTCTATTGTGTATGGTGTTTTGTACATTGCTTGATTACTGCTATTGATATTTCTATCTATACATTGCATAATATTGAATTGAAAAGAAAAGTAAAAGTGGTCTTATACTGTTCACCCCCTTCTCAGTATAAGCTTGTGTTCTTCAAAAATAACTCATGTATTATTGTAATGTCGATGTTGGAAAGAGATTAGCTATGAAAGTCTCTATAACTTGAAGTAATGAATATGGATTACTTTAGTGGTATTTAATGTTCAGTTGGAATGAGTTGTAATACAATCTGAGTTATTAATGGTTGATTCGAACATGAGTGTTGTGGTGATTTTTTATGTCCTTAAGAATTCAAGTTGTCACACCATGAGAAAATCATTGATTCATAGTCAATACTATGGACTCTAGTGGATCCACCTCTTTAACTCGAGAAAATATTATCACAAAGAATCTAGATAGACCGAGTAAGGTAAGGATACTTAGAGATGAGCCTGTAATACTTATCATATGCTCATGTCATCCAAATTAACAAAAATACAACACAACTGCAATTTAAAAAAATGACCAAGTTTTGAAATAACTCCCATATAATGCTTCAAGCAGTAGACCGATGCCTTATCCATTGCGTAATTGTAGCCAAACTTAAAATATGCTGAAGAGAGAAGGGGGAGGAGATAAAATTGAGCCAATTACATACATTCAAATAATGTAATAGAGATGATTAAGAAATTTAGTGAAATAAGACACCATTTACACATTCAAATGATGTAACTTGCAAATAGAACAACAAATAAAACTACACACAAAAATGTTGAAAGGAGGAAGCAGGATTGTATTAATCAAAAGATCATTACAATGGAAGTCTGATCAGTGTAACCAGATCTCACTCAACAAATATAGATAAATTTTTCATTCAAATAATGTAATAGAGAATTACAACTCTTTGTTCAAATGATGTAACAAAGAGCCTCTTAGCTTCCGATCTCAGCCACTATAAATGATCTCAGTTAAGTGGACATCTCCTTAGCAAACACCTGCACAGTGATAGGGAAGAAAATGGGGTGACTAGACAAGACACAAAAGAAAAATACAACTGACAAGGATGGGCACTCTGGTAAAGCTCTCACAGAATTACTACACAAAATATTTATGATCGATGTTGCAGCCATTATCTCATATAGCTCATAGTCAAGGCTTGATGATGGTCCATAATTACAAAAACTACAACTAATCTAGTGATGGCTCATAAATGCAACTATTATTTATTTAAACCTGGGTGACGACCCATAAAAATTGCAACTGCATCTAGAGTTGATCTACCATATAGCTTGCATTTAATGGTTCTCTTTCATGTTCTAGTAGTGGTCTCAACTGATCAAAAACACCTTCATTATTATCTCCCACCATTCTTGAAATCCATTAAAAAAAGGCTTCACGAACTTAATTTCTAGTCGTTGAAGCTCGATCAAAAAAATGAGGCACGTCACAATTTTTTTAATTATTAATTTTTCATTTTTTTTAAGTGAAAAACCCCTTTGCGGGGCCGCCTTGGTCTGAGAGACCACGAATAGGGGGTTCTACACCATCAAAGTCACTCGGGAGTCGCACCCGACCTTGCCCACACCAACATTATCAATTGGATTTTGGATACCCAATTCAGCTTTTTGGTAGGGTGGAGATTTGAACCTGGGACCTCCCTTGGAGGATTGCCCTCTCCTATCCAACTCACCTACAACACCTGGGTAGCCTTTACCACTGCATTAAGCTTGCAGTTCTTTTTTCATTTTTAATAAGGCTAACCTTAGCCAATTTTTATTTTTATTTCAAAAATTTAAATTATATATATATATATATATATATATATATATATATATATATATATATATATATATATAATATTTTTTTATTAGTTGGACGAAAGGAGTTTTGAAAGGACCTCCAAACATTTTAACAAAAATAAGCTAATATCCAACCACTAGGAGATTGAGGACACATCAAAAATTAAATCCAACTAGCCCTTGATCACAACTACCTACATCCAGACCAACAAATACTAGCCAAACATACCTAGACACATAAGCCAAATAGAGACAAAAGTTGGGCATGCAAGCCTGCATGGATAAACAAAGATAAAAATGGGTACGCAGGCCCATATGGGTAAATAGATACAAAAACTAGGCACGTAGGCCCACATGGATAAACATAAGCTTAGCATTTAGAACCACTAGGGCCAACCTTGTTGGAGCCAAAATTGACTCAACATCTGAAACCCCCAATTTTAAAATTTTGGTTTCAATAAAATTAACAAAAGTTGCTAGCCTTTGTTGCATTTTTCTTTTTTGACTCCCATATGTTTGAAATATGAGATTAATCTTAGTCGTATTTGGTTTGATTTTATGACCGTTGTTTTATCTTATAAACACCTCTTGCAAAGGGCAAATATCTAAAATAACTAGGTTTTTGATGGTTAGGTTTATAATCCATGAATTTAATGTGAAGCCTCCTTTTCAAATATATTAATCATAATAATCGGACCTGAGCCTAATGAATAAATCCCTAAGTCCTAAAAGTACTAGAAAGAGATAATTCGAGGTCTAATGAAAGAACACCATGGTCTAAATAAAAAGTTTGAAAATAATAATAAAAAAAAAAAAAAAATAAAAAAAAAAAAAATAACACCATGGTCTAAATATTGAAAGCCTAGGTACAATGGTCATGGAAGATCCACGATTGTGCTTGATCAAGAATTGATCTGATGGATGTGCGTTTACCATAAACCACCAAGGTTCACTTAAAAACATTACTCATGCTTTTGTTTAAAGAATGTGCAGGTCTGAGGAATATCAATGGATGCACCATCACTAAAGGTAATCCAATAACAATGCGCATCTCAAGATGATCATCCATTAAAAAATTCCTGCAAGTCAAAGACAAACGCCCTGTATCCAAGTAGATCCAACGGTTGCACTTAAGCCTGATTGATCTAACGGTCATGCTCCAAAAAAATTGCTCAAAGATTAAAAGAGGGCTCATTAAAATAATAATCAATGAATATCGATGGTCATGTGCAATCTAGAAAGATCCAACGATGACGCTTCATTCAAAGGACAAATCAAAGCTAATGAAATCAACGGATGCACTTGATCCCACCCAGATCCAACGACTACGATTTCACGAAGCCATTAAAGGTTCACGAGTTGAATAAAGATAAAATGGGATCCGACAGTCATGCACAATTGGAAAAGATCCAATGGTAGCGCTTTATCAAAGCAAACACCCATTAAAAAGAATACGACTACATCCCAATCTGACGGTAACGCTTGGCCTACCGAAATATAATGGCCATGATCTAATTAGAGCCCCATAAAATACAAGAGCGCACAACATAGGGTGATCCAATGACCGTGCTCATTTCAAGTAAAGATCCGATGATAGCGTTTTATCGAAGTAATCATCCATTAAGAAGGGTATGATCATGTCTTAATCGGATGATCGTGCTCTTTCCTAGTAGGATCCAACGGTAGTGATTGGATTTAAAAGGTGAACTATATCCGAATAGTCATCGATTAAGAAGGGTTTGACCAAGATTGGATGGTTGCGCTTATCCCCGAGTAAATTCGATGGTTGTGCTTACTCGTGACCATCAAAGGGAAATAAAGTCAAATAAAAAGAGCATAGATCCACCAGATCCAACGATAGTGGTGAATCCCAACCAGATCCGATGGTCGTCGCATGACCAATTTACCTAGAGTTTTGGATGATCGAACGAACGTGCAGGATCACATGGTTGATCGAACGGTAAACCATTAGTAAGGTAATCTGGTTATAAAGGGTTGTGTTTTAACCAAAGGTTAGTAATTCTTCGGTTGCCCTTCAATAATAAGTATTAAAATAAAGGTGAAAACCCTAATTCAATGATTATTACTAAAGCATGAATTGATTAACCAATTAGAAGTTAGAATATCCTCTATAATGTACATAACCACCATTGATATATACCTTCCATATAGCTAACATTCTTGCAAGTCCGAAGGTGCCGAACGTAGGTATACGAAGCGAATCCCATCCAATAGTCAGCATGAGTTGATATATCAAATGGGCACACACTTTAGTAACCAAATATGATGATAGATCCCTAGAATGCTCACTACTAGGTTAATGGTGTAACTATTTTTGAAGTTGAATCTCTTCCAAGACCAAGAAGGTAGAACCCTTTCTCACAAAAAGCCACCACCGCCACGTTTGTATTTCCACATCAGAAGGATGTCCAATTCGGTAACCAATAGGGAAGTTATGAATGATTGCAAGTACACAGATCAAAGTCCCTACGGACGTGCAGGATGAGGAAAGCCACCTACCATTAACTGTCCTACATTAGAAAGTGATGCTTCGACAAATCTCTATTAGTAAATTTGAAAAGGCAGTTGGTGATGCAATATTAATGACAAGTTATACGAGGACAGTGAACCCACTTCACCATCAAGTATTTAAGATCACCATATCGAACAACCTTACCACCCTGGTAATCTTGAGCGAAGGACTGGTTCGAAAGAGTAGAAAGTGAGCAGAGATTTGAGAGCTTCATTTCAGTAAGCTAAAATAGTTACCAAGAGTAAGATGGAGGCTTGGGGAAATGATTTCGTACCCAAAGACACAGAGGAAGTAGTAAAGTTCATCATAGACCAGTTGCCTTATGTTGAGCTCCCGGACCAGCTGTGCCCGAGAGTACGATGTATGATTTCACCCAAAAAAGTGGGCCTAGTAAAAAGCTCACTCCCACACAGGACGAGATGGAAAATACTTGTATCCGAAGTTTTGCTCGTACAATGGAAAATGATGATAGAGCCCCTTGGTTGCTAGCGGACCTATTTCACAAAGCAAGGAGACTACAACATAAGGGTTTTCCCAGGAGTAATAAGTGGACCAGTAATCTAGGAAAGTTGATATGTCCGAAGGTATACTACTCCTCTGACTTGTTAGCCTGGTTAGTTGTGGCATACGAAGAGAAGACTAGGACATTTCGAGATAATAAAGATAGACCGGTGTTCAGTATAGCGGCTAGACATATCGAGCAAGTCTTCAAATTGGTGCCTACAAATACTTGGCTGGTAAAATAGGTAATTGAAAGGCAGTCTCAAATGTTAACTAAGTTAGATATTTTTAAATCATTTTTTGAAGAGCATGAGAAAATAGTTGATAAGTTTCCCATAAAAAAATTGCTTTCAAACCATGGGTCCGAGACTTCTGTGATATGGCTAACATTGTTTTAGGAGTACAAGACCTTAATGTAGTGGGTAGGAAAGTGTTACATTTAGTAGCACAGTGTAACCGAGCAATAGGCACCCTAGTTTACACCTAGGAGCGAGAGTTGAGTGATCAAATGCACTCACAAATGTTAGACTTAAAGGAAGCTATTTTGAAACAAAGATAAGAGATGCCTATGTTTTCTAATTACTCCATCCTCATACACCTGCTAGCGGGGCAATTAGGAGAAGAAAGCCGAAAGAGAGTCAGGGAAGTTGAGAGTCCTTACATCCAAACTAGTTTTTGGAGGATACACGAAGGTCGTACTCACATGGGTTGGTTTTGTGATATTTTCATGGTTGAAATTCACTAGATTTTGACTGGATTTCTCCTTGAGAGATTGGGGCCTAGGGTAAGGGCCTTCATAAAATAAAAGGATATAGGTGATTATTTCTTCTCTAAGGGGTTCACATACATTCGACTCTATGGAGCTAAGATTCCCCCAAAGATATTGCCTATGTATTGTCCCTTATCTCTCGCTACCCTAGAACTATGTAGACAAGTGGTCGAAGAGGCTAAAATGATATTAGTGAAGAAGCATGACAGAGTTCCATGGCTCAATGTCCCTTGCAGATTTGGAAGTTACATGTTTATAGGATATCCAACTTTACTCAAGGGAATGTATGATTTAGATCTCATGGATTTTGAAGAGATAACTTGGAGACCTTATGATCCAGATAAGAAGTACGAGAGGTCAATGAAAAATTGTGAATACACCTGGGTTAAGCATAGGAGTGATGCTTATGAAGAAGAGTTATTAGATGCTATAGAAAAAGGGAAATATTTACAAATTGTATGGGATAAGTACCCCTTTGAAAAAAGGGGTAATTCATAAATATAGAAAGCCTATGAGTACTCGCTAGAATTGGTTTTACTCAGAGGGGTTTCAGTAGAATCTACTGCCCCCCTCTTACCAGAAGCCACCCAAGAAATCAGAGAAGACCCCTTATTAGAATTGATAGAATATCAAGGAATTGATCAGATGGAAGTTACTATGAGCCCTACATATATTATAGAATAACAAGTCAAAGCCCCTAATGATGCCCCCCTTAGACTAGAGACAACACCTAGCACTTCCTAGGAGGTCTCTAAAAGCCTAAGTGCAGCAAAAGGAAAGGAGGTAGTTATTGCACCTATTTAGGAGCTGACTTCTCCCCAGCAAGCTATAGTTCCCATCTCTAGCCAGCTATTAATAGTAACCAATGTGATGAAGTTAGCCCCCAGAGCTATTCCCAGCTCTTTGAAAATAAAATATCAAGAAATACAAATTCCATCAGTAATACAAATGAATATGAAAAGAGTAGGAGGATTTGGAGGTATCTTCAAAGATCTTGAGGTCAAGAAGCAAACAATTGTATCTACTCCAGAAGCAAAGAGACCTAGGCTATCACTGCCCTCCATGAATGTTGTGTTGGAAAGATCTAAAGAACAAACAATTTTTAGTGATGCCCAGGAGCATGAGCTACAAATGGTAGCAGGAATGGGAAGTAGGGGAGATGATTCTACAGCTAGGGTGGAAATAGAAACTCCTAGATCAGATATGGTAGCCCTACAGGAACCTATGGTTCTCAAAGTCAATGAGAGAACTGGAGGACTTTTAGTTCATGGAAAAGAAGGTGATATGGTCAAAGTAGCCAAAGTAGTACAAGCGCAAACTTTAGATCAACTACATTAGAGCAACACAGAATTAAGAAGCCAACTAGAGACAAGTGATAAAGAAAAAGTAGAGATGCAAGCTTTAATAAATAAACTTAGAGAAGAGTTGGCACAAAAGAACACCCTAGTAACTCAACCCCCTAGGTGGTGAAAATCCTCAATTATACATACTATTTGAATACAACAAAAAGGAGATGTCTATAAAAATTCGAGATAATATCAATGGGATCACTAAAATGTTCAGACAGATTAAGGTGATTCGAGTTACTACTCAAGAAATGGAAAGTTTAATCAACCAAAAGGAAGAAGACCTCGAGATCATTCACCCTACTCTTAATTTAATGTCAGAATATTTTGAAGAGATGCAGAACTAGGAGGTATTGTTAAATGATGGGACTAAGGTCAAATGTAACATTGAATTCATGAAAGTAGCTATGTTTATATCAAACATGGGGAGATGGTACAATAATGTTGCAGAAATGTTTAGTCTATTAGATGACATAACAGAGAAATTGGCAGATATAGGGTTATCATTGGAAGAATTCTTAGAAGTTGCCAGTGTAGAAGATCTCCTCAAAAAAAAAATAGATGACTTTGATTGTGAGCCTGATGATGAGCCAGAGATGACTAGACAAACTACTTTCTTAGTAAATACTATGGAGATATTGATCACCGAGTATGAAAAAAGCAAAAACTATATTAGCATACAGAAAAATAGAATTTTGTAGGAAATGAACATGTTAAGATTTGTTGTAACTTTTAGCATTGAAGCTTGGAAGATGATTGGAAAGAAGATCATATGGTTGCAGCAAAGCAAAAAGGGAAAAGAGATTCAAATATGCAGCCTACAGCTAGAAATGAGTTCCCCCCTAGAGATGAAGAAACATTTAGAAGGAAGAAACATCCAAAACAAAGAGTCAATCAAAAGGATAGGAGGAAACAGAAAAAGGAGGAGTTGAAGAGGGGAGAACAGAAGGTGGAAGCCCCTAGGGCACTGATATCACCGGTTAAAATAAAAAAGGTCAAAGAAGAGTGTACAGTATAAAGAAAAGAGATGATGGGAGCCAACTATAGTAGTTTTGAAGATAAAAACAAATGATGACAAGTGTAAGGCCAGGATTAGGCCAAGAATAACAGATTCAAGAACTAGAGGCTATAAAAGGAAGCATCCAGGGCCAGAATCTGCATCAAGCATTAGAGATAGCAATTTTTGCTAAGAGGTATACTTGAGTGCCCATTTGAGTTGTGTTATTGTATTCCCATTATGTCTATTTTTCTCTGTCATCCCTCATTCTTCCCTTTGCTGTGCAGGTTTTGATACTGTTGCGTTCGGAGAGCTGAGAATATTTCTAGTTTTTTTGAGCCTAAAGTCTAGAGATTGCCAACATTTTAGAAGGAATATTGACGAAGTCTTGTTACATCATTTGAACAAGGCTTTCTCATTGTATTAAAGTATCTTGAAAACAGAGTTTAATGGCATCTTGCCAACTCTGCATGTAATATTTATTGAAGAAATTAATACAATTTTGGATTTCAGTTTTATTATTTTTGTCTATAGTTCTATGTGTTACCTCATAATAGGTTACAATATTTGAATATGTTATGAGTATTTCTTTCATCGGTTAACCCTTAGACTGATTACGATATTCAAATGAGTTTAATGGCATCAATTCTTCTTTTTCCCATTCTTTCTATTCATGTTATAAATGTTGTTAAATTGCTATAACAACCCAATTGGATAGGCACCGGTCTACATAAGGCATAAAAATTAAGTTGTCTTTGCTTGGTCAATTTTATATAGATAATATATAACTAAATCTGGAGCGTGTAACACTTGTAAAATCATAAGTTTACCACTAGGGTTTCCTTACCCATTCTGTACGTTTTTGTTAGCAATATCTTTTTAATCAGAATAAAGAGGTAGGTTGACCAGAGCTTGTAATAGCTCATTGGTTTCAAATGATTTCTTGTAGCATGACAATCGAATCCTATGGATGCAAGAAATGGTTCCAACAATTTTTTGTTCGGGAATGGACTTATTAATTAAACAATTTGTCTATTAAAATCTTTCTTTCAAATGACATATATTAATCAACGAGCGACCAAATTAGAATAAAGAACCTACATCTTGATTTTTATGATTTTTACATTCTTTATTTTATTTTCCCATAGTTTTCAATTAAATTTTGGAGTGTTTTTACGTTTCTTGATTTTCTTGAATTTTCTTCAAAGAACTATCCCTTGTGAGGCCGAGAGTTAAAATAATCAAGTAATATTGATTACACAATCTGTTCTTTCTACACCAACATGTTGGCGACTCTGTCTGGATGAACCCAAAACCAAAAATCAAGAAAGGAGCAGAACATGCTGGCGCACACCAGGAGAAGCGGTAAGGAGTTATTCCCAGAATTTGAGAACCTAGAGGTATTTACCCATAATCAGAAAATCCCACTTCTTAAGAGTACTATTTATGAGAATAAATCATATTTTAGCAGTAAAAAGTACGTAAAGAAAAATAGAATTCAAAATACTATTGCTATGATATTACTATAGATGAATTTTTAAATGCTACTATAGAAAATACATTAGAGTCATCTCAATCCCATAGTCCTGTTGATTATAATACAGAGGTAAATAACCCTTCAGATTATACTCAGGCCACTCAAACCCATATCCCTATAGGCGTTGCTGCTGTAAATTTAAATCCTACAGTAACAATGGCCCAGGCAAATCAGCAAAATCAAAATCAGGCTAATGTTCATTTATGGAGAACCAATAGATATAGGCCTTTTATTTTACCTACAAATCTTAATGCCTTACCTAATAAAGCCCACAAATACCTCCCAAAATTCTTAGGAAATAATGCGATAACTAGAGAAGATCATATCAAAAGTTTCTTGTATGCAATGGATAGCCTAGAGGTAGAACATGAGGATGTAGTCTTGAGACTATTTTTACAAACTTTAGAAAAATATGCTAGAGAATGGTTCAATTCTCTTCCTGATAATGATATCCCAGATTTCACTAAAATGGAAGTTATTTTTCTAAAGAAATATGGGGAAAGAAAAAATGAACAATCTCTGTTAACTGAGTTAGCCACTATGAAGAAAAAAGAAAATGAGGTTGTCAGTGACTTCAACAGAAGATTCTCAAAGACCAGAAACAAAATCCCTACCAACCTTAGGCCTAGTGATATTCAGTCCATTTGTTTTTATAAAAATGCTTTTCAAGGAGAGTTTAACTATGAGCTAAGGCAAGAACAAGCCACTACCATTGATAGTTGTATGGAGAAAGCAATGGATATAGAAAGGAATATGCTTGATAGTGGTAAGATGAAGCCTTACTCTCTAGAAGTCAATCTACCTAAGAGAAAGCCCAAAAGGGTAGCATTTGATATACAAAGAAGAACTAAAATAGATCCAATGGAGAAATTGACTAATCAAATGGTTGAGATGTTCAATACCATGAACAATAGGTTAGCAAGAATTGAGAGAAACAATGGTAATAATGGTGAGACATCACAAACAGAATGACCATATGTTGATAACCACCCTCCTTTCAAGAAAAATTTCAATAGAAATTGGGGAAACAATAATGGCCCTGAAGAAGGAAATAGGAGTAGGAATAATGGAAACAATAACTAGAAAAATAGAGAATCTGATAGAGATCAGAACAATGTTCCAAACCCTATACCATATGCCAACATAGCAGAAGGATTCCCCTACTTTTTCTCTACTTGTGATGCACCTCATAACCCTGATGCATGTGGAATCCACCTAAGTGATCAACGAAATGTAGATCTGCATGATGATTCAGAAGAAGACATAAGGATTAATGTCTGTTGGTCTCTAGAAGATGAATCCAGAGAAAGGTTGTTTGAAGAGAATATGGATAAGTATTCTTCAAATCATCATCCTCAAATTTTTGTAGCTGAAGGAACTAAAATTTTGCAAAAACCACATGAGTCAAGATATGATAAAATGAAGCAAGGGAAAATAATCCCTACTACTAAGGAAGTTGAAGAATTAGAAGCTACCAATACTCTGAATTTAAGAAATAGGACTATCCCAGACTGGACAGAGAAAGCTTCTACAAGTGAAACAAGAAAACAAACTTTCACAAATAAGAATATCAGTAAAGAGAAAACTGATAGAACCCTCAAAAATATTACTCCTGAAGTAATAGAATTAGAAGAGGAGATTCCCAAAGAAGAAAGTAACAGACCACTGGATATAAAGAAGATAGAATTTGATGTTGGGTCAGAACTCAGTAAGAAAAAAGTTAACATCACATTTGGAGAACTTATGAAAGTTCAAAAATACAGAGAACAAGTCTGTAGAGCATTTGGACTAGTGGAACAAAAAGAAGATCCAACTTGCCATGCTGCTAGACAAAATCAACATGATACAAGATCACCATCCTCTGTCAGACCCTTCTATGTATCATTAAGGTATAATTCAGATGAAGGAGAAAGGTATGTGATTCATAATTGCATGCTAGATAGTGGAGCCTCACATAATATCATGCCCAAATTAATAGTTGATCAAATGGGATTAATCTGTACAAGAGATTCTGCCCCTATTTCTGTAATGGATAGTAGACAAATTCCTTGTGTAGGGGTGATAACTAGATTGTTGGTTTTCTTGGACCAACACCCCAAAAAGGGCATAGTCATGGATGTTGCAGTAGTTGATGTTGACCCATTCTTCTCACTATTACTCAGTAGACATTGGGCAGAACAACTAGGAGGTTCAATCCAATTGGATTGGTCCTATGCTACAATCCCAATAACAGATAAGGAAAACATAATATTACGAAGGGAACCATTTAACAAGCACTCTATAGAGTTAATTCAAATAGATGAAACCATGATAAATTTAGTAAACTCTATGGAAGAAAAAGGGATGGGAGTTTACTCCATATGGCACAACCCATTCCTGGTGGAAGTACCAGAAGCAAAGAACATGGATCCAAAAGTTATGAAAATGGTAGATGTTGAATCAGATAGAGTATTAACCCAAGAAATGTGGACCATGTCTTTTGATGGAGCTAAATCTCAATCTAGAGTAGGTGCAGGTGTTAATTTGACTGATATAAAGGGAAATTACCTTGGTATTCCTTACAGGTTGGAATTCCCTTGCACGAACAATGTAGCTGAATATGAAGCTTTATTGCTAGGATTAAGAAAAGCAAAATAATTAGGCATTAACTACTTAACTATGATAGGGGATGCAGAGCTTATTATACAACAAATCAAAGGTAAATATCAGACCAAGCATCCTAGGCTAAAGCAATATAAAAATGTGATATTAGAAGAAATTGAAATTTTTTTAGCTTTTAATATCTCATTTATTCCAAGAGAACAAAATCATGTTGCAGATATTTTAGCTGTGAATGCCTCAGGCCTAGATCATCCAGAGATAACTACAGAATATATGGATAGATTCCCAACTATTTCAGTTTATAAGCCTTTTATGCTAGATAACATAGTTTACCTATAGGTCTTTCAAGATGATGTAGATATTAAGGATTTCATGACTCTGCAAAATCAATATGTAGATATAATCTATGATGAAAAGGATGAAGATAAGCTAAAAGACCAAATAGGAGAGCCAGTAGAAGTAATCCAGTTGAAAACAAATAGGATACCCAAAGGATTGGTTTCTCTAGAGAGTCTATTTGATGATTTTGACAAAGCTTACAAGCCTTTACATAGAGAAGTAATATCTGAAGACATTAACATTGGTACAATGAAAGAACCCAGAATAGTGAAGGTAGATATGGCCTTACCTACAAAAGAAAAGGTTGGATACATCAGTTTCTTAAAGAAAAATAAAGAACATTTTGCTTGGACTTATGAAGACCTTAAAACCTTCAAAATAGATGTAATGACACATATAATACCCTTGAAAGAAGATTCCAAGCCATTTAGATAGAAACAAAGGAAATACAACCCTACTCTGCACCCAATAATGCAAAAGGAGGTACAAAAATTGCTAGATTCCAAAATAATCAGAAAGGTAAGATTTTCTTCTTGGATATCCAATTTAGTGCCAGTCAGAAAGAAAAATGGTGATATTAGACTCTGTGTAGATTTCAAAAATTTAAACAAGAGTTCATTAAAAGATAATTACCCATTGCCCAATATGGAACAACTATTGCAAGTAGTAGTTGGTTCATCTAGATTATCCCTATTAGATGGATTTTCTGGATACAATCAAATTCAGATTAATCCAGAAGACAGACATAAAACAACATTCACTACACCTTGGGGCACATTTGAATATTTAAGAATACCTTTTGGCCTGATGAATGCAGGTGCTACTTTTCAGAGAGCAATGGACTTTACCTTCAAAGGATTAATGTTCAAAATAGTAGTTGTATACCTGGATGATATCACAGTATTTTCTAAGAATCCAGAAGATCACTTAGAACATTTAGCTACAGTTTTTGCTCGGTGCAAAGAGTTTGGAATTTCTCTAAATCCCAAGAAGTGCATATTCGGGACTACACAAGGGAAATTATTAGGCCATATAGTTTCAGAAAAAGGAATAAGTATTGATCTAGAAAGAATAGAAGCTATATCCAAAATTCCTCCTCCCAAAAATTTAAAAGGAGTCAGATCATTCTTTGGCAAGATAAATTTTGTCAGAAGATTTGTTCCTAACTTTGCAGAGATGACCAAACCCATAAATGACATGGTTAAGAAAACTGGAGAAATAAAATGGATAGTAGAAAATATGGAAGCATTCAATAGAATAAAAGAAGCCATTTCTATTACTCCAGCCCTAAGCTGCCCTGATTATTCTAAAGACTTTAACATTTATTCATATGCATCTGAACATTCAATTGTTGTAGTTCTTTCACAAAAATATGATGAAAATAATGAAAGGCCAATAGCCTTCATGAGTTCAGGTCTGAAAGGAGCACATCTTAAATATACCCTACTGGAAAAGCATGCTTATGCAGTTGTTCAATCTTTAGAACATTTCAAAGGTATATTCGGCTCAAACAAAGTTTACTATTGCATCCCTTTCATAACAATAAAAGATATTTTTACCCAATCTGAGCCATTAGGAAGGCCAACAAGATGGATGGTGAAACTTTTGCAATATGATGTTGAATTCAAAATAGTCAAAACTGTAAAAGGACAGGGCTTAGCCAAATACCTAGCATATAAAGGAGAAGACTCTAATAATGTCATTACAATAGATGAAATGCATGATGATAGGAGAATCAATAATCAAGAATGTAAATGGTATGATGAAATCCTCGCATATTTACAAACTCTATCTTTTCCCAGAGATATATCAACAAATAGAATGAGGTCAATAAAACTTCAAGCTCAGAAATATCATGTGCAAGATGGTGTGCTTTATTGGAAGCACCCTGATGGAGTGTTATTAGTCTGTTTATATGAAAATGAAGTCCCAGAAATAATTAATGAATTTCATGATGGTTTCTGTGGAGGACATTTTGCTCCAAAAGCCATAACTAATAAAATAATGAGAGCAGGATATTATTGGCCTTCCATTTTTAAATATGTATATAGATATGTTAGGAACTATCATAACTACCAGGTTTTTGTAGGAAAGAAGCAACTAGCAGCCATGCCCCTCAAACCAGTAATCATTGAAGCACCATTCACCCAATGGGGCATTGACCTAATTGGAGAGATCAAGCCTAATTCATCAGGCCAACACAAGTGGATCATAACTGCAATGGACTACTTCACAAAGTGGGTAGAGGATGCTCCTCTAAGAACCTCCACAACTACCACCATCATCAAATTCTTGGAAGAAAATATTCTAACCAGGTTTGGAGTTCCTCAAAAACTAGTAACAGATAATGCACAATATTTTGTTTCATATGAAATGGTAGAGTTTTATGTCGAATATGGAATTGAACTATCCCATTCTGCTAATTATTACCCCCAAGGGAATGGTCTTGCTGAGTCATCAAATAAAAATGTAATAACTAGAATAAAAATATCATTGGGTAAGAACAAAAGGGGATGGGACAATGAACTTAAATTTGCTCTTTGGGCTGATAGGTTATCTATCAAAAGAAACACAGGAAGGACTCCCTATGAAATGGTATATGGAGAGAAAGCCTTATTACCCTCAAGAATAGAAAAATTGGCACTTTCCCTCTTGTTGCAAGATCATGAAGATCCCAACCCTTTACAAAGAAGGCTAGACCAAATTGTCCTGTTAGAAGAGCAAAGAAGAGAAACCCTTAATAGAATGATGGAACAAACCCAGAAAACTATGAAATTGTTTAATAAGAAAGCCAAGGGTACTCCTTTCTCTCAAGGAGATATAGTCATCTATTGGGACCCTAAAAATGATAAGCATGGTGAAAAGGGTAAACTTGAACCTAAATGGATTGGTCCATACCAGATAGCCCATGTTATAGGTCAGAATACTTACAAGTTGTAGACTTTGTAGGGAGAACTAATGGCTATCCCTATTAATGGCCAACACCTCAAGATGTACAATCCTTGTTGAAGGTGAAAAAAAAAAAAAAAAAAATAAAAAAAAAACAAAAACAAAAACCCCAAAAATAGAGTGATGTATTTTGTTGTTATTTTGTTTACTAGATAAGCTTTTCTTTTATTATTAGTATAGTTCTGAGTTTGTTGTTTCACATGGTATTCTTAGTTTGATGAGTATACATTATTGTTGATTCCTCCAAAAACAATAAGAAGAAAGGAGATTTATTTTAGACTTTGATGAGGTTTACAATTTTTCAAATATGAATGTTTATGCATGGGTCATATGATAAGAGATAAAACAGAATGAAATCAGAGCTGATTGAAACACCATGTTAAAGCCTCACATTACAAATGATACTTAAGGTGACTTCAAGGTCCAAGGAACAGAGTTATCTTTGAGAAGGTGGTTGAGCTAAAAATCATTACACTCATCCTTTTTAGCCAGAAACTAATCCTCAACTCAGGCATACTCATTGCACAATTTTCTTATATCCAAATACTTCTCAAACGAGAAAGAAAATCAAAATAAAGTAAATTGAGTCACTGCCTGAGATATCTTGGAAAACCTCTACCGGGGCTATAGACGCTTGACTGGCAGTAGAGTAAAACCGGATGGGATTAGAAGCAACTCCATCGAGGCTATAGACGCTTGATTGGTAGTGGAGCCCTACAGAATGGTGAAAATATTTAAGAGTGAAATCATACATTAGGCTTAACTATTTTTCTCAGATATGGCAAAGTTCTGGAAGACTTAGAAATCAAAATGAATGCACAAACACACACATGGGCCAAAGCATGATGGAACAAATAGCTTTGACAAATTATGTGTAATCATATCCTATGACTTAGCTAAAACAAACATAACAATATATCTAAAAAACTCATCTATTTCTAAAATTCTGACCCTAGTTTCCAAATTGAATAAAAGGGATTACAATTTTTAATGCTCTATTACTTTGATATTATATTGTTGTTACAGTTTTTCAATTTAAAAAGTTGTTATGTTTTATTTTTTAAGCTTTACTTATCAGTCTTGATGATTTGAATTTTTGTCTAAAGATTGCAATAAAACCAGGAGATTCTGTAATTCTCAAGTGCCTCATGTTTTCAACACATTGTCCCAGTCAGAGCCTATGTTGGAGCCAAAATTGACTCAACATCTGAAACCCCCAATTTTAAATTTTTGGTTTCAATAAAATTAACAAAAGTTGCTAGCCTCTATTGCATTTTCATCTGAGAAGTTGACTTCCATATGTTTGAAATTTGAAATTAACCTTAGCCATATTTGGTTTGATTTTATGACCATTGTTTTATCTTATAAACATCCCTTGCAAAGGTCAAATCTCTAAAATAACTAGGTTTTTGAAAGTTAGGTTTATAATCCATGAATTTAATGTGAAGCCTTCTTTTCAAATATATTAATCATGACCTAAGCCTAATGAATAAATCCCTAAGTCCTAAAGTATTAAAAAGAGATAATTCAAGGTCTAATGAGAGAACACCATGGTCTAAAAGTCTAAAAATCTAAGGTTTGAATGAAAATATTAATTAAAACCTTGAGGGTATGCACCCCTTAAATTAAACATTGAGCTAATTAGGTAAATCTAAGGTAACGCTTGATTAAGATCTAATCGAATGGTCGCCAACTCAAAAAAGATTAAATAAAAATTAAAGGTAAAGCTAACCCAAAACAATCTAACCAAATAAAATAAACAATATAATAAAAGCACCATGGTCTAAATTTAAAACCTAGGTACAATGGTCATGAAAGATCCATGGTTACGCTTGATCAAGAATTGATCCAACGGATGCGCATTTACCATAAACCACCAAGGTTAGTTTAAAAACATTACTCATGCTTATGTTTAAAGAATGTGCAGGTCTGAGGAATATCAATGGATGCACCATCACTAAAGGTAATCCAATGGTAGTGCACGCACACAAAGCAATCAACCAATAAAAGGATCCCATCCAAGTCAAAGTCAAATACCCTGTATCCAAGTAGATCCAATGGTTGCGCTTGAGCCTGATTGATCTAACGGTCGTACTCCAAAAGAGTTGCTCAAATATTAAAAGAGGGCTCATTAAAAAAATAATCAATGAAGATCGATGGTCACATGCAATCTAGAAAGATCCAATGATGGCACTTCATTCAAAGGACAAATCAAAGCTAATGAAATCAATGGATGCGCTTGATCCCACCTAGATCCAACGACTATGATTTCATGAAGCCATTAAAGGTTGATAAGTCGAATAAAGACAAAATGGGATCCGATGATCATGCGCAATCGAGAAAGATCCAATGGTAGCACTTTATCAGAGCAAACACCCATTAAAAAGAATACAACTACATCCCAATCTAACGACAGCGCTCAACCTACCGAGATCTAACGGATACGATCTAATAAAAGCTCCATAAAAGACAAGAGCGCACATCGTAGGTCGATCCAACGGCCATGCTCATTCCAAGTAAAGATCCAACGATAATGCTTTATCAGAGCAATCATCCATTAAGAAGGGTACGATCATGTCTTAATCAGATGATCACACTCTTTCCTACTAGGATCCAATGATAGTGATTAGATTTAAAAGGTGAACAATGTCCGAATAGTCATTGATTAAGAAGTATTTGACCAAGATCGGATGATCATGCTTATCCCTAATTAAATCCGATGGTTGCACTTACTCATGACCATAAAAGGGAAATAAAGTCAAATAAAAAGAGCATAGATCTACTAGATCCAACGATAGCGATGAATCCCGACCAGAATCGACAGTCGTGCATGACCAATCTATCTGGATGATAAGAGACATGGTTTATTTTGCCAACTAAGGTTAATAAAAACTCTAAACATGGTGATAACGACCCTCTCTCTTTGATAAACATCAACATAGTTTTGATGATCGGACGAATGCGTAGAATCACATGGTTGATCGAACGGTAAACCATTAGCAAGGTAATATGGTTATAAAGGGTTGTGTATTAACCAAAGGTCAGTAATTCTTTGATTACTCTTTAATAATAAGTATTAAACGAAGGGTGAAAACCCTAATTCAATGATTATTACTAAAGCATGAATTGACTAACCAATTAAAGGTTAGAATATCCTCTATAATGTGCATAACCACCATTGATATATACCTTCCATATTATAGAGCTAACATTCTTGCAAGTCAGGAGGTATCGAACATAGGTATGCGAAGTGAATCCCATCCAACGGTCATCATGAGTTGATGTATCCAATGGGCACACACTTCAATAACCAAATCTGATGACAGATCCCCAAAATGATCACTACTAGGTTAACGGTGTAACTATTTTCAAAGCTGAATCTCTTCCAAGACCAAGGAGGCAGAACCCTTTCTCACAAAAAGCCACCATCACCATATTTGTATTTCCACATCAGAAGGACGTCTAGTTCGATAACCAATAGGGAAGCTATGAATGATTGCAAGTACACAGATCAAAGTCCCTATGAACGTGTAGAATGAGGAAAGCCACCTACCTTAACTGTCCGACATTAGAAAGTGATGCTTTGGCAAATCTCTATTGGTAAATTTGAAAAGGTAGTTGGTGATACGATATTAATGATAAGTTATGTGAGGACAGTAAACCCACTTCACCATCAAGTATTTAAAATCACCATATCAAACAACCTTACCACCCTAGTAATCTTGAGCAAAGGACTAGTTCAAAAGAGTAGAAAGTGAGCAGAGATTTGAGAGCTTCATTTTAGAAAGCTAAAACAGTTACCAAGAGTAAGATGGAGGCTTGGGGAAATGATTTCATACCCAAAGACATAGAGGAAGCAGTAAAGTTCATCACAGACCAATTGCCTTATGCTGAGCTCCTCGGACCAACTATGCCTAGGAGTACGATGTATGATTTCGCCCAAAAAAGTGGGCCCGATAAAAAGCTCACTCCCGCACAACAGTATGAGATGGAAAATACTTGTATCCAAAGTTTTGCTCGTACAATGGAAAATGATGACAGAGCCCCTTGGTTGCTAGCAGACCTATTTCACAAAGCTAGGAGACTACAACATAAGGGTTTTCCCAGGAGTAATAGGTGGACCAGTAATCTGGGAAAGTTGATATGTCCGAAGGTATACTACTCCTCCGACTTGTTAGCCTGGTTAGTTGTGGCATACGATGAGAAAACCAGGACATTTTGAGATAATAAAGATAGACCAGTGTTCAGTATAGTGGCTAGACATATCGAGCAAGTCTTCAAATTGGCGCCCGCAAATACTCGACTAGTAAAAAGGTAATTGAAAGGCAGTCTCAAATGTTGACAAAGTTAGATATTTTTAAATCATTTTTTGAAGAGCATGAGAAAATAGTTGATAAGTTTCCCATCAGAAAAACTGCTTTCAAACCATGGGTCCGAGACTTCTGTGATATGGCTAACATTGTTTTAGGAGTACAAGACCTTAGTGTAGTGGGTAGGAAAGTGTTACATTTAGTAGCATAGTGTAACCGGGTAATAGGCACCCCAGTTTACACCTGGGAGAGAGAATTGAGTGATCAAATGCACTCACAAATGTTAGACTTAAAGGAAGCTATTTTGAAACAAAGACAAGAGATGCCTATGTTTTCTAATTACTCCATCCTCATACACCTACTAGCGGGGCAATTAGGAGAAGAAAGTCGAAAGAGAGTTGGGGTAGTTGAGAGTCCTTACGTCCAGACTAGTTTTTGGAGGATACATGAAGGTCGTACTCACATGGGTTGGTTTTGTGATGTTTTCATGGTTGAATTTCATTGGATTTTGATTGGTTTTCTCCTTGAGAGACTAGGGCCTGGGGTAAGAGCCTTCATAAAAGAAAAGGATATAGGGGATTATTTCTTCTCTAAGGGGTTCACATACATTTGGCTCTATGGAGCTAAGATTCCCCCAAAGATGTTGCCTATGTATTGTCCCTTATCTCTCGCTGCCCTAGAGCTATGCAGACAAGTGGTCGAAGAGGCTAAAATGAGATTGGTGAAGAAGCATGACAAAGTTCCATGGCTCAGTGTCCCTTGCAGATTTGGAAGTTACATGTTTATGGGATATCCAACTTTACTCAAGGGAATGTATGATTTAGATCTCATGGATTTTGAAGAGATAACTTGGAGGCCTTATGATCCAGATGGGAAGTATGAGAGGTCAATGAAAAATCAAGAATACACCTAGGTTAAGCATAGGAGTGATGCTTACGAAGAAGAGTTATTAGATGCTATAGAAAAGGGGAAATATTTACAAACTGTATGGGATAAGTACCCCTTTGAAAAAAGGGGCAATTCACAAATACAAAAGCCTATGAGTACCCACCAGAATTGGTTTTACTCAGAGGGGTTTCAGTAGAATCTGCTACCCCCTTCTACCAGAAGCCACCCAGGCAATCAGAGAAGACCCTTTATTAGAATTGATAGAAGATCAGGGCATTGATCAGATGGAAGTTACTATGAACCCTATAGATATTGTAGAACAACAAGTCAAAACCCCTAATGATGCCCCCCTCAGAATGGAGACAACACCTAGCACTTCCCAGAGGTCTCTAAAAGCCTAAGTGCAACAAAAGGAAAGGAGGTAGTTACTGCACCTATTCAGGAGCTGACTTCTCCCCAGTAGGCTATAGTTCCCATCTCTAGCTAGCTATTAATGGTAACCAGTGTGATGAAGTTAGCCCCTAGAGCTATTCCTAGCTCTTTGAAGATAAAATATAAGGAAATAGAAATTCCATCAATAATACAAATGAATATGAGAAGAGCAGGGGGATTTGGAGGTATCTTCAGAGATCTTGAGGTCAAGAAGCAAATAGTTGTATCTGCTCTAGAAGCAAAGAGACCTAGGTTGTCATTGCCCTCCACGAATGTTGTGTTGGAAAGATCTGAAGAACAAACAATTTTTAGTGATGCCCAGGAGCATGAGCTACAAATGGTAGCAGGAATGGGAAGCAGGGGAGATGATTCTACAACCAGGGTGGAAATAGAAACTCCTAGATCAGATATGGCAGAGGTGCACTTACCTACCCTACAGGAACCTGTTGTTCTCAAAGTCGATGAGAGAACTGGAGGAATTTCAGTTCATGGAAAAGAAGGTGATATGGTCAGGGTAGCCAAAGCAGTACAAGAGCAAACTTTGGACCAACTGCATCAGAGCAACACAGAATTAAGAAGCCAACTAGAGACAAGTGATAAAGAAAAAGCAGAGATGCAAGCTTTGATAAATAAACTTAGAGAAGAGTTGGCACAAAAGAACACCACAAGTAGCTCAACCCCCCTTGGTGGTGAAAATCCTCAATTATACTTATTATTTGAATACTATAAAAAGGGAGATGTCTCTTAAAATTCGAGACAAGATCAATGGGATCACTGAGATGTTCAGGCAGATTAAGGTGATTCGAGTTACCGCTCAAGAAATGGAAAGCTTGATATGCCAAAAGGAAGAAGACCTCGAGATCATTCACCCTACTCTTAACTTAATGTCAGAATATTTTGAAGAGATGCAGAACCAAGAAGTATTGTTAAATGATGGGACTGAGGTCAAATGTAACATTGAATTCATGAAAGTAGCTATGTTTGCGTCAAACATGGGGAGATGGCACAATAATGTTGCAGAAATGTTTAGTCTATTGGATGACATAATAGAGAAATTGGCAGATATAGGGTTATCATTGGAGGAATTCTTAGAAGCTGCCAGTGTAGAAGATCTCCTCAAAGAAAAAATAGATGACTTTGATTGTGAGCCTAATGATGAGCCTGAAATGACCAGACAAACTACTTTCTTAGTAAATACTATGGAGATACTGATCACCCAGTATGAAAAAAGCAAAAACTATATTAGCATACAGAAAAATAGAATTTTGCAGGAAATGAACATGTTAAGATTTGTTGTAACTTTCAACATTGAAGCTTGGAGGATGATTGGAAAAAAGATCAGATGGTTGCAGCAGGGCAAAAAGGGAAAAGAGATTAAAATATGCAGCCTACAGCTAGAAATGAGTTCCCCCCTAGAGATGAAGAACAAGTTGTTCAAAAAGGGGAAACATCCAAGATAGAAGGTCAATCAAGTGATCAACAAGAAACAGAAAAAGGAGGAGCTGAAGAGGGGAGAGCAGAATATGGAAGCCCCCAGGGCACTGATATCACCGATTAAAACAAAAAGGTCAAAGAAGGGTGTATAGTATGAAGAAAATAAATAATGGGAGCCAGCTGTACCATTTTTGAGGAAAATCAGGTGATGACAAGTGTAAGGCCAGGATTAGGCCAAAAATAATAGATTCAAGAACCAGAGGCTATAAAGGGAAGCATCCGGGGCCAAAATCTGCATCAAGCATTAGAGATAGCAATTTTTGCTAAGAGGTATACTTGAGTGCCCATTTGAGTTGTGTTGTTGTATTCCCCTTGTGTCTATTTTTCTCTGTCATCCCTCATTCTTCCCTTTGTTGTGCAGGTTTTGATAATGCTGCGTTCGAAGAGCTGAGAATATTTCCAGTTTTTTTGAGCCTGAAGTCCAGAGATTCTCCTTGCTAACATTTTAGAAGGAAGATTGACGAAGTCTTGTTACATCATTTGAACAAGGCTTTCTCATTGTATTAAGCTGTGAAAATAGAGTTTAATGGCATTCTGCCAACTCTGCATGTAATCTTTATTGAAGAAAATAATACAATTCTGGATTTTAGTTTTATTATTTCTTGTCTATAGTTATGTGTGTTTCCTCATAATAGGTTACGATATTCGAACATGTTATGAGTATTTCTTTCATCGGTTAACCCTTAGACTGATTACGATATTCGAATGAGTTTAATGGCGTCGATTCTTCTTTTTCCCATTCTTTCTGTTCATGTGATAAATGTTGTTAAATTGCTATAACAACCCAATTGGATAGGCACCGGTCTACATAAGGCATAAAAATTAAGTTGTCTTTGCTTGGTCAATTTTATATAGATAATGTATAACTAAATCTGGAGTGTGTAACACTTGTAAAATCATAAGTTTACCACTAGGGTTTCCTTACCCATTATGTACGTTTTTGTTAGCAATATTTCGTTAATCAGAATAAAGAGGCAGGTTGACCAGAGCCTGTAATAGCTCGTTGGTTTCAAATGATTTCTTGTAAAAGGACCACCATCCTGACACCCTCACTATTTCTACCTAGGATAATTAGGATAATAATAGAGCTCCCTTTCACTCTCTCAATCTCACTTCCATAGCTAATAAAGCTCAAACGATATAAAAGGACCACCATCCTGACACCCTCACTATTTCTACCTAGGATAATTAGGAGAATAACAGAGCTCCCTTTCACCCACTCAATCTCACTTCCATAGCTGATAGAGCCCGAACGATATAAAAGGACCTGATAGTTCACCTTGGCCTCCGACCGATCAAGAAGCCCGTGAATTACCACACCCAAAAATGAGAACAAGGCCCTCACCCAGAGAAGAATGAAGAAACCAAACCAAGACTTGCAGCACCCGATTGCCTCACCAACAAACTGCCAGCTTGAAACTTTGGAAATGCACCACAGAAAAATTACCCTGTTCGGGATAACCAGGGGCTTTGGAAATCCACCAACGTTGAAATTTACAAGCATGTCTGACTTGGGTCAGTCCAGAGGTGAATGGTGATGATATTCATGATAACCACTGGTAGTGGAGGCATGTGTTATGCGCCATCCCATAAAGGATAATAATTATCAATACCTTCCTAATCCAGCTTGATTTGTCCCATTCTGGTAACAAGGCCACCCTGCTAATCCAGCCAATTGGAGCACTCCAGATATTTAGAAAACAAAGAATTTTGATCCCCCTATCGAAATAACATTCTTTGAACTCTGCCATCTCACCTAGCTCCACACTAGTTTTGGAGTGCTTTTCAAGGCATATCTCTTCTCACGAGAGTAATATTTCCTACATCTTTCTAAAAGCAAACTATTGACAGGGCATGACCTAAAATTATTACCTCCATATTTAAAAAGTTACCCCAATAGTTATTTAGGTGACATCTCATTGCCCATATTCTACCTAACTCTAGATAAATAATTTTCAATGGCCCCCAAATAAAGAACAAGTGAGCGCACCCAGGAGAAATAACATATAACAGTGTCCAATTTAAATTTAAATTCAAATTTCGGTGGGGGACCCGACCAAAACATTCAAAAAGCAACATCCAATGGGGAGGGTTCCAACCACCCACCCTAAGTATTTTGACTCAAGTTTGACCTTTGCCTGAATTCATTGTCCAACGATCTAAGGCCATCTAGGAAATTACCTCTCCAAATGTGAAGATCTTGTTGCGTAAGACCTTGATTAGCTAGGAAGTCCACAACTTTGTTACCTTCCCTGAATCGGTGCTTGAATTGGACTTCTAAATTTTGAATCATTCTCCTAGCTTCAATTATAAAATTTGCAACAGTCCAGGAGGGATTTTGGTTGCCATTAATCATGTTGATAACATTGAGTGAATCTCCTTCTATGATTAGTTTCCTGTAATTCACCAAGTTCAGGTGGGAAACACCCTAAAATAATGCCCGAGCTTCAACGAAATGGCTGGTTTGGTGACCCAATTTTTTAGCAAAGGCAAGAAGGATTTCACCCTTCGAGTTTCTAAACAAACCCCCTACACCCGTTGGACCCGGTTCCCTTTAGAAGCTCCGTCAAAGTTGAATTTCAGCCAACCTAATGGAGGGGGTTCCCAAATCATGCTAGCCCTGTCCTGACTCACCCTGCTCACTGTATTCTGAGGCTGAGTTAAAAAACCCAATGATCTCTCCAAACCGATCTCCCCTTCACAAGTTATCGAATCCAGTTTTAAAGCTTTCACATTTTCCATTGTATCTACAATGGCCCTCGAGGAGACCGATGACTCAAGATGGCAAATATTTTTAAAGGCACGGGCATTCCTTTCCTTCCACACCCACCACCAAATATGGGGTAACCCAAATTTCCAAAACTGGCGTAGGTGGGGAGAGGAGAAGGGGGAGACCCATTGAACAACCAAGTCCTCCAACGAGTTGGGAAGAACCCAAGCAACACCCAACTCCAAAAATAACTGATGAAAGACTTCAAGGGTATAGGCACAATGGGAAAATAAGTGGAAAGGTGATTCAAAAGCCCTACCGCACAGGAAGCACCTATTAGGGAAAATCATTCCCCATTTTTGAAGATTATCAAGAGTAAGGCACTTTCCTTGAATTGCCAACCAGAAGAACACATTGAATTTAGGCATCAGGCCTTTAATCCAGACTTGATTCATCAGGAACCAGGGATCCGAATCATAGTCCAAGCAGCCATAAGTAGACTTAACTAAAAATTGGCCATCTTTCTTAGGACCCCAAACCAACCTATCATGAAGACCAGTACCCGGGGTTAAGAACCATTTTATGGAGTTTTTTAAATTTATAAAAGCAAGTTTCTCCTCTTGAGAAATATTTGGGAAGTCAAAGGACTTCCACCAAAGATGACCATTGAATAATTCTAAAAAGTCAGAAACTTTGGGACCAAAGAACCTATCTGTGATTGGATTCAAACAGGTGAAGGTCGAGCAATATTCAAGAGGGGATGGCGAGGCCCAAGAATCTCCCCAAAAATCAATGGAATAACCATCCCCCACCACCCAATGAAGGCCTTTACGCACATCCACCCGACTACCAACTATGCTGGACCAAAAAGTAGACCCCATCGGGAGAGCTTGGGATTTCAAGAAATTGCTACCACCGCCAAGATACTTAGCCTTCACAATCTTAACCCAACTGACATTGTCATCCTGAACTAATTTCCAAGATTGTTTTGCAATCAAGGCTCTATTCAACATTCTCAACCTTCTCAAACCTAAGCCTCCTTCTTCTCTCCTACTGTAGACTTGATCCCATGCCACCAGGTGGAATCTCTTCTTCTCTTCAACCCCTGACCACAAGAAGGACCACTGGATTTGCTCTAACTTATCGATAACTTTCCTTGAAATCTTGAACAAGGAGAGGAAGTACACCGGGATGCTTTGTAAAGTGGCTTTGACCAATAAAATCTTCCCCGCTTGACTTAAAAGGGTACCTTTCCAACCCGCTAACTTCTTCTAAACTCTTTCAACTACTGAATCCCACAATGATGGTTTCGATGCACCTTTGAACAGTGGCATCCCAAGGTAAACCGAGGGAAGGGAACCAATGTTGCACCCTAGAATATCTACTATCTTCCTCTGCCTATCAACCAGGGTGTGAAAGAAAAAAATAGAATTTTTTTTAAATTCACCTTTTGACCTGTCGCATTCTCAAAATCCACCAAAATTGATTTAACCACTTTAGCCTGAGGGATTGATGCCACGAAGGAAATAAGAGTGTCATCAGTGAATTGGTGATGGGATATGGGATCTATCGATTGGGTTGGCTTCAAACCTTGAATAACCTGATTAGCTTTGATGGACCTACCCAATGCCTCAGCCATAAGAATAAAAAGGTAGGGCGATAAAGGGTCTCCCTGATGTAGACCTCTATTGCTACGAAAGTAGCCCATCGGAGATCCATTAATAATTACTAAAAACATGGCTGAAGATATACAGGATTTAATCAGTCTCAACCAACATTGGGCAAAGCCAAACCTATCAAGGACCCTAAGAAGAAAATCCCAAGCCACTTTGTCATACACCTTGTTCATGTCCAACTTGAGAAGAGTCCCGGGCCTCCCACTTTTATTAGTAGAGTGGATGATCTCATGAACAACAATAACACCATCCAAAATCTATCGTTGGGGCATGAAACCACTCTACGGAGCATCAATGATCAAAGGGAGAAAAATTTTAAGTCTATTGGCCATGGATTTAGTCAAAATTTTGAAAATCATATTACATAGGCTAATCGACCTAAAATCTGTAAATCCTTTGGCACCCAGTGATTTAGGCAGTAAAACCAAAAAGGTGGAATTTACATCGGTCGGGATAAAATTAGATCTTTGGACCTCTCTGATTGCATTACAAATATCAAGACCCAGAATATGCCAAAATCTCTGAAAAAATATAGGCAGGAAACCATCTGGACCTGGAGCCTTAAGACCTCCCATTGAGAATACCACCTTTCTGATCTCATCGTCATTGAAGGGATCACACAGGATCTTGTTCATATCTTCGGAGACCAACACTGGGATGTTACAGAGAAGATGATTTTCCGCTTGCAAGTTTTTGGGAACCGAGGAGCATAACAAGTCTTTGAAGAACTCCACAACACTTTCCCTAATTTTGTTAATTTCCTTAGTAACCTCACCATCCACCTTTCTAATTTCCTTGATCCTGTTGTGACTCCTATGCCTCAACGCGGATGTATGAAAAAATTTGTGTTTCGGTCTCCTTATTTGAGCCATAAATTCCTTGATTTTTGATGCCACATAATCTCTTCTTCAGCCAAGACATTGTGCAAATCTGCAAGCAGACTTCTTTCTTTGGATCTCACCACCTCCACTACCTTCGACCTGGCTGAAATGGCTTCCACTTCTTTGAGCTGCTCAATGAGTTCATTTTTCCTTAACAAAATATTACCAAAAATGAATTTATTCCATTCCTTCAGCTTTGCCTTAATATACCTCAACTTCGATGCAACTTGAGCAATAGGGTGGCCCAAAAAGCCCTTAGCCCACCATTCCTTGATCTTACCTTCCAGGTCTAGGTGAGGGAGCCACATGGCCTCGAATCTGAAGGGCCTAGGAAAAAATGGATAATTCTGAACTTGCTCCAACACCAGAGGATTATGATCGGAGGCCACTTTAGGAAGAGACTGCAAAGATGCATCTCCAAAAAAAGGTAGCCCTTCCTTAGATATGAGGATTCTATCTAGCTTGATCTGAATATTTTGGCACCCCAATCATCGATTGCTCCACGTATACCTAGACCCCTTCAGCTCCAAATCCATAAGCTCTTGGGAATTCACAAAAGAGGTAAAGTCTTCCATGCTTTTGTAGACTGGAGTCCCTCCTTTCTTATCAGATGGGTATAAAGGGGTATTAAAGTCTCCCACAAAAATCCATGCTTCCTTGTTAAAAATATCTCTCATAACTCGCAAGGAGTCCCAAAATACCAACCTATTCTGAGGAGAGTTAGGGGCATAAATATTCGAAGTAACCCACTTGACCCCTGAGACTTTGGAAGAAAATAAAATATTTATAACTCTATCAGAAACTAGCAGAGTCGATCCTTCAATAGATTTTGGGTTCCACATACATAACAGACCTCTTGAAGCTCCATTTTCCGAGTTGGCAACAAAATTTGATTCTCTCCAAATTTTCTTTTTAACTAATTCAGCATTGTAACTATCCATTTTTGTTTCCTGTACAAGAATAATATCTGGCTTAAACTCTTTCCTTAGAGAGGCCAATGCTCTTTGTTTAGCAATCCCATTTAGGCCTCTAATATTCCATGTGATGAGTCTCATTTACGATATTTGGAGTGATTTCCCCCCTCAGGAGAATGGGGCGAGTGACAAAATGAATCCAATTTAAGTTGCTTTCCTTTAGACTCTTTCTCAAATTTCAACTAGCTTTGCAAGCCATCTGCAATATCTACTTTTGCCTCCCTATTTCTTACATTTTTGTTAGAGGGATTACCCACCTTCCTGGGCACTCCAACATCAACCAATCCCTTTTGAGAACTTCTTGTTTTTGGATGAGAATATTTTACCCTTGATGAACCTTCTCCCCACTCTAGTGACTTGGCCATATTCAGCTTGGGAGAAGAGCTAGAGTCTTTCACCATCTTCTGAGGTGAGACAAGTGCCTCTGGCTCATCTTGATTTCCTTTCTCCTCCTCAGGGTTAGCATCTTCAGGATTTAAGCATTCAAAGGAATTATGAAGAAAATTTGATAGGATACCTATTTCAATCACCAGCTCTGCTCTATCCACCTATGGGAGGCCAGAATAAACACTAGACTGATTGATAGCAGTCGACTCTGGGTTGCTAACTTCCATCACCCTAGAATCATTCTCAATTTGGTTGGGTCCCGAGTTCTCTGAAGCAAACTGGTTGGGGCCTGAGGCCTCAGACGACCCCGACTGAGGATGGCCTTGAGTCTTAAAATTTCCTTGCTTTCTAACCTAGTTCCCCTTGGGAACCTCCTTTCTAGTATGGACATGAACCAGTCGAGTGGCCCAACCTCCTACAAACTGAACACTTAAGAAGCCTATTTTCATAGACTATCATTTGAGTCCATACACCATGTTTGGAAATAAGATCGATATGACCTGGCAACTCCACCTCTAGGTCCGCCATTACGCACATCCGAGCAAAAATCATTTTGGATTTTGCTCTAGTGGTCGAGTCTATTAACACTAACTCACCAATCACCTTAGCTATACCCCTTAGGATGTCTTCATGCCAGAGATGGAAGGGAAAATCAGGAAGACGTACCCATAAAGGATCCAGATTGATCTTCTAGGTTCGTGGATTAAAATCCAGCCCCCACTTGCGTAAAAACAACCATTTTCTTCCAAAGAACCAGGGACCCCCTCCAAGGATCTACTTTGAGTCCTCCTCGCAATTGATTTTAATCAAGAAGAATGCATTAGAAACCACAACAATATCCAGAGAACCTTTTGATTTCCATTTGACCATCGCCCATCTCCTTATGGCATCAATATCAGGTCTACCACCATGGAATTTTTTGACAAGGTTCCACGAGCCCTCCTCCATGGTGATCACCATAAGATCATCCAAAATGACCAACTTATCTCCAGTAGGAGAGAGGTCAAAAAGAGAACAAGAGTTTTGAGACCCAAAACCCTTAGTTGTGATCTCGACAAAGGATAGCTTACCTGGCTTGAGGAAGGTACCAAAACTTGGGGATCCACTTGCATTGCTAGTGAACGGAGTCTCATGAACCACTGAGCTAGGAGACTCACCACCGGGAATAACCACCTCAATCATCGGGTCCTCAGAGCCTGACTTGCCAAGTAAACTCACCTCCCTAGGAATGACCACCTACTCACCATTCTCCTACCCACTAGCAGCTACCCGACCACTCGAATCCTACAAATCGATATTCACTCCCTGATCTACCACCTCCTATAGATTGCTACCAACCTCACCCTTCTTCCCATCATCGAGCCCAATTCCTGCTCCCTCCCGCCATTACTCAATTCAAATTCTTCGACTCTCATAGCTTAAAAATTCCTTGTCCATTGTGGATAACGGTAAATTGACATTGGAGCATAAACCCTCAAAAAAATAACTGCTTTTATAATATTATTATATTATAACTACTATTATAATTATAAAATACAACATTATATATATATATATATATATATATATATAATTTAATTAAATACGTAATTAAATATATAATCAAACTTTATTAAAAGGAAAACATTTAATTAAATATTTAAGATCTTTGGGGATCAAAAATAATTAATTAAATTTTTATTAAGGTCCAAAAATATGACATGAGACCAAAACAACGACCCGACTTTGGCAACATGAAAATTTTCAAAAATACCCTCAGAAATATGAGATAGGACTAGAAAGGACACAAGGACCCAAAAATTTATTGAAAGGAGACTAATTAGGGTAAAAATGCAAAGACTCAGAGGACACCAAAATTTCAAAAAAATTGGGCAAATTCAAGTTGGATTTTGAGGATCCAACACAAGATCCAACTGGGATAGGTGATGAAAAAGACTTTTGGGCAATGAATCACCTGAGAACTCTAGAATCTCCAGTAGACCAAAAATATAAAAGTCACCTAATCACCTAAAAGAACACCTTAATCACCTAGAAGGGACACCTTAGTCACCTAAAAATAACGTCTTAATCACCTACAGAAACACCTTAATCACCTAAAGAGAACTCCTTAATCACCTAGAAAGGACTCCCTAATCACCTAAAAACTAAAACACACTTCTTTTTTTGTGTGTGGCTTCTCAAGCCCTTTGTACATAATGATACAATTTCAGATGTTGGCCATTGATAGGAATTGAAAATTTCATACCATCTAGAGTTTGCAATTTGTAAGTATGCTAGCCTACCATCTGAAGGATTTGATAGGGACCAAGCCATTTTGGTTCCCACTTCCCTTTTTTTCATGCTTGTCATTCTTAGGATCCCAATACAACACTATATCTCCTTCCTAAAAAGTTTTACCTCTCATATTTTTATTGAACTGCATTATTTTGTGAGCCTACTTAGTTATCTTTACGAATGAATATTTTCTTTCTTCTTGAAATTTCACAATTTGATCAAGTCTTCTCTACAAAATATTTGGAATTTCATGGTCTTTAATAAGTAAAGATAAAGCATGACTTTCCACTTGAGGGGGTAATAGAGCATTCTCACCATAAACTAGCTCATAAGGAGATTTTCATGTGCTTCTTTTGATAGATATTCTATCATCCCATAATGCAAACTTCAGTTCACTATCCCAACTTCTCTTGTTTTTGTCTAATGCTCTTCTAATTCTTGTGATCAAATTCTTGTTTGAGGATTCTACTAATCCATTCCCTTGAGGGTAGTAATTCACAGAATGAGAAATCTCTATGTTGTACCTAGCACAAAATTCAATCATTTCAAAAGAAGTGAAGTAGTTACCATTGTTTGTGACTAACTTCTTAGGGACCCCAAATATTTTCAATATTTGTTCTTCTAAAAACTTGATGACTACCTTTGTATTGTATTTCTTGAGAGGCGTTGCTTCTACCCACTTGGTAAAATAGTCTATTGCTGTGATGATCCACCTGTGACCTCCAAAAGAATTAAGGTTAATCTCACCTATGAGATATATTCCCCATTGAGCAAAAGGAGCTTCAACAATCACTGGATTCAAGGGCATGGCTACCAAATTCCTTTTTCCTACAAAAATCTGATAGTTATGACAACTTCTAACACAATGATAGACATCTTTAAATAGGGAGGTCCAATAATAACCAACTTTCATGGTTTTGTGAGTAGTAGAATTTGGATTAAAGTGACCTCCACAAAAACCATAATGATATTCTTTCAGCACTTGAGGGACTTCTTTCTCAAAAAAATAGAGAAGCAACACTCCATTTGGATGCCTCCAATACAGTCTACCCTCTTGAATGTAGTATTTTTGGGCCAATTGCTTGATGGATTTTCTTTTTTTTTGGGTATGTCTTCTAGAAATGACAAATTTTGAAGGTAAAACATAATGCCATCATACCACTAGCAATCATAATTATCAACTACTCTAGCTTCTTATTGCTCATCTACTGCAATAGTGTTATTCATACCTTATCCTTACTTGTTGGCCAAATATTTTGCCAATACTTGTCCTCTAACAATCTTCACTACTTTGAACTCCACATCATATTACAGTAATTTAGCCATCCACCTCGTAGGATTGCCTAAAGGTTCAGGTTGAGTAAAAACATCTTTAATAGCAATGTAGGGGATACAGGCTATTACCTTATTGGATCCAAAGATACACTTGAAATGATCCAATGCTCTAATTAATGCGTAAGCCTATTTTTCTAGAATGGAAAATTTTAGTTGAGCACCCTTCAATACTATACTCATAAAGGCTATGGGCCTTTCATTTTTCTCTTCATCTTGCTAAGCTAGAACTACATCAATAGTGTGTTCAAAAGCAAATGAGTAGATTTCAAAATATTTGGAGTAATCAGGGCAGTTCATTACTGGAGCCTTAGTAATTGCATCTTTGATCTTCTGAAAAGCTACAATATTTTCTTCAGTCCACATTATTTCTCTATTTTTCTTGATCATGTCATTTTTTAGCTTGCTCATCTGAGCAAAATTAGGGACAAACCTCCTAATGAAGTTAATATTTCCAAAGAATGATCTAACTCCCTTATGATTCTAATGAGGGAGAATTTTAGCAATGACGTCTAACCTTTGTGTATAAATTCTAATCCCATATTTTCAAACAATATGCCCAAGTATTTTATATTGTGTGGCCCCAAAAACACATTTTCTAGGATTCAAAGATATGTCAAACTCCTTGCACTTGTCAAACACTTCAGTTAGATGTGCAAAGTAATCTTCAAGATTTTTTGAAAAAATTGTAATGTCATCAATATATACTACCACTATCTTGAACATCAATCCCTTAAATGCAACATCCATTGCTCTCTGAAATGTTACCCCTGCATTCATCAATCCAAATGGCATCTTGAGATATTCAAATATTACCCATGGTGTAGTGAAAGTTATTTTGTGCATATCTTCTGCATTCACTACAATCTAACTGTAACCTGAAAAGCCATCCAATAAAGACATTCTTGATGACTCAACCACTGCTTGAAGTAACTGCTCTGTAGGATAGTTGTATTTGAGAGATCTCTTATTTATATTCCTAAAATCTACACAAAGCCTGATATCACCATTATTTTTCCTAACTAGAACCAGGTTTACCAACCAAGTAGAAAATCTCACCTTCTTGATTATCTTGGTATCCAGTAATTTATGCACTTCTTTCTGCACAATTGGATGAAAAGTAGGATTGAAATTCCTTTGTTTCTACCTAAAAGGATTAGTATCTTTTTGAAGAGGTATTATGTGAGTCATATCATATTGAAGGTATTTAGATCCTCATAACTCCAAGCAAAAATATCCATGTTCTTTTTTAAAAATTTGATATATTGATGATTCTTTTTTCCTAACAAAGCTTTATTGATCCTAACAATCTTGGGATCTTCCTCTATTCCGATATTAACTTCATCTACCTCAGATTCCTAAACCAGAGATATATATGCTCTATCAAAGTCATCAAACAAGCTCTCTAAAGATACCATATGAGTTATTAATGGTTGATTTCGAATAAGCTCTCTAAAGACACCATTTACTTCAGTTGTCTTTAATGTTCAGCTGGAATGAGTTGTAATACAATCTGAGTTATTAATGGTTGATTTTGAATATGAGTTATCGCACGGCCGTCAACTATAGTTGGTTAAATTTTAATAAAATAATTTTAAATATGTGCATATTTTCTTTGATGCGTTCGTTTTTCATTAACCGATTTGCTTAAGAACTTTGAGATATCTTTAGGAATATCTTATGAATGCATGGAATTAATATTAAGAATTTTGGGTATTTTGGAGGTGATGTTGATGATAAAGTTGAATTTTTTTTTAAAATGTCATTGAACGAGTGCTAGAAAAAATTAATAGCTAGACTAAAGAGGGTTGGAACCAAATTTTCTAGAACTATCAAAAAATTATCATCTATCTTAAAAAAAATGGTAACTGAATTAGCTTGAGATCGATAGAAGCTTTGGTAGTAAACAAAGGAATGTTTTAATTTAGTTTATCCTTGAAAATATAGTAGTCAGTATTGTTAGATAGTGCTAATATTAGGGATGACTAACTTCACTAAGGGAATTATGAAGTAGTCAAAATGATAATCACTCACATAAAGGGAATTATGGGGAGTGTAACAGGTATCACAATTCTTCCAAATTATTGGAAAGAAGATGAATTAACACCTAGTGTACTACCTTGGTAGACAAAGGTAAGTATAGTTATGGGTGGTTCCTTACACCTAGAGTACTTACATTAATAGACAAATGTAGGTATAGGGATGGGTGTTTATTTATACCTAGTATACTTACATTGAAAACAAATTCAAGTATGGAGATGGGTGAACCTAGAAATTTTACATCTAGTAAACTTAAATGGATAGGCAAATGTGGGTATAGTTGTGGGAGTATCATTAAATGTTAGGGTATATCTTATATCAACCTCTTTATGGATAGTATATAGTAAAAAAAATACCCTTATTAAAGGTAGAAAAGTTTTGGGACATGATATCTTGACCTAAATTTAGTTGTCCACAACTTAACGCTTAATCCAACCATTAAACCAGTCAAGCAAAAGCTTCAAAAAATGCATACAACAATAGCATTAATGGTAAAATATGAACTACAAAAATTATTGGATGCAGGCTTCATACAACCCATTGACTATCCTGAATGGGTTTCCAACATGGTACTTATCGAGAAGCCGAATGGGGAGATTCACATATGCATTAATTTTTGAGATCTCAACAAAATGAGTACTAAGGATGAGTTTCTCCTCCCTAACATTAACGTGTTTGTAGACACAACTACTGGTCATGAAATGCTTTTCCTCATGGATGGTTTCTCAAGATACAATCAAATTTGTGTCAATCCTGAGGACCAACCCAAAATGATCTTTACCATGCCATGGGGGATGTTTTGCTACAAATTCATGCCTTTTGGACTTAAAAATGCTGGTGCTACTTATCATTGGGTAATGACATACATATTTCATGACTATATGCATAAAATTATTAAGGACTATGTTGACGATTTGTTTGTAAAATGTTTATTGCACCATGAGCATATCGATGTATTACATAAGGTCTTTGATCACCTCTTAGAGCACAATGTTCGATTAAATCCTAAAAAGTATGTTTTTGTATTACTCTCTAAAAAAAATTAGGCGTTATCATTTCTAAATGAGGCATTGAAGTAGACCCGAACAAGGTCAAGGTAATTTTAGACATGCCTTCCACTACCAACCTTTAGTAGCTTTGCAACTTACAAGGGAAAATTTAGGTCATCCAATGATTCATAACACAACTCTCAAATAAATGTTGGTCACTAAATCATATTCTAAAAAAGGGGGTTACCTTTGATTGGAATATAGCATGTCAAAAGGTATTTTAGGACATAAAACAATACTTGGAATCTTTGTCGATATTAACTTCTCCTCGACCAGGTTTTCTATTTTTATTATATATATCGACCACAGACTTTACCTTAGGGACCATGTTGTCTCAAAATAATGAAGCAAATAATAATTCATTTATTACATTAGTCACAACTTGGTCATCTATGAAATCAAGTATGCTTATGTTGAAAAGCTATGCTTAGTAGTGGTCTTTCCCACCAAGAAACTGAAGAACACAAGCTTATACTGAGAGGGGGGGTGAACAATATAAGATAAAACTTTTATTTTTATTTCCAAAGCAAGTAACTTCAATTATTATCAATTGCAATAATGAAACAATGCACAAATCACCACACACATAAGAGACACATATTTAACGTGGTTCACCTAATGTGGGCTACATCCACGAAGAAATATTTCTTATAAATTTTCTCAACAAATTTCGTGGGAACCAATTCCCTATTACAATGTTTGTGGAACTCTATCCATAGGAGACACATGTCCCCTCTCACAAGTTTGTGGACCCCAATCCACAGGAGACACCAATCCCCTCTACTCTGGTTCATGGACCTCAATCCACTCTACTCTGGTTCATGGATCCCAATCCATAGGAGACACCAATACCCTCTGCTCTAGTCTACTTAAAAACCTGCTCACAACTCTGATTAAATCTGCTCCAAAAACCTGCTCAAATTTTCTCACAAAACCTGCTTAAATATGCATACAAATCTTGCTCAAATATTATCACAAAACCTACTCAAATATGTTCACAAAGCTTGCTAAAATTATCTCACAAAACCTACTCAAATCTACTCACAAAAACCTACTCAAATTTACTCACAAAACCTGCTCAAATTTGCTCACAAAAACCTGCTCAAATCTTCTCACAAAACCTGCTCAAATCAGCTCACAAAACCTGCTCAAAATTCCTACTCAAATCTGCTCCAAAACTTGCTCAAATATGCTCGCACAACCTACTCACAACTCTGCTCAATCCTGCTCATAAAAACCTTCTCAAATATACTCACAAAACCTGCTCAAATCTGCTCATAAAAACTTGCTCAAATATGCTCACAAAACCTACTCAAATCAGCTCACAAAACCTGCTCAAAAGGCCTACTCAAATCTGCTCCAAAACCTACTCAAATATGCTCACACAACTTGCTCAATCCTGCTCACAAAGTCTCCTCAATCTTACTCAAATATTGCATAGTAACAATGCTCATATATTTCCAAATCTCACATACAACGAATACTCATATATTTCCCAAATCTTGCATACAAACAATGCTCATATCTTTCCCAAATATCACATACAAACAATGCTCATATCTTTCCCAAATCTTGCATACAAACAATGCTCATAACTTTTCAAATATGCTTTCCTCTACTATAGCAATTCAGACATATTCTACCCAGAATTATTTTTCTTCATGAACATATAGAAAATGATATGCATTACAAATACCCAATATGTTCTTTCACATTCATTAAGTTTGTCGCTTTCTCATGTCTCACATTCATTACATTGAAGGATAGCTTTTAAACTTAGCACTTGACAACTGACCTTGTAATATCCTTTTCTTCAATGAATCCTTTCATACTATATTTGTACTTTTTGACACTTTGGTTTGCTTTACAACACTCTTTCTATTTATGTGAGACTATTCTATTTTGCTTACTTCCACATTCTCTTCAAAATCAATCATGAACAATACACAAACTTGCTTACAAATTTGATCTATAACTCTTGCACATTCACTCTCTTCTTTCAATCAAAACCAATGCACATCTAATCATTCCTTATACCTCCAACCATATGACAACAAAATATTTTCTTCAACCAAAACACTTTGAGAAAGGAATTAAATCACCATACCTCTAAATCTGCCTCAATGATTATGATGAGCTTTCCAAACCTGTCTTTACAAAAATAGTTCCCTTTTTGTTCCTTCAAAAATCTGGTTAGTAATTTTCTCTTTCTTGCACAAATATTAAACCCCTTTTTAATATTCAAAATACAATTTAAAATCAATCACAATTACACCTTATATCTCCTTTTTCTAACATGCACAAGTACAAATAAATTTAACCATAATACACCTTATATCTCCTTTACTAATGCACAAATAAATTTAACTTTATAACTCCCTCACACAATATGCAAAATGCAATTTTCAATTAATCACAATATACCTTATGACTCCCTCACACAATATGCAAAATATAATTTTCAATTAATCACAATATACCTTATGACTCCCTCACACAATATGCAAAATATAATTTTCAATTAATCCCAATACACCTTATAACTCCCTAACACAATAACACACAATGCAAACCTTATATCTCTCTAAAATAAAATTGCATAGTAAAATCAATTCAAAACCTTGTCTCCCTAAATTTAATTTAATCAAAAATTATTTTGCCCTTACCACACACAGCCATCGTGAATCGACCATGTAACCTCCTACTCGCCCATGCCCTAGCGCAAGCTAGGCTACCATTCGAGCTAGCCATCCGCACGAAAACCAAGGTGCACGATTTATCTTTTAAAGTCTTTTTCAAATTCCTCTCTGACCAAAATCTCAACAAAATGGTGCCACCACGAATCATCCCTATGACCTCCTGTTCCATAATGCTCTAGCATAGGCTAGGCTACCATCTAGGCTAGCCACCCAGATGGAATCACGAACGCACTATCTTCTTCTTATTTTTATTTTCGATTCTACCTCCAAAGATGTGCACGCTTCCCTTTCTTATCTTCTGCTCTCCACAAATTTCACACGAAGGAATTTTTGATTTGTGCTCCTTAAAAACCTTACTCAAATGAATTATTACTCCCCATTTATATAAGTATTTCGTTTTCACCATGGAACGTCGGCGCTATATTTTGCTTATAGATTTTTTACTTTATGCTTGCTCTTAATGACATTGGCACCTTTTAAACTTACACTTGTTTATATTATAATATTTTAAATCTTTGGATTTAAATATTATAATATTTTACTTTTTAAACCTTTGTCCAAAGCCTTCTATAATTTCAAAACTTTTATCCCAAGCTTTTAAAATTTTGTCCTTATTTTAAACCTTTTGTCCCAAGCACTTTTAAACCTTTGTCCATCTCTTTTATAATATTTAAATATTATAATCCTTAAAAATAATTGCCTTGCTTTGCAATAAACTTTCCTTGTAATATATATTTGCCCTGGATGATTTTCCACTGTTTTCTATTTATCAAACCCATCTTTGACCTCAATGATATATTGTCCATCCTTATAAACTTTTCACCCTTGAAGAATATTTCATGCTCCTTTGACATCAATGACAACTCAATATTTCCAACAATCTCCCCCTTTGTCATTGATGGCAACCCTACAAAAATTTTCTTTTATTTCAACTGGATTCCCAATCTGCTCCCCTGACAAGCTTCTCCCCCTCACTGAATTCTCTTCCCCTTTGACATCAATGGCAAAGGGCTCCTTGGGACTAATAATAAGACACTTAGCACAACCCCCTCACCACCTCCTTTACTTGAGGTGATCAATTTTGGGATGGGAGTAAAGCTACTCCCAACTTACAATGCTCTTCTTATTTTTCAATTTTCTTTTTCCAAAATTTGAAGGTCATACCCTTTTGAACATCTTGACCATTCTCCTTTTTGCTTGACTTTGGAAATTCAGGGAACACTATTCTACACCATTTAGCTTTATGCCCAAAATTATTTAAATTGAAACACATGATGTTGTAGTCTTTGAAAGGTGCAAATGACTTGAAATTTCTCTTGGTGAAGCCATAATCATTCTTACCATGAACCTTGCAATGTATAGCTTTATGACCAAAAATATTACATGAGTAGCAATAACCATGAAAGAAATATTGAAACTTGTTTGATTACCTTGGAGGATATTGTTGCATGGTTCTCTCATTGCTTTTTTTGTGATGGTCCCTGTCCCTTGATGGTGCTTTGTTTTCTTCCTCATTGATGCTTCCACTTCTCAACACATCAGCATAGGTCTTAGGTTCCTCTTTAATCATTTTCTTTGATGCCTTTGTTTCTTTTGAGCTTGACTCCTCTTTGTGTTTCTCTTGACCTTATTCAAAACCAAGTCCAATATTTATAAATGGAGATCTTTGTACTTTGATAATATCATCCAAGGTTTTTGAGCTTTTCTTAAACTGAGATATCTTATCATTAAATTTTTCAAGTCCCTTCCTTAGAGAGATAACTTCATTTTCTAGTCTTTCACATTCTAGCTCTTTTGCCTTTAACTGCTCAACCATACCTTCTTCAATTTTCCTTGCCTCTTCAACTTTAATTTTTAAATCGGTGAGATCTTGTAGAAGCTTTGCCTTTGTTTTCTCATCCTCTTGTACTTGAGCCTTCAATATTAAGTTCTCCCTTTTTAACTCTTCAAGATCAATATCAAGTTCCTCTTCCATATCATTTGTGGCTTCCTCTTCCTTTTCTAAATATTTCTCTTTTTCTTGGTCTTCAACTATAGGATCATCTTCTTTCTCTTCTTCTTGGTCTTTGACAACAGGAGCATCTTCATTCTCTTCTATGGAAAAAATTAGGATTTCTTCTTTTTCACTATCTGAGAGGCTTTCATCACTACTACTGGAAGCACTGCTTGCTTCTTCAACATAAAATCTCTTCTTGTGTCTTTGAAATATTCTTCTCATGCTTGCCTTGACCATGCCTATTTTTCTTTTCATGATAGAATTTCCTTTCCTTATTTTTCTTGTATTCCTTTTCTTCTTCACTGCTACTATTTTTATCTTGTGGACAATTAGCTGCATAGTGACCAATGTTACCATAGCTAAAATATTTGTGTTTTCTTGGATCCTTCTTATTTCTTCTCACAAAGTTAGCCTCTTCTTCACTGCTACTATTTTTAGCTTGTGGACAATTAGCTGCATAGTGACCAATGTTACCACAACTAAAACATTTGTGTTTTCTTGGATCCTTCTTATTTCTTCTCTCAAATTTAGTCTCTTCTTCACTGCTTGATTCTTTACTTGATTTTGTTTCTTTATTTTTTACCATTTGTGTTCTTGTAAGATCTTCCTTCAAGCTGTTAGGCTTTCATGAAGGAAACGCTCTGATACCAATTGAAGAACATAAGCTTATACTGAGAGGGGGTGAATAGTATAAGATAAAACTTTTACTTTTCTTTCCAAAGCAGTAACTTCAATTATTATCAATTGCAATAATGAAATAATGCACAAATCACCACACACATAAGAGACATATATTTAACGTGGTTCACCCAATGTGGGCTACATCCATGGAGAAATATTTCTTATAAATTTTCTCAACAAATTTTGTGGGAACCAATTTCCTATTACAATGTTTGTGGAACTCTATCCATAGGAGACACATGTCCCCTCTCACAATTTTGTGGACCCCAATCCACAGGAGACACCAATCCCATCTACTTTGGTTCGTGGACCCCAATCCATAGGAGACACCAATCCTATCTACTCTAGTCTACTCCAAAACTAGCTCACAGCTCTGCTCAAATATTCTCCAAAAACTTTTTCAAAACTGCTCACAAAACCTACTCAAATATACTCATAAAGCTCACAAAACCTACTCAAATATTCTCACAAAACCTACTCAAATTTACTCATAAAACCTACTCAAATCTACTCACAAAATCATGCTCAAATATGCTCACAAAACCTGCTCAAATTAGCTTGCAAACTTACTCAAATATGCTCACAAAGCCTGCTCAAAATGCCTACTCAAATATGCTCTAAAAACTGCTCAAATCTGCTCACACAACCTGCTCACAACCTGCTCAATCCTGCTCACAAAAACTTGCTCAAATTTGCTCACAAAACCTGCTCAAATCTGCATACAAATACCTGCTAAAATATACTCACAAAACCTGCTCAAATTAGCTCACAAAACCTACTCAAATCTGCTCACAAAGCCTACTCAAATCTGCTCCAAAACCTGTTCAAATTTGCTCACACAACCTGCTCAATATTGCTCACAAATTTTGCTCAATCTTGCTCAAATATTGCATACAAACAATGCTCATAACTTTCCAAATATTGCATACAACCAATGCTCATATATTTTCCAAATATTGCATACAAACAATGCTCATATATTTTCCAAATATCACATACAAATAATGCTCATATCTTTCCCAAATCTTGCATACAAACAATGCTCATAACTTTTCAAATATGCTTTCCTCTACTATAGCAATTCATACATATTCTACCCAGAATTCTTTTTCTTCATGAATATATAAAAAATGATATGCATTACAAATACCCAATATGTTCTTTCACATTCATTAAGTATGTTTCTTCATGTCTCACATTCATTACATTGAAGGATAGCTTTTAAACATAGCACTTGACAACTGACCTTGTAATATCTTTTTCTTCAATGAATCCTTTCATATTGTCTTTGTAGTTTTTGTACTTTGGTTTGCTTTATAACACTCTTTCTATTTATGTGAGACTATTCTATTTTGCTTACTTCCACATTCTCTTTAAAATCTATCATGAACAATACACAAACTTTCTTACAAATTTGATCTATAATTCTTGCACATCCACTCTCTTCTTTCAATCAAAACCAATGCACATCTAATCATTCCTTATACCTCCAACCATAGACAACAAAATATTTTATTCAACCAAAACACTTTGAGAAAGTAATTGAATCACCATACCTCTAAATCTGCCTCAATGATTATGATGATATTTCCAAACCTGTCTTTACACAAATAGTTCCCTTTTTGTTCCTTCAAAAATCTGGTTAGTAATTTTCTCTTTCTTGAACAAATATTAAACCCACTTTTTAATATTCGAAATACAATTTAAAATCAATCACAATTACACCTCATATATCCTTTTTCTAACATGCACAAGTACAAATAAATTTAACCATAATACACCTTATATCTCCTTTACTAATGCACAAATAAATTTAACTTTATAACTCCCTCACACAATATGCAAAATACAATTTTCAATAGTCACAATATACCTTGACTCCCTAACACAATATGCAAAATGCAATTTTTAATTAATCACAATATACCTTATGACTCCCTCACAATATATGTAAAATATAATTTTCAATTAATCCCAATACACCTTTTAACTCCCTAACACAATAACACACAATGCAAACCTTATATCTCTCTAAAACAAAATTGCATAGTAAAATCAATTCAAAACCTTATGTCTCCCTATATTTAATTTAATAAAAAATTATTTTACCCTTACCACACACAACCGTCGTGAATCGACCCTGTAACCTCATGTTTTCCCATGCCCTAGCGTAAGCTAGGCCATCGTTCGAGCTAGTCATCTATACAAAAACCAAGGCACATGATTTATCTTTTAAAGTCTTTCGAATTCCTCTTTGACCAAAATCTCAGTAAAATGGTGCCACCTTGAATCATCCCCATGACCTCTTGTTCCACAATGCTCTAGCGCAGGCTAGGCTACAGTCTGGGCTAGCCATCCAAATAGAATCACGAATGCATTGTCTTCTTCTTATATTTGTTTTCGATTCTACCTCCAAAGACATGCACGCTTCCCTTTCTTATCTTCTACTCTCCACGAATTTCACATGAAGGAATTTTTTATTTTGCGCTCCTTAAAAATCTTAAATGAATTATTACTCCCCATTTATATAAGTATTTCATTTTCACCATGGAACATCGGCGCTATATTTTGCTTATATATTTTTGACTTTATGCTTGCTCCTAATGACATTGGTTCTTTTTAAACTTACACTTGTTTATATCATAATATTTTAAATATTTTGATTTAAATATTATGTCTCCCTAAATTTAATTTAATCAAAAATTTAATAATTCAAAATGTTATGTCTCCCTAAATTTAATTTAATCAAAAATTCTTTTTCTCGTATCACACACAGCCATCCCGAATCGACCATGTAACCTCCTGCTCGCCCATGCCCTAGCGCAAGCTAGGCTGTCGTTCGAGCTAGCCATCTACACAAAAACCAAGGTGCATGATTTATCTTTTAAAGTCTTTTTCAAATTCCTCTCTGACCAAAATCTCAAAAAAATGGTACTAATATGAATCATCCCCATGACCTCCTGTTCCATAATGCTCTAGCATAGGCTAGGATATCGTCTGAGCTAGCCACCCAAATTTGGATAAGTCTTAGCATAGTGGTTTTAACAAAAAAACCTTTCTAATGGTTTTAATGAAAACCCTTTTCGTTGGTTTTAATAAAAAATATTTTCGTTGATTTTAATAAAAACCCTTGTTGTTGGTTTTAATAAAAACCTTTACCATTGGTTTTAATAAAAACCATTAATATAATATTTAAAAAATTAAATATTATATGTCTCTTGTGCCACAAAACCCTGTATATATCCATGCTCTCCAAAATATGGTAAATGATTATTTATAAAGTGCTTTTGCCACCAAACTCAATGTGATCCATGTGACATCAATGACAACACAAAATAACTCAAATTGCCAACAATCTCCCCTTTGTCATTGATGGCAACACCTCTAATGAAAATCACCACAATCACTACAAAAGCCATTTTTGAAAATCAAAGCTGCTCCCCCTGACTCAATACTCTCTATGGAGGCTGCTCCCCCTATCTCAATGTTCTCTTTGGAGGCTGCTCCCCCTAACTCAATTCTCTCCCCCTTACTCAAAACTCTCCCCTTTAACATCAATGGCAAAAGGGACACCTATGGGGCTAAAAGATATGACTCTTAATCTTAGGCCCCCAAGACCTTCTCTCTTGAGGTGATTAATTTTGGGGTGGAAGTACATTTACTTCCATATTACATTGTTCCTTTCCTTTGTCAACTTCCTTCCACATATTTTTGGTCTCCTTTTCTTGATAAGTTACTTGATCTTCTTGTCTTGAACTTGTTTGACCTTCTTGCCTTGAACCTGTTTGACCTTCTTGCCTTGAACCTATTTGGAATTGAGTCCTACACCATCTTGCAATATGTCCAAATTTATTGCAATTAAAGCACTTGATATTGTAGCCTTTGGATGGTGCCCATGTCTTGAATTCTTTCTTGAAACCATTTCCATATCCATTCCTTTCCTGAACCTTGTATTGTGAAGTTCTTTTTTCATAATCATTTTGATCATGACATCTGAATTGTGAAGCTCTATAATCAAAACCATATTTCTCATTTCCTTTGCACTGAGAAGCTCTATGACCAATCCTATTGCATAAGAAGCAATGTCCCTAAAAACCATACCTTCTTTCTTTGAAGTTCCTTCTAGAAAAATTAAACTTATTTGATCCATAGACCCTGCAGTGTATAGCCTTGTGTCCAAATCCATTACAAGAAAAAAAATGTCCTTGAAAAGCCCTTTGTTCATGCCTTGGTTCCTCATACCTTTCTTGACATTTATCCTTGTGATCATATTTGACTTGTGCATTGTATCCTTGATCCTTCTTTGTGGTATCCAAATCTTCTCTCTTAACTTCTTCCTTATTTTCTTCTTCAAGAATTTCTTTGCTTCTTGAACTTGATTCACCTATCTCAAAACAAGATCCAAACTGGATATTTGGAGCCATAGGATCTTTGGAACTTTCTTCATGAATCTTAGGTGCTTCCTTGATTTCACCTTTTAGAACTTCCTTTCCTTTTGAGTGTGACTCCCCAAACTTGAAATATGAGACCTTTGGTGCTTTGGAACCTTCCTCTTCTTTCTCTTAATTTGTGTCAAATAGCAAATTGGCACACATCTCTATAGCCTCTAAAATGCAAGTATCCATTTCTATTGCTTCCTTTTCTTTGGGAAACGGTTCTTATATATTTCTAAAACAAAACCTCCTAATACAAATAGAGGTCCTTGTATGTTTATTTTTTATTTCCCTTCTTCATAACCAAGCCCTATCTTTATAGATGGATCTCGTAGTAAATCCAAAAAGTTATCCAAAAATTTTGAATTCCTTTGAAATCGTGCTAACTTATTTATGTAGGTCCCCAAAAATTTTTGATATTCTTATTCTAACTGATTACATATTTCTTTCTTCTTCTTCAATTGCTCAAAAATAGTGATGCCAAGCTCTTTTGTTTCTTGAAGCTCTTTTTCCAAACCTTGAATGTTTCAATTAAGCATTACTTTGACCTTTTAATTTTCATGAACCTTATTTTCAAGCCTTTTGATTTTCCTTTTCAATATCTTGATTTTATTTTCTTGTTTTGTGGATATCTCTTATTCATCATCACTGCTGCTGGAATTGTCACTAGAACTGCTGCTAGAACTATTACTGGAACTACTACTTTCTTTTTCCACAAATAAACTTTTCTTTTTGCAATTACTGTAGTACGTGCAATCATCATCTAAATTCCCAAAGTCTTCGTATATGAAGCATTTTAGTATTCTTAGACCCTTCTTGTACTTGTTTTCTTGCTCAATGGCTATAGAAAGCTCTTCATGTCATTCTTCGATAGATATATCCTCTTCTTTAACTTCAATACCTAGGAATAGGTGTTCTTGCCTTTCTTCACTTATTCCAAAGAATGTACATTCTTCTTCATTTGATTGGTCTTCATTGTTGTGATCTAAACCATCACTTGCTTCTTCAATGTAGAAATTTTTATTATTCTTATAAAAACTCTTCTTCTCATGCTTGCTTTGCTTGTACCTGTCCTATTTGTCATGCTTATGCTTTCCTTCTTCTTTTCTTCTGTGACCCTATTTTTCATCATCACTATTTTCTTCATGTGGATACTTGTTTGCATAGTGACAATAATCACCACACTTGTAGCATTTGAATTTATTCATATCCCTGTTATTCCTTGAGTCCTTTTTCCTTTTGATGAAGTTAGCTTCCTCATCATTATCTAAATCTCTATCTATCTCTGGATCTTTCCCTTTATTTTTCTCTAAATATTTGAATGCAATTTCTTTCTTTGGATCCTTATGCTTATCTATCCTCATCTCATAAGTTGTGAGAGTTCCTTGTAGTTCTTCCATTGTTATCTTGTCGATATTCATTGTTTCTTCTATCATTGAAACTTTTGCATCATACTTCATGGGAAGTGATCTCAAAACCTTTTGAGTAACATCTGATTCTTTCATCTCAAATCATAGGCATCTCATGGTGTTAGCAATCTCATCAAATTGAAGCAAGAACTTTGTAATATCTTCATAATCTTCCATTTTTAATTCTTCGAATCTTTTTCTATGAGTTTGTAGTTTTGCCAACTTTACCTTGGAATATCCTTCATAGGTATTCCACAACTTGGTCCATATTTCATTATCTAAATTACATACCATGACCTTTGTAAAATTTGTCTCATGAAGCCCACTCAGAATACAATTCATTACCTTTGCATTGATCTCAACCAATTTCCTAATAGTCTTATCTATCTCGGGATCACCTTCAATCTTATACTCTTTTGCAACCATCTACCATACCTCATATCCCTGTGATATCAAGTAGTTCTTCATTCTCATGCTCCAAAAAGCATAATTGTTACCATCAAACAGTGGAACCTTACTTGTAGATGATCCATTCTGTGAAGCCATCTATATTCTTATACAATTTACCCTTAAGTTGTTGGATTTTCTGAAGAAACCCACTCTGATACCAATTGAGAGAGGGGGTGAACAGTATAGCACCCACTTTTTACTTTCTTTCCAAACCAATATCAATTAGTGTCCTCAATTGCAATAACCAAATATAGCAATGTGCATTAATAACATAGATAGCAATAGTAAGCAAGTGCACAAATCACCACACACAATTGAGACACAATATTTAACATGGTTCCCCCAATGTGGGGTAGTCCACAAGATAATCTTCTTATAATATTTCACAAAGAAATAGGGATCCTTATCCCAATACAAATGATTACTTTGATCTACTCAAAGCTAGGCTGTCCTAATCTACTCAAGTGGGCTCCACTGATCTGCTCAGCTAGGCACTCCATTGATCTAGCTCAGCTAGGCTATCCATTGATCTGCTTAGCTAGGCTATCCATTGATCTACTCAAGTAGGCTCTCCATTGATCTGCTCAGCTAGGCTATCCACTGATCTACTTAGCTAGGCTATCCATTGATCTGCTCAACTAGGCTATCCATTGATCTACTTAGCTAGGCAACTGGTGTTGATGTGTTTTCTATTTTTGTCCTATATCTTTCACTACTCATAAATTTGCCTCAATGCCTTCTCACAAGGCTCAAACAATCCTGCTCAAATTCTATCCCAAATCTGTCCTCAAAGCCTTCACAAAAGGCTCAAAAAATCCTACTCAAATGTTGTCCCAAATTTGTTCTCAAAGCCTTCACAAAAGGCTCAAACAATCATGCACAAAATCTGTCTCAAATATGTCCAAAAATTCTATCCCAAAAGCCTTCCCAAAGGCTCAACCAATCATGCATAAAAGTTGTCTCAAATCTATCCAGAAATTTTGTCCCAAAAGCCTTCCCAAAGGCTCAACCAATCATGCACAAAAGCTATCTCAAATTTGTCCATAAATTTTTTCCCAAAAGCCTTCCCAAAGGCTCAACCAATGACTCTCAAGTAGCACTCAAATCTCAACCACAAATCAATGAAGGCAAGGCTCAATGATGAACTCAACAATGGATAACAAATGAATGATGACAATACTCAACAATGTGCTCAACAATGAATGGCAATGTACTCTTCAATGGATGACAACAATGATCCACAATGATCTCAACAATGTATGACAAATGATCTCTCAAATGGATGACAACAATGCTCAATAATGTACTCTCAAATGGATAATAGCAATGCTCAACAATGTACTCTCAAATGTATGGCAAATGAGCTCTCTAATGAAAACCTCTCCAAGCAATAACAATGAGGACTTCAACCAACCAAGGACAATCTCCACAAGTGATAGAAATAGGTTCTCAATAATATCTTCCTCATGCAATGTCAATAAGCTCTCAAGAAACAAGCACAACTCCCTCAAGCAAAGAGCTCTCAAATAGCCAACAATGATCTCCTCAAATGAAAGACAAATGTATCCACAAGTGACTAGAAAATGATCTCCTCAATGGTCTCAAATAGTGGCAATGGAATTAACAAGTAACCAACAATAATATCCTCAAAGCAATAGCAAAAACCTCCTCAATAATGGCAATACTCTCAATGAACTCCACTAAAGCAATCATGGAACTCAAGCATCAATTTTATCCATAAAATTGATTTTCTAATCCATCCACTTCCTCTCAATAGCCAAGGCACATAATCAAGCAATTTGTCTTCAACTTCAAACCCTAACTCATGTGCATGTCTTCTAACTCAAGGTAGCAATTAACTAGGTCTCAAGTTCCTAGTTTAATTTCATAATTAAATCATGCACTAGGACATATAACAAGTTCAACACTTTTCAACCTTATGACTCCCTAATTTCATTAACACATACATCAAGCACCTATGCTTTTATTTTTAATTCCACACCTTATAACTCCACATACAACAATCACAAATATTTATTTCCACACCTTATATCTCCCTAATCACACACAACAATAACAAATATTTAATTCTACACCTTATAACTCCCTAAGCACATTAACACATACAACAAGCATTTATTTCCCTAAACTCCTTATGACTCCCTAGTTATCATAGAAATAATTTTAATGCACCAAAACTTTGGTAATAATAAATATTACCATGCGCTGGAGATAAATACCTTTATATGAAATTTGCTACCTTCGTAACCTTCAAAATCGTCTTTTCCAAAATGCCTTGCCAAAATTAATGTGCCTTCACACCTTTGCGGGAGTCAAAATATGTTCCTCTCGCTTAGCGTTGTGAAGCACTTACCACGTGGGTGCTAGCCCATGTTGGGATTTTAATCCCAAACACCCAACTTTAACCTGTGCTCAAATCTAAAACTCGATTTTACTTTCTTAGCAAAACACTTTGCCCTTGGCGGGATTCGAACAGCGAACCTACCTTGTGCAAAGTTTGTGCACTACCAACTACGCTATAGGATCCTGTGTGATGTCACTTTCCTGCATTGTTTACTTGACCTTGCTCTCAAATCGAAAGTTATTTATCCTTTTTTCTTCACTGCTCCCCTTTCGACGACTCTCTCTCATGCGCTATGTCAAGTCTTCAATAAACAAAGGTTTTTACCTTTTATTTATATGCACCTCCATGCCTTCGAATGACGTCGGCGAATATTTATTTATCTCCCCAACCTTTGCACATCGACGGATAATATAATACAACCTTAGACCTTAGAATTATTAAATAAAAATTTAATAATTCACCTTTTAACTTTGAATTGGGATATCTCCTTCATTCTTTTGAATTTCGTCATGAAACTTTTTGCACCTAGGTTTTATTGGAAAACCTTTTCATCCATCATAATTTGGAGAAGTCTTAGCATAGTGGTTTTAATGAAAAACCCTTTCCAATGGTTTTAATGAAAACCCTTTTCGTTGGTTTTAATAAAAAACCTTTCCGTCGATTTTAATAAAAACCCTTGCCGTTGGTTTTAATAAAAACCTTTACCATTGGTTTTAATAAAAACCATTAATATAATATTTAAAAAATTAAATATTATATGCCTCTTGTGCCACAAAACCCTGTATATATCCATGCTCTCCAAAATATCATAAATGATTATTTATGAAGTGCTTTTGCCACCAAAACTCAATGTGATCCATGTGACATCAATGACAACACAAAATAACTCAAATTGCCAATAGCCTTGACCATGCATGTTTTTATTTTCATGATATATTTTCCTTTCCTTATTTTCTTGTTTTCCTTTTCTTCTTCACTGCTACTATTTTAAGCTTGTGGACAATTAGTTGCATAGTGACCAATGTTACCACAACTAAAACATTTGTGTTTTCTTGGATCCTTCTTATTTCTTCTCACAAAGTTAGCCTCTTCTTCACTACTACTATTTTCATCTTGTGGAAAATTAGTTGCATAGTGACCAATGTTACCACAACTAAAACATTTGTGTTTTCTTGGATCCTTCTTATTTCTTCTCTCAAAGCTAGTCTCTTCTCCACTGCTTGATTCTTTACTTGATTCTAGTTCTTTATTCTTTGTCATTTGCATTCTTGTAAGATCTTTCTTCAAGATGTTAGGCTTTCACGAAGGAACCCGCTCGGATACCAATTGAAGAACACAAGCTTATACTGAGAGGGGGGTGACCAGTATAAGCTAAAACTTCTACTTTTCTTTCCAATGCAGTAACTTTAATTATTATCAATTGTAATAATGAAACAATGCACAAATCACCAAACACATAAGAGATACATATTTAATGTGGTTCACCCAATGTGGGATACATCCATGGAGAAATACTCATAAATTTTCTTAACAAATGTTTAGGGAAACAATTCCCTATTATAATATTTGTGGAACTCTATCCAAAGGAGATGGACCCCAATCCACAAGAGACACCAATCCTCTCTTCTTTGGTTCTTGTATCTCAATCCACTCTACTCTAGTTTGTGGACCCCAATCCATAAGAGACACCAATCTCCTCTGCTCTGGTCTGCTCCAAAACCTGCTCAAAACTCTATTCAAATTTTCTCCAAAAATCTTCTCAAATATACTCACAAAACCTTCTCAAATCTGATCACAAAGCCTGCTCAAATATGCTCATAAAACTTGCTCAAATATGGTCACAAAGCCTGCTCAAATTATCTCACAAAACTTTCTCACAAAAACCTACTCAAATATGCTCACAAAAGATGCTCAAATCTGCTCACAAAAACCTCCTCAAATCTGCTCATAAAACCTGCTCAAATCAACTCACAAAACCTGCTCATAAATCTTGTTCAAAAGGCCTACTCAAATCTGCTCCAAAACCTTCTCAAATATGCTCACACAACCTACTCACAACTCTACTCAATCCTGCTCACAAAAACCTGCTCAAATATGCTCACAAAACCTGCTCAAATATGCTCACAAAAACCTGCTCAAATCTATTCACCAAACCTGCTCAAATAAGCTCACAAAACCTGCTCAAATCTGCTCACAAATCCTGCTCAAAAGGCCTACTCAAATTTTCTCCAAAACCTACTCAAATCTGCTCACACAACCTGCTCACAACCTACTCAATCCTGCTCACAAAGTCTGCTCAATCTTGCTCAAATATTGCATACAAACAATGCTCATATCTTTCCAAATATCGCATACAAACAATGCTCATATCTTTCCCAAATATCGCATACAAACAATGCTCATATCTTTCCCAAATATTGCATACAAACAATGCTCATATCTTTCCCAAATCTCGCATACAAACAATGCTCATAACTTTTCAAATATGCTTTCCTCTACTATAGCAATTCAGACATATTCTACCCAAAATTATTTTTCTTCATGAACATATAGAAAATGATATGCATTACAAATACCCAATATGTTCTTTCACATTCATTAATTTTGTCGCTTTCTCATGTCTCACATTCATTACATTGAAGGATAGCTTTTAAACTTAGCACTTGACAACTGACCTTGTAATATCCTTTTCTTCAATGAATCCTTTCATACTATCTTTGTACTTTTTGACACTTTGGTTTGCTTTACAACACTCTTTCTATTTATGTGAGACTATTCTATTTTGCTTACTTCCACATTCTCTTCAAAATCAATCATGAACAATACACAAACTTGCTTACAAATTTGATCTATAACTCTTGCACATTCACTCTCTTCTTTCAATCAAAACCAATGCACATCTAATCATTCCTTATACCTCCAACCATATGACAACAAAATATTTTCTTCAACCAAAACACTTTGAGAAAAGAATTAAATCACCATACCTCTAAATCTACCTCAATGATTATGATGAGCTTTCCAAACCTGTCTTTACAAAAATAGTTCCCTTTTTGTTCCTTCAAAAATTTGGTTAGTAATTTTCTCTTTCTTGCACAAATATTAAACCCCCTTTTTAATATTCAAAATACAATTTAAAATCAATCACAATTACACCTTATATCTCCTTTTTCTAACATGCACAAGTACAAATAAATTTAACCATAATACACCTTATATCTCCTTTACTAATGCACAAATAAATTTAACTTTATAACTCCCTCACACAATATGCAAAATGCAATTTTCAATTAATCACAATATACCTTATGACTCCCTCACACAATATGCAAAATGCAATTTTCAATTAATCACAATATACCTTATGACTCCCTCACACAATATGCAAAATATAATTTTCAATTAATCCCAATACACCTTATAACTCCCTAACACAATAACACACAATGCAAACCTTATATCTCTCTAAAATAAAATTGCATAGTAAAATCAATTCAAAACCTTATGTCTCCCTAAATTTAATTTAATCAAAAATTCTTTTACCCTTACCACACACAACCGTCATGAATCGACCCTGTAACCTCCTGCTCGCCCACGCCCTAGCGCAAGCTAGGTTGTTGTTTGAGCTAGTCGTCCGCACAAAAACCAAGGTGCATGATTTATCTTTTAAAGTATTTTTTGAATTCCTCTCTGACCAAAATATTAGCAAAGCAGTGCTACCGTGAATCATCCCCATGACCTCCTATTCCACAATGCTCTAGCGTAGGCTAGGCTGCCATCTGGGCTAGCCACCCAGATGGAATCACGAACGCACTGTCTTCTTCTTATTTTTGTTTTTGATTCTACCTCCAAAGACGTGCGTGCTTCCCTTTCTTATCTTCTGCTCTCCACAAATTTCACACAAAGGAATTTTCGATTTGCGCTTCTTAAAAACCTTACTCAAATGAATTATTACTCCCCATTTATATATGTATTTTGTTTTCACCATGGAATGTCGATGCTATATTTTGCTTATAGATTTTTGACTTTATGCTTGCTCTTAATGACATTGGCACCTTTTAAACTTACACTTGTTTATATTATAATATTTTAAATCTTTGGATTTAAATATTATAATATTTTACTTTTTAAACCTTTGTCCAAAGCCTTCTATAATTTCAAAACTTTTATCCCAAGCTTTTAAACTTTTGTCCTTCTTTTAAACCTTTTGTCCCAAGCACTTTTAAACCTTTGTCCATCTCTTTTATAATATTTAAATTTGATATTTAAATATTATAATCCTTAAAAATAATTGCCTTGCTTTGCAATAAACTTTCCTTGTAATATATATTTTCCCTGGATGATTTTCCACTATTTTCTATTTATCAAACCCATCTTTGACCTCAATGATATATTGTCCATCCTTATAAACTTTTCACCCTTGAAGAATATTTCATGCTCCTTTGACATCAATGACAACTCAATATTTCCAACAATCTCCCCCTTTGTCATTGATGGCAACCCTACAAAAATTTTCTTTTATTTCAACTGGATTCCCAATCTGCTCCCCCTGACAAGTTGCTCCCCCTCACTGAATTCTCTCCCCCTTTGACATCAATGGCAAAGGGCTCCTTGGGGCTAATAATAAGACACTTAGCATAGCCCCCTCACCACCTCCTTTACTTGAGGTGATCAATTTTGGGATGGGAGTAAAGCTACTCCCAACTTACAATGCTCTTCTTCTTTTTCAATTTTCTTTTTCCAAACTTTGAAGGTCATACCCTTTTGAACATCTTGACCATTCTCCTTTTTGCTTGACTTTGGAAATTCAGGGAACACTGTTCTACACCATTTAGCTTTATGCCCAAAATTATTGCAATTGAAACACATGATGTTGTAGTCTTTGAAAGGTGCAAATGACTTGAAATTTCTCTTGGTGAAGCCATAATCATTCTTACCATGAACCCTGCAATGTATAGCTTTATGACCAAAAATATTACATGAGTAGCAATAACCATGAAAGAAATATTGAAACCTGTCTGATTGCCTTGGAGGATATTGTTGCATGGTTCTCTCATTAATTTTTTTGTGATGGTCCCTGTCCCTTGATGGTGCTTTGTTTTCTTCCTCATTAATGCTTCCACTTCTCAACACATCAACATAGGTCTTAGGTTCCTCTTTAATCATTTTCTTTGATGCCTCTATTTCTTTTGAGCTTGACTCCTCTTTGTGTTTCTCTTGACCTTCTTCAAAACCAAGTCCAGTATTTATAAATGGAGATCTCTGTACTTTGATAATATCATCCAAGGTTTTTGAGCTTTTCTTAAACTGAGATATCTTATCATTAAATTTTTCAAGTCCCTTCCTTAGAGAGATAACTTCATTTTCTAGTCTTTCACATTCTAGCTCTTTTGCCTTTAACTGCTCAACCATACCTTCTTCAATTTTCCTTGCCTCTTCAACTTTAATTTTTAAATCGGTGAGATCTTGTAGAAGCTTTGCCTTTGTTTTCTCATCCTCTTGTACTTGAGCCTTCAATATTAAGTTCTCCCTTTTTAACTCTTCAAGATCAATATCAAGTTCCTCTTCCATATCATTTGTGGCTTCCTCTTCCTTTTCTAAATATTTCTCTTTTTCTTGGTCTTCAACTACAGGATCATCTTCTTTCTCTTCTTCTTGGTCTTTGACAACAGGAGCATCTTCATTCTCTTCTATGGAAAAAATTAGGATTTCTTATTTTTCACTATCTGAGAGGCTTTCATCACTGCTACTGGAAGCACTGCTTGCTTATTCAACATAAAATCTCTTCTTGTGTCTTTGAAATATCTTCTTCTCATGCTTGCCTTGACCATGCCTATTTTTCTTTTCATGATAGAATTTCCTTTCCTTCTTTTCTTGTATTCCTTTTCTTCTTCTCTGCTACTATTTTCAGCTTGTGGATAATTAGCTGCATAGTGACCAATGTTACCACAACTAAAAAATTTGTGTTTTCTTGAATCCTTCTTATTTCTTCTCACAAAGTTAGCCTCTTCTTCACTGCTACTATTTTTAACTTGTGGATAATTAGTTGCATAGTGACCAATGTTACCACAACTAAAATATTTATGTTTTCTTGGATCCTTCTTATTTCTTCTCTCAAAGTTAGTCTCTTCTCCACTACTTGATTCTTTACTTGATTTTGGTTCTTTATTCTTTGCCATTTGTGTTCCTGTAAGATCTTCCTTCAAGATGTTAGGCTTTCACGAAGAAAACTCGCTTTGATACCAATTGAAGAACACAAGCTTATACTGAGAGGGGGGTGA